>NW_020716922.1:214157-259994 GCF_900518725.1 Notechis scutatus | reverse complement strand
CCCCAGGGTCTGGCCTCTCTAGAGAACAGACTCTATGGTTGCTGGAGCTATGCTGGCTGAGGAATTCTGGGAGTTGAAGTCCACAAGTCTTAAAGTTGCCAAGGTTGGAGACCCCCTGCTTTAAGCCAATGTTTCTCAACCTTCAGCACTTTAAGAGGGCTGGACACAGAACCTTGAATTCCGGGAGTTGAAGTCCACCCCTCTTCAGGTGGTCAAGGTTGAAAAGCACCGATTGGTTGCACTTTTCCAAAATGCTTGCATTCTGGGATTGGAAGGTCACACCTGGGGACGTTGGCTGTGTCCACTTGGGGAAAATCCCCATTAAACTGGGCTGCCTGAGGAGACCCAAAGCGGCCAGGTGACCTACATTCCAGAGCTGGCTTTACCTGAGGAGCTTTTCTGGCTCTCTTTGAGCTTCTGCTCCAGACTCTTTACTTTGATCTCAAGTTTAACCTTATCGGATTCCAGGGACTGAACGACCGAGTGCAAATTCCTCGCCGTGGCATTCTCTCCACGGAGCACCGAGACCTGCGAAAGTCCAAAAAGAAAAGGGAAATGTGAACTGAATAACATCATGGAAGGAAAGAAATAAAAGAATATGCAGATAGTCCCTCACTTACAACCACAACGGAACCTGAAATTTCTATTGCTAAGTGAACCCTAAGGAAGGAGAGAGGGAGAGAGAAGGAAGGAAGGAGGGAGGGAAAGAGGAAGGGAGGAAGCGAGGGAGGAAGGAGGGAAGGAAAGAGAATGAAGGGAGGGAGGGAGAGAGGAAGGAAGGAGGGAGAGAGGAAGGAAGGAAGGGAGGGAAAGAGGAAGGGAGGGAGGAAGGACGGGAGTTAGAAGGAAGCGAGGAAGGAAGGAGGGAAGGAAGGAGAATGAAGGGAGGGAGGGAGAGAGGGAGGAAACGAGGAAGGAAGGAGGGAGAAGGGAGGAAGGAGAAGGGAGGGAGAGAAGAAGGAAGAAGGGAGGGAGCAAAGAAGGAAGGAGAATGAAGGGATGGTGGGAGGAAGGAGGGAGAAGGAAGAGAGGGAGAGAGAGAAGAAGGAGGGAGGGAAGGAGAAATGAAGGAGGGAGGGAGGGAGGAAGGAAGGAGTCGTGTTTTGTGGGCCACCCAGATATGAGGGGATGCTACAGTTCACACACTTCTACATGTTTGTACCTCATTTCTGAGTTTTTCCAGCTCTTCGTCTCTCTCTGTAATCAAGGCACTAGTAACACTGATGGATTTCTGCAAGGAAGCTCTCTCTTCATCGTTTTCTTTTATTAACTTGGCTTCTCTACAAGAGAGGGTCGAACAATTTCAGAAGAGTTGTTGCATTAACCTTGTTTAAAAATCACGTGTCCCACCCACCCCCGCCAAAAAAAAAAAAAAAAAGGGATTAGCAGCACCGGGGCTTTCCTGGAATTTAAATTGTCCTTTAACTGAGCGAAGTTTTTACAGCTGGCGTTAGTGATGGGGGAAACTTTGCAACAGGGAAACAAAGTGAAAAGGTTTTACCTAGGGAGATTCATGCCAGAATCTGCATATCACCGTATCCATTTCTGGTTTTTTTTTTAATTTCTTTTTAAAAAGAAAGATGTTAATAGGACTGGGAGATAAAGAATTGAAAAGGGAGGGAAAGAGGGTTGCAGATGGTGAGCCTTACATCGGTTATTTCTCAGAACGGTACTGAACAGGCCACAAAAACGCATGCAAAGCTCAAACACGTACACACACACACAAAACAGTTGTCGTGCAAAGCAGGGATTGTGCTGGAATTATCGGCTGGTCCTCCCTAAATCCTGTTTATTTAAAGCTTCCAGTTTGGGGGGCCATTCTGGAGCCTCAGCTGAGGTTTAAAATTACAATTGATTTTTTAAAAGAAAAGTTAACCCCGACAGAAGAAAATGAGGTTCATGATTGAACTGTGGAGTTCCTGGGGCTCTCCAAGGTCGGCTGTTTTCTTGCAGACATCTCATGACCTGGCTAGGTAATATCATCAGTGCTGTAGGGGAGAAGGGTTTGCGAATTGGAGGAAGGAGAAGGGGAGGGGGAGGAAGAGGATGGTGAGGTCCTTGGTGCTGAGCTGGGTGGTTTTCTTGCAGACATTTCATGACCTGTCAGTGCTGATGTTGTCACCTATTATGTCTATCTAATTACCTCCATGTTCCTGATGATGTTACCTAGTTGGGTCATGAAACGTCTGCAAAAAAAAAAAAAAAAAACACCATCAAGCTTAAAGAGCACCAAGGATGCCACAGGAACTTGGTTACCAAGCTGAAAGGAAGCCCCAGAACTCTTGAGGAAACCTCATTCTTCTCAGCCAATAAATACAAAAACCAGAGTCTTTTGGGGGGGGGCTCCCATCTTTATATTTTTCTACCACTGAAGCCGGTGTTTTGATTCAGCATTTAAGAGGCTCCTGTGGTCCCTGGGACCACTGTTAATGTCGTCATAATTTTAAGGCGGGGTCAACTTCATTAGGCAAAGCTTGAAGAACCGACAGGCGGATTGAATTGAGATTTTTTTCACCAAGGAACTGTAGGAAAGCGTGGTGGGAATTCCTACTTCGGTGTTTCTCCATCTCAGCGTCTTGAAGAGGGGTGGGACTTCAAGCCCCAGGATCCCCCAGCCGGCGTTGGGAATTCTGGGAGTTGAAATCCACTCATCTTCAAGGAGTTGAAGTTGAGAAACACTGTCCGATCAAACCTTTCCACCAGACCTTCTCAGAAGGTATCACCGGAATGGCTTTACGATCCCTCAGAGAGGGAATCAATCCTGAGCAGAAAGGAACAGCTGTTCGGTAAGCAAATCAAAATCTAATAAAGGGTATAAAGGGAGGGGGGGGGAGAGAGGGGGGGTGAGTAAGGCTGGGAGCTGCATGCCCCTCCCATAAGGGATAAAAGTCAGACAAAGGTGAAGAAACCTTTGCAGGAAGCAAAGTCGTTCATTCTGTTCGGATTAAACCTTGAAGCTCTGTGTGGACTTTCTACTTTGGTTGGCTTTTTACAGTTCATTTGGCACTTTAGTTGTTGGATTCAAAGGAGAGAAAGGTGGGTGCTTATCTCGAGCAACTGTTTTGGACTCATGACCAGCTGGGAATGAAAATAATTCCCAGCGTTGAAATAAAACAGGAGTTGTTTGGACTAAGGGCGTGCTTAACTACGGTCTCGGGAAGCCTGGGTCAGAACAATTCAAGGCAAAAAACCGACAGACTCTTAGAGATGTTCTAGTTGAAAAGAATCCCAATAACCAGCAGGGGAGGTGGGACGGCTGCTACCCCCTGAGACAACTAGCCAACAAGCAATGATGGCAGGCACATCACAGAAGGCCTTTCAGAAGCCAGGCAGATGTTCATTCTGGGTCACAGAAGCGGCAAAAGGGAAAATCTGGGGTGCTTGACACAGAGTCACACCGCCTCACAGATGGCTGAGATGCCGTTTGTAACGCCAAGATAGAAGGTTACTGTTCCCAGCAGAGCCAGCCTCCTACCCCTGTGGTTTTCTCCCCGGGGGGGGGGGGAAATAAGCGGTGAAGGAGTCAGCCTGGCTGCAAAGAGGATTTGGGGGGTGGGGGTCAATGATGAACCAACTGGGCTTCCCAAGGAAGCTCGGCCACCAGGCTGGGTCTACTTGTCTGAGGACCGCAATGTGAACTTAGTGGACAACCAGCTAAATAGGAGCCAGTTGTGTGCAGCAACAGCAGCCAAAAAAGCCAATGCAATTCTAAGTTGCATCAACAGAGGGATACAATCCAGATCAAGGGAGGTACTAATACCACTGCTATAAAGCCTTAGTAAGGCCACACCTAGAGTCCTGCATCCAGTTTTGGTCCCCACACTATAAAAAGATGTTGAGGCTCTAGGAAAAGTGCAGAGAAGAGCAACCAGGAGGATGAGGGGACTGGAGGCTAAAACATATGAAGAACGGTTGCAGGAACTGGGCTTGGCTAGTCTAGTAAAGAGAATAGAATACCTTTATTGTCATTGCATTCTACAAATACAATGAAATTTGAAAGCTACTCCAGCTCAGTGTCCCAAACACCACATCACAATCACACTACAGAGTATTTAAACATTAAAATAATAATAATTAAAAACCTAGTCTAAAACCTATCTAAAACATATAGTAAGTTAGTTTAAAATGCCACTATATACACAGGGCTAAATCACATATGCATTGTTCGATTCAAGACCATTATTGCCTTGGAAAAGAAACTGTTTCTCAGTCTATTAGTCCTCATTTTAAGACACCTATAACGCCTCCCTGATGGTAACAGTTCGAAATATGAATGTCCAGGATGAGAATGGTCTGTGGAGGACCAGGGGAGACAGGATGGTGGTGATCCCACCACCTTCTTACACACAAAAAAGACCAGTTACAGCTAGTCCTGAACTTACGACCGCTGTTGGAACTGGGAGTTCCGTCGGTAAGCGAAGCAATTATTAAGGGGTGGTGGTCACGTCCTATTTTACAATCATTTTTGTTGCATTGATGACGTTACCTAACTTGAGTCATGAAAGGCCTGCAAGGAAAGCACCCAGTTCAGACAGCAACAAGGGCCCCCATGGTTGTGTGTGCAGTTGTAAGTCATTTTTTCCAGTGCCGGTCACTAAAAGAACAGTCATTAAGTCGAGGACCCCCGTGTTCTCAAACTCAAGAGGCATAATTTCACAGATGAGAAGAGCCACTTAAAAATAGTTTTGAACCACTTTGGGAAAGAAGGACCTCTATTAATTTTAGAGAGTGAAGTCAAGATTTGTGTTCACTAAAGGCCACTCATGGCTCAGCCCACCAGGATCATCTCTTGAGTAAGTCTCCTACAAGGAGTAAATTTCACTTCACCAAAAGGATTTGGTGTGTGCTTCATTTCTGAAGATTAATCAGTGGGCACGATCGTAAAACATTAATTCCAAACACCTCCTGCTAAGAAACACCACCCAGATTTTTCCCTTGCCACAAAAAAGGAACTAAAAAGAAATTGCAATAACGAAGCAAGTACCTTAAAGTAATACTGGGCAAGCTTTAAAAATGCAAGATAACAAGAACCACATGTTAGAAACATGGCAGAGAAATGCGAGATACAAGTAAAGGAAGAACTAAATTTGCCCCCAAGTCGATTCCGCTTGTTGTTATTAAAATATATATAGAGAGATATATATATAAAGATTTAACACTGCCGAGTATTTTACAAAACCAAAACTCAAAAAAAATAAAATAAATTCAAAAACAGGAAACTAACGAACAAAAACAAAAAAACAAAAGCAAGACACGGAGGTAACAAAAGGCAGCCAAAAAAATAATATGTACAACCATTTCATTGGAGGAAAAAAATAAAATAAAATAAAAAGTTATTTATTGTAACGTGGATAGACTTTCTTTAGTCTTACCATTAAAGACACACAGATATAGCAAGGAAGCAGAAAGGTAGGAAGGGAAGAAAGAGATTCAAAAAACAGCGCAGAGCCAAGTCTGACAGTCAGCAAACCCACAAGGAGTCGAAATAACACTGAATCCCCCAGTTTCTTACCTCCACCTTCCAAAGCTTCAACTCCAGGGGCCGAGAGAAAGGGAGGGGGGAGGAGAGGTGCCTTATGGGTGGGGGGAGAGCGGGGAAAGGGGGGGGCCAGCAGCCCCCCCCCCCCTGCTTGCAAAAGTTGCTTGTTGCCTGCCAGGGCCAGCTCACGTGCTTAGAATCATAGAATAACAAAAAGTGGGGAGGGAACCCTGGAGATCATTTAGTCCAACCCCGGGCACGAGCAGGACCAAGAACCCCCCCGAGGAGATCCTCAGAGGTGGACATTTGAGGCTCAACAGCTTCAATCAGCTTTTCCCTCCTGGATAAAAACCCGTGGCCGAATAAAGATGTTTTTTTTTTTAAAAAAAGAACGCAATACAGGTAAGACCTCAAGTTACGGCCAAAATGGAGCACCACCTTTCCGCTGCTCAGCGGGACGGTTGTTAAGCGGACTTTGGCCCCATTCAAAAGGAACTTCCTTGCCATAGTCGTTTAAGGGAATCCCTGCCGTTAACAAGTTAGCAACGCTTACGTTCACGGAATCTGGCTACTCCACCCTCTCGACTTTGCTGGTCAGAAGGGGATCACGTGACACCCCCCCCCCAGAACACTGCAACCGTCATAAATGCGAGTCAGTGTCCAAGGGCCTGGATTTTGATCAGGGGATGGCCATGGGCAGAGGCTGCAACCGTCGTGCGGGTGGAAAACGGTCCTGAGTGATTTTTTTTTTAAAAAAAGTGGCTTTTTCTTTGTAACTTCAAAACAGTCACTAAATGAACTCTTGTAAGTTGAGGACTATCTGCATAGGCAGGGGTGGGATGCAAATGTTTTTACTACCGGTTCTGTGGGTGTGGCCAGGTGGGCATGGCCATGTGACTGGGAGGGCGTGGCCTTTTCTTTTGCAACCCCCCCCTCCATTTTTTTGCCTCCTGGGCCTCAGGGAAGTGTCCTGGGCAAAGCAGTACGAACCCAGAACAGCTGATTGTCAGAACAGCTGATTGTCGGGAAAGGGGAAAAAAAAGAAAAGAAATAGCTAGGTTTTTTTTTTACTACCGGTTTGGCCAAATGGTACCATTTTTGACCACTGGTTCGCCAGAACCAGAACAATACCACCACTGTGCATATGGTATCTCACACATATGTTTCAACTGATGTTGAGTTGAGTTGACCACTCCCTAAGTTGACTTAAGGGAGAGGGAGGGGCCCAAGGCCACCCAGTCGGCACCATGTCTAAGACAGAGCTAGAATTCACAGCCGCCTGGTTCTACCAGCAATAAGGAACCCTGCATAATTGGGGATCAGAGTCTTTCCTGAATTAAAAATGTCCTTTGGGGGTCGTCAAAGACAGCTTCCTTTTCAGGCTTCTAAGTTTAGCAATTATTATTATTATTATTATTATTTTTTTGGGGGGGGGGGAACCTCTCCCTGAAGAATTTAAAAGCCGGAGGAAGAGAGGGCTTTGGGGTTTTGAGACAACTCCGTGGAAACTCCCCCCAGGGAGGCTAAAAATGGCTCTGAATTAAGCGGGCATTGAAAGGCAGAGAAGTGAAGAGATCAACCAAGTTCTGAGGATGAGCTAAATTGCGTAAAAGTTTCCAGAAATCAATGCTTCCACCACCCAGATTTTAGGGACAATAATGCTTTGATGTATTTTTAATGTAATGTTCTACCTGCCAAGGATGTTTTGAACAGTCAAGGTGCAACGCTAAGATTATTTTAAGCGCAGAAGAGGAGCGGGGATCAAAGAATTCTATTTGAGATTAAAGTTCTCTCTCTCTCTCTCCTTTTTCCTTTCTAAGTGCCTACACGCCCGAGAGAGATTGTGCAAATCAACTCACCTCTTTTTCATCTCCAACAGCTGGTTATTGAGGACCGATCTCTCTTCTTCCAGCTGGAAAACCAGAAGAGAAAGGAAGAAAAAAAAAGAGGGTTTTTACTTTGTCTATGAAGGTCTCTCTTTCAGACCATATACCCCTCCTTTTTTTTAATTTCTTGGGGTCTTGAATCTATTCCACATCTTTGGGGGGGGGGAAGTATTTTATTTAGCCACTTCTAAGGCTTTTAGCAATCTAGTTATGTAACCAGCTCTGCCTTCTTATAATTTCATTCATTATTAATTTCGTATTTACAATGCCACCCACTTCAAAGACTCCAGCAGGTTAACAGATCCAAAAATAGAGTTAAAAGCAAGAAATAATACCTGGCAGCCCTGATTAATAAACCCAACCACAGCAATAACAACATAACACACAAACCCCCCCCCACAAAGGGAACAGAATACTGCCTTAATCCTCATACACCTTCTTATTATTAAAAACTAGCATTAGAAGATCCTTTTTAAATCTTATTTCTCCCATCCTCTTCTTGCAAGGGAGCATTTTCAAACCTTAAGCCCCTATAAGACATCTACTGCTCTCATGTTAAAAGACCAAAATAAAGGATAATGAATAATTAAAAGATCTGAAACCTCTATCCTATTCGACCAAGAATATGCCAGAATCTAAAATAACCCTCTTGTCAAACATAAAGAATCAGGACCACACACATTAAGTTCCAGTTAAACTGCTGGCTGGGGAATTCTGGGAGTTGAAGTCCATACATCTTCAAGGGGAAGAGGTTAATAAACTCTCCTTAAGTGCCCCTAAAGCGAGAGCAAGCACAGTTGAAGGGATTTCCCTGCACATACTTTTTCCAACATAATCTTCCTAAAAATCCATTTCCTCCCAGTGCAAATTTAGGGTGACTCTGGATGTACCCTTGAAAATGAGCCTGGTTTGCTCCAGAAAACAAACATTCCACTGAAAACCTGGGAGTTCTGGATGCTAACGTCCTCAGGGATTTAGGAGGTGCAGCCATCCCTCCCCACTCCACCCCAGTTTTGGGTCAAGGTGGTATCCTTGCAAAGGACTCGCTTTGCCCAGCCAAAATTAACTTCCCCTCGCTGGTGAAAGCAGCCACCTCCCTAAAAACTTCACGCCTCCCTAAGACTAGCGCGAGATTCCTCGTTGCCTTCTCTTACGACTCCTAACAACGCGGCTTCTCCCCTGGGATTGGCGCCTTCTCTGATGTCCCTTTGGCAGCCCTGCTCCTCCTTCTCCTCCTCTCTTCCACATCCACGTGTCCAGCATCTCAGGGACCCCTCTGCACCCCCCCCACACCCTCCTTCTCCCCCACCCCCCCCAAATCGGAGGCCGAAGCATCTACCTACCTTCTGGTGACTGGCGAGATCCCCTTTTCCCAACTCTTTCGCAAGTTTGAGGTTCTCTTCTTGGAAGACGGCGAGCTGCTGGGATTTCTCCTCTTCTGCCAGTCTGAGCACTTCCCTGGGAGAGGTGGGAAAAGGCAGCAGGGTTACCATAGGAACAAGGAGGATGGAAAGGAAGGGAGCGAGACGGGGGGGGGGCGGGGGGAGAACAGACCGACTTGCAAACGGCATCATGGTTTGTCACGGTTTGTCGAGACCGCCAATAAAGAAGCAGCCCAAGCGCCCAGCCTCCGTCTCCTCCGTCACCCAAGGGAGGGCATGCTCGTTTTGGTCCCCTTTGGAAACCGACCACCCAACAGCCGTCCTAGTCAATCCTAAAGGCTCTTGCCAAGCCTCCGTTATCGGATGGCGAGGAAGCTCCCTGCGACGCTGGATTCGAAGGCAATCCGGCGGTGCCCGGAGTCTTGGCTGGCAGCCATCAATTCTGCCAAGCAGGCAGGCTGGGCTGGCTCAATAAAAGCTCCATTCACTACCGTCCCATTGGCACAGGCTCACGGATGCAGCCACGGAGCTCCGGATGAGCCCGGCGGCCCTTGCGCTTTGGAGAGAGCGCCTTCCTCTTGCGGGAGACAAACTATTCACGCCTCTCGAAGCCCTGACTTGTCCCCAAATTGTGTGAATGGGGACGTGGGTCCCTGAGCATCTCCCGCCTGGAAACGCCTGGGTATTTTTAGAGCCCAGCATCTCCCGGGGTCCTGCCGGGCACCTCTCAGCGTCCTACATTCCTTGCAAGTGAATTAATCCGCTGCAAAATTAGATTCCTCGCTATCCAGATTGGCTGGAGCGAGCGTGCGGGAACAGTTTGATTTGAAAAGGCTGGGCTAAAACCTAATCAAAGGAGGCAACGGGGATTACCATCTGCTTTCCAGGCTGCTGTTGCGCGAGCTGCCTGCCTGCATCGTCAAGCTATCTATTTTTAGAAGAGATTTGAGGGGATTTTTCAAGCAGCAGGGCGTTATGTTTGTAGAAAAATAATAATAGTGGGAGTGAGGGTTTTTTTTTTTTTTTGCACAGGCTGCTCACACCTCCCTGAAAACACTAAAATCGTATTTTCTTTGGTGTAAAACATAAAAGGAGTCTCGGAGTCACAGTTCATTAAGAAAAAGGCTGCAATTCTACTCCTCGATTTACAAGCAATCATTTAGTGACAGTTCAAAGTTAAAACAGCCCCTGAAAAAGTGGCCTTCTGTCCAATTCTCACACTTAAGACATTGGCCATGCCATCAAAATTCGGGGGAATTTTGGAAACTGGTGTGCATTTACAACAACCAGGGTTATTTGCAACCTTCCTAGCTGGCTCCCAACAAGGAAAATCCAAGGAAGGAGCGTGTGGCTCACTTAACGGCCGGACTGATTCACTCCACCACCACGGCAAAAAAATTGTCAAATCGGGTGCAACTCTTATAACTGTCTCGGCTAAGAAAATAAGTTCTGGTTTCAATTAGGACTGGTTGTACTGCACTGTAAAAGACTTAAGTTCCAAGTACAATCTCATGACACACTCCGAAAAGCATGGGTTTCCCAGTCCCACGAATCAAGAGATAAAACAACCCATAATAACAATCTCAGAATAAGCATCAAACAACCCCTTTCTCCTATGATTGCACCTGTAAAACGAACGCACAATGAAGTTGGTTTATTCTATGTAATATGGAAAGTCCTGTTCCGGAGGACTTCTTGCACAACATCTACCATCAATGATAATAACAATAACAATAATAATAATAGAAGTATGTATGGCATTTCCTGGACATTTTGTTAACGCTGGAGAAAATGCACAAGGGACTACTCGGGGGGAAATGTGCCGTCTTTAGCCAACTGGGACCAAAATAGCCATCTCCGTGCAGCTTCGCCTGTTTAAAAACGCAACCCGGTTTTGGTCTCTTGTTCTTTCACCCAGAAACAGCTGCAAATCCTGGCTATTTTTGTTTAGGCATGCTGGCTTTTTTCTCTGCGTTTCCTCTCCTTCCCCTCCCTCCAATCAACCTCTTCCCTTCCCCACCCGCAAGTAGAACAAAACTCACAATTCTTTTCTGAGTTCTTCCACGTTTTGGCTCTCGTTGTTCAGACGTTCCTGAGATTTGCTGAGCTCCTCTCGGTTCTTCACGTGGCTTTCTTTAAGAGTGTCCAGCTTGAGAGGGGAGGGAAAATAAAAAAAGAAAATAAAAATTCAATTCCCAGGAGGGAAGAAACGGTGACCCACTCTGATCTTGACCCTTTTTTTTCATTTCTCTTGAAGCAGCTGTGTCTGGCGTGAGCACTGCCTGAGGGCGTAGGACAGCTTATTTAGCGGGGAAGGAGCTAATTCTGAAAATATTGTCTCTTTGGGACCAGGAGATATGTGTGTGTGTGTGTGTGTGTGTGTGTGTGTGTGTCTGCTGGTTCTGCCACAGTTCGGATCACCTGCAAGGTTTGGCATCCCCATGTTTTCATTTTGTCTCCTTTGTCTCCTCATCAGCCTCTAAGTCTTCTTCTCTGTCCATAAACATTGGGGGTGTGGGGGAAAATATATTTTATTTCATAATAGATAATCTCTGGCTACTCTGGAAGAATTAGAACCGGTGGGTGGATTTAGCCATCTGCCTGGAAGACACGGAGTGGATTCCGTCAATACACACAACTCTTCTTCCACTGCAACCCTCAATTTCTCAATGGAAAACGGAGAGTAAAAGAGGAGATCGCTTGATTAAACATCTGTGGGGATCTCCCTGTTAAGGGTTGGGCACTAGATCTCTGCCCATGGAGCCTTGGCTTTGGATCAGCAGGTCCTCACCGGGTCTCAGTTGATTAAAGAGAGTTCAAAGTCACAACGGCACTGAAAAAAAGGGACTTAGGACTGTTTTTCACACTTAACATTGTGTGTAAGCCTCACCCCCCAAGGTCACAGGATCAAAATCCAGATGTGAGCAGGGCAGGCAGATCAGGGGTGCTCAGTTGGGGTGCAGGCACGTGTGGGAGTCAGGGTAGGCAAGCCACGAGGGCCCAGCATGCCACATAGGAAGCCACCAGGGAAGCGGTTCGGTGGCGTGGCCAGCCAGAAGTTGCCACCGGTTCCGCGACCCACACCTCATCACCGCTGCGAACCGGTTGAATACCACCTCTGCTGTGGACCTAACCGGAGGAAGGAAGGTTTGGCAGAGATTTCATTTTTATTTACCTCTTTTTTCAGCTTTTGGTTGAGCTGCTTGGCGTCTTTTAAGGAGGCCAAGACTTCCGTCTTCTCTTTATGAAGGGCGTCTTTCTCTTTGGTCACTTGCTCCACTATCTGCAAAGCATCTTCTGCTGTTTTTGCAGTCTGAAAGATTTCAAACAAATCTTTTAAAATTCTTTTTTAAAAAGAACAACAACCCAGGTCAAGTTCCTGAGCAAAAGATGTTGAAGATGGCGGCAGGTTTACCATTGGGGGACAACCTGGTGTCCTGTGGAGCTCTCTCTTCCGTAAAGTTGAGCCACTGTGATGGTGGCTCAGGATGATGGGAGGTATAATCCGAGCTCTCTGCAGGTGTCCAGGTTGCCCGCCTCTGACTGCCTACCTATCACAGCGTTTTTCAACTCTGGGAACTTTTAAGAAGCGTGGACTTCAACTCCCAGAGTTCATAGCTGGCTGGAGAATTCTGGGAGTTGAAGTCCACGCTTCTTAACGTTGCCAAGGTTGGGAAACGCTGCTCTAGTCAATAGTATTTCTCTAGAGTAAGCAGCAAGTCAAGGCCAAAATCCAGCCGCTGCTGGAGTGTCAAGCCAGTCCTTCTTCTTCCAGCATTCTCGTGCCAGAAGGACAATTAAATCTACTGTTCCATGCAGAAATTAAATGACAATCCCATGCTAGTATTATCCAAGTGAAATCGTGGCTCCCAATTCAATTATGTTCATGAATTATTATTATTTTTTAAATTACCCATAACCATTCAGGACAGAGCTTCACCACCAACAGATTTCTACTCTTTTTTTTTTTTTAAGAATATTAAAAACCAGAGCAGTAACAACCACGCCTCTAAATTTGGGGCACAAGAAAGAGATCATTGAAACATTTCAATAATGCCTTCTAAGCTTTAAGATCGGGCTAGTTAAAGACAAAACAGCGATTGGAATAAACCTTTAGGTTTGAATGAAACGGGAGATAGGAACGATTCAGACTTCCGATCTGTCCTCTGTTGGTGGTGAAACACAAACACGATTGTGAATAAAAAGGTAACCGGCTTTGCAACGTCCGTTTTGCAAGTGATTCTGCTTAAAAATCAGTCGCTTGTCATTTTGATCTCATTCTGGGACAAGGGTGAGAGGGAGGCGTCACCCTTGAGACACCAATTTAAAACAAGACCGCGTCCAATTCAAGTGGGGATTGCATCCCATTCATCAGGCCTACACGCCTTTTTATTCACAATGGAAGAGCTGGTTGGAATATTCAGCCGTGGTGAGGCCCTAAAAAACTCCTCCGTCGCACCATTCCAGCTGTTGAAGAGAGGGGTTTGTCCCTCACCCCCACCAATCAACTTAATTGGCTACCTGTAAGAGAATTACGAAGGGTGTTCCAAGGGTGCTCAAACGTGCAAAATTAAGTGCAGACACGGGAACCATTAGTGGTGGGTGTGTTAGTGAGCGTAACTGGGCTGATTTAGCCGTTTCGATACCTCAAATCTTTGCATTACCGCCTGAGCCTGGAGACCTTCAATGTCTTCCAGTTTGACCACGAGCTCGTCCCTCTCCTTCTGAAGCGCCTGGCATTTGTTCTGAGCCACCAGAAGGTTGCCGGACATCTCACTGTTGGCCTGGGCTAGAAGGGTGATCTCCTCGTGCAGCTTGTAGTAGTCCTTGGAGAACGCCTCCTTCTCCTTCAGGATCTCCTCCTTGATGGTGAGGAGGTGTTTCTGCTCCAGAAGCAACGTCTCGTTCTCTTGAAGCAGCTTCGCTCGTTCCAGTTCGCTGGCTTGGTGGCTGGAACGGAGGTCTTCCAGGATCTTGGAGACGCTGCTGTGAAGTTCCTGCAGCTCCGCTTTCGACTTGGTCAGAGACGCAAACTCCTTCTTCAGCTTCTCAATGTTGGAGGCCAGCTGGTCCGTCTCGGCGCCGAGGACCTCTTTCTCCTTCATGATTTCTTCCAACCTGGACTCGCTCTTCGACTTCTCCCGCTTCAGCTGGTCCCGTTCTACCAATAACTCCTTGTTCTTGAGTCTCAGCTGTTCCTGCTCCGTCTCCAAGTGACTTATGGCGTTATGGAGTTGGGTGTTCTCGACCAGAAAGGACTCCTTCTCCAACGTACGGCCTTCCCGCTCGATCGTCAGGTTATTGTAGATGGTTTTGAGCTCCTTGCCCAACTTCTGGCATTCTTCTTGCAACTGGGCCTTCTCCTTAGTCAGGACCTCCTTCTCTGAAGAACTGCTTTTAAAGGAAGCGGCTAGGAGCTGCTTGGCGTGAAGCAAGGCAGAGTATTCGTTTTCCAACACGGTTTTGGCACTCTGGGTCTCTTTTAAGATTTTGGAAAGCTCAGCTTTATATCGGACGAGATCCTGGTTCTCTGCTATCTTCTGGTCCAGCTCTCGCTTCAGGGTTTCGGCACTGCCCTGCAGTTTGGCCTTGTCTTGGACCAACATTCTTTTGGCAGAGATGTCCAACTCGTGCTTCTTCTTCAACTCGCACACGGCTTTGGTGGCCGACTGCTTCTCCGCCAGGAGCTCGGCGCACTTGGCTTCCAAAGAGGCCTTCTCCTTGAGCAGGCTCTCGTTCTGCTTCTTGAACTTCAGAGACTTCTGGGAGGCCACCTCCTTCTCCGCGCTCAACTGGCTCAGCTTATCGTTCAAGGTTTTCTCCACGAGGGCCGCTTCTTCGGAGGTCTGGGCCAGCTTTTCCGACAGGTTCTTGTTTTCGTTCCAAAGTTCTTCCCTTTCGGCTGCAAGCCTGCCCTCGGAGCAGACCAAGGTCTCCTTCTCTTGCAGGAGCTGAATCAGCTCCGTGTCCGTCGATGCCCTGCTGGCTTTAATCTCCTCCAGAAGTTTGGAAAGGCTAGCGTGGGAGGCCTCCAGTTGGTTCTTGTCTTTGGTGACCCTTTTAAGCTCTTTATCGGATAATTCCAGTTTGGACTGCAGGCCTTCGCTTTTCAGCTGGAGCTCCTGCTTCTCCTCTAGAGCCTGCTCCAAGCTCTTGCGTCTCTCCTCCTGATTGATCAAGAGCGTCTCCTTGTCGGACTGCAGGTCCTGGCTGCTCTGCAGGAGAATATCCCGTTCCCTCTTCAAGGCGACGTGTTTGTTTTCCAGGTCCAGATGTTTGCCCAAGAGCGAGTCCCTCTCGGCAGCCAAGGTGGTGACTTCCTGGAGCAGCTCCTTCTGGTCCCTGGCCATGTCTTCGTAAGAGCTCTTCAGCTTCTGGATGACGTCGTCCTTGTCCTTCAGAAGAGCGGCGTTTTCCTCGGAGAGCTTCCTCTGACAATCCTCCAGCTCTTCCCGTTGGCTGACATGCTTCTGGCATTCCTGGGCCAAGCTCTCGCCGCGGGCTCGGAGCTCCTCCACCTGACCGAGGAGAGCCGCCTTCGACGTGCGCAGAGCGTCGTTCTCTTTCGTGATCTTGAGAAGGTCTTCTTGGGCGGCCTCGATCTCCAGGAGCAACCGTCCCTTTTCGGAGATCAGCTCATCGTTCTTCTCCTTCTCTTGCTGGGTTTTGTTCTCCGCGTCTTGTTTCTCCTTGACTGTCCTTTTGTTCTCCAGATTAAGCTCCTCGTTCACGGTCCACAGTTTCTCCTGATCTTGTTTTAACAGCCCAATCTTGGACTCCAAGTCTACCAGCTTGGATAGCAAGGAACCTTTCTCTAACTTTAAAGCATTCCCTTCCTGCGCCAAGCCTTCCTTCTCGGCTATCAAGGCCCTCATCTCGTCTGACATAAGTTCAATCTCTTTTCTGGCTGTTGCTAACATAGAGGTTAAGGACTAAATGAACAAAGCACAGGGAGAAAGGGAGACAAAACACAAGAAAAATGAGGTCAAGCAGACGAGCGTGGATTAATAAATAGCACGCCTGTTCCAAAATAAGGCTAAGCGAGTTTATATATTGACACACCCAGAGAGCCCTGCTTAAAGACCATCCAAGTCATTTTAGACGTGTTGCAAGGAACGCTTGCGTGAAATAGTAAGGCATTACATCAGGTGTCTATGGAGATTCTCAATCATCCAGGTCACAGTTGTCCCAAAGTTGTTGTTTTGCAAGAGGCAACTGGACTTCCTGTTTTTTCTTTGAAGACGTTTCACTTCTCATCCAAGAAGCTTCTTCAGTTCTCAGTTCAGTTCTTCTTTGGAGCTGAAGAAGCTTCTTGGATGAGAAGCGAAACGTCTTCCAAGAAAAACAGAAAGTCCAGTTGCCTCTTGAAAAAAAAAAAAAGCACCTTTGGGACTCTTACATCATGTATTAATGTATTTTATTTATTGATTTATTGACTAGTCCTTGGGCCGTATTGAAGTGCAGAATTCCAGAAAGAAATTTATTACTAAGATTTGATCAAAGCAATTTAAAATGGAATTGGATAAAATACAATTTAAAATGAAATTGGAATAAAATACATTCCAAAATGTAACTGGAATAAAATGCAATATTGATAAAATATGATAAAACTATATTTCGGTGTCACCCCTGCAACCTACCCCAATCAGTCCCACCTATGCCAATCTCAACCGAACCATTTTGCTTTAGAACTGTGCTGTGTTAAATGTTATTTTCCGATTCTGGCCGCACATAAGGTAAATTGCTTTGATGTGGGGATCCCAATGGGTCATTTGTTTGGTATGTAGACCAAGGTACCCAGTATCTCTCACCTTTTTATGCAGGCAACGATCAAATTATTAAGTATTAAGAAGTGGGATTCAATGCCTGAATTATCCCGTCATCCCCTCGCCAACTCATGAACTGCCACCAAGCAAGCTGTGAGATCTCACACCCAATGTAACAATTGTGAGTTCATACTTGAGGAGTTCAGAGCAAAAGGCTTCTCCAAGGTGACATTTTCTCTTAGCCAGGGTAGATAAAGTTCATCCTTTGGAACGTGAGGATTTATACTTCTTTTTTTTGGTAGCTTTTGCCTCACTTTGCCAATGAATATCAATGATTATAACCTTATCCCTAATCCGTGTGTCAATATATACAACTCGTACCCAGGTATAGGAATGGCCAAACACAAAGCTTAAAGCACAGCGACGATAATAATGGGAGATGAATGGCAGGAATAATTTTCAAGGAGAGGCAAAATAAAAAGACAATGAAGAACTGACTTAAGGAGGAAGTTAAGCAGTGAGGAACACCGTTAAAGCCAACCTCGTTCCTGGCACAGGGGAAGAATAAGGAGTTTTTTAAACATCCCAAGAAAGCCTATAAAATGTTAGCAAACAAGAATAGCAAAATCAGGAAGGATTTGGAGGCCTAGAGTGGAGCTTCTCAACCTTGGCCCCTTGAAGACCTAAGCTGGCTGGGGAATTCTGGGCATTGAAGTCCACAGATCTTAAAGGGGCCAAGACTGGAAAACCTCGGCCTAGCAGACAAGCAGATCTGCTTGTGGTTCTGAGGACGACCACACTGAATTCACTGCTCCGTCGCTGGAGGCTTTTGAAAAGAGATCAGACAACCCATATGTCTGAATGTTACAGGGCTTCCTGCTTGTGCAGGGGGTTGGACTAGAAGATCTCCAATGCCCCTTCCCGCTCCCTTATTCTCTCTCTCTCTCTCTCTCTCTCTCTCTCTCTCTCTCTCTCTCTGAGCTTGGTGTTTTTCTTGCAGACGTTTCATGACCCAACTAGGTAACGTCATGAGTGCTAGAAGGGAAAGAAGTCTGCAGAGTGGAGAAGAAGGGGTAGAAAAGGAAGACCTGGGGGTCTTTGGTGCTCTCCGAGCTTGGCGGGTGGTTCTTGCAGACGTTTCATGACCCAACTAGATAACTCCCTCAGTGCAATGGTGAAGAAACGTCTGCATGAAAACCACCAAGCTCGGAGAGCATCAAGGACCTCTCAACTTGGGCCTTCCTCAACAGGACAAACCCGCCCTGCGAACGTCCAAGACGGAGGTGTGTACCTTGGCATGTTCGGCTTCCTTCTTCAGTTCCTTGGACTGTTTCTCTAACTCGCTGTTGGCCTTCTGGGTCTTCGCGAGTAGCTGCTCCTTCTTCTGAAGCTCCTTCCGGAGTTCCTGGAGGGCTTCTTCATGCCGGGCAGCCATTTCCGATCGCATTTTCTCACTGGTGGCTTGCACGAGTTTATGCTCCTCTTGGTGAGCTGCTATTTTCTTCTCCTGCAAAAAAACCACCGGCAGAGGAAGAGCAGTAGTGCTTAAGACTTATATGCCGCTTCACGGTGCTTTCCAGCCCGCTCTAAGCGGTTTGCAGAGTCAGCTTGCTGCCACCAACAATCTGGGTCCTCATTTGACCGACCTCGGAAGGGCGGAAGGCTGAGTCAACCTTCAGCCAGGCAGGATTGAACTGCTGACAGTGAGCAGTGAGTTTGCCTGCAATGCTGCATTCCAACCACTGCGCCACCATGGCCCTTCCTTCCTTCCTTCCTTCCTTCCTTCCTTCCTTCCTTCCTTCCTTCCTTCCTTCCTTCTTAGCTCTTAGACTTATATACCACTTCACAGTGCTTTCCAGCCCTCTCTAAGCGGTTCGCTCTTGCCCCCGCAACAATCTGGGTCCTCATTTTACCAACCTCGGAAGGATGGAAGGCTGAGTCAACTCTGAGCTGGTCAGGATTGAACTTCTGACAGTGGGCAGAATAAGCCTGCAATGCTGCATTCCACCACTGTGACACCATGACCCTTCCTTCCTTCCTTCCTTCCTTCCTTCCTTCCTTCCTTCCTTCCTTCCTTCCTTCCTTCCTTCCTTCCTTCCTTCCTTCCTCCCTCCCTCCCTCCCTCCCTCCCTCCCTCCCTCCCTCTCCACCTAACAATAGCACTTAGACCAGGGGTGGGATCCAACCGGTATAACTACCAGTTCGGTGATACTTTTTTGCGCACGCATGACTTGCTTTACAACCATCATGGCTTACAACCTCTCTACTGTGGATGTAAGTGGAGAACCACTTCCACCCAGCTTCGCCTCTGTAAGCAAGACGGTGTTAAACTTATAAGGATTTCTCGATTGCCTGAATTTGGACTCTTTGGGGAAACCTGCCCCCACTCCACCCCAAGAACCCACCAGCCTGCTGTCCCCCCCCTTCCCCCGTTCTTACCAGGCTGCCTAATTTGTTCCTCATTTTCTGCTGCTCCTCCTGATGTTGTGCAAGCATCTCTTCCTGCTTCTTTTCAGCCTGACGGGCCGCCTGCTCCAAGTTTTCCTGCAGCTGAGACGTTCCTGTGCTGGCCTTGGTGAGTTGGCCTTGCAGCTCTTCCACTTGCCTAAAATTGACACAGCACAACGGGGGTCAGGGTGACCATCCCAGAGGGTGGGTTGGAGAACGAGGGAGCTTAGATGATGGTGGACCTCTTCCAAGATGTGCGTTTTATGGGTGAGATTTTGGCTCAACTCTTTCGTCCAGACCAACATGGAGAAGATGTGCTGAGGTCAATTTCCCCATGTCTAGACTTCAACTCCCATCATTCCAAGATGTCTGGACTTCAACTCCCATCATTCTAAAATTTGTGGACTTCAATTCCCATCATTCTAAGATGTGTGGACTTCAATTCCCATCTCCAGCCAATATGTGGGAAGATGTGTGGACTTCAATTCCCACCATTCCCCAGCCAATATGGGGGAAGATGTGTGGACTTCAATTCCCATCATTGCCCAGCCAATAGGAGGGAAGATGTGTGGACTTCAACTCCCAGAATTCCAACATGTATGGACTTCCACTTCCAGAATTGCTGGCTGGGGAATTCTGGGAGTTGAAGTCCACACATCTTAGAGCAGCCAAGGTTGAGAAACCGATGCTTAAAGTATTATTCAAGAGCTGGAGACCATAAAAGAAGCAGAATTGACAATTATTTTTTTCTGAAACAAAAAATATAGTTTTAAAAAATATGGAAGACCTCCCCCAAGTTATTTATCCTAGGGGCAAGGGGCCTGGAGAAGTTCCTTTAGAGGGGAGTGGGTTTACTTCTCTTTGAGTCGTAGGGCGGCGTTCATTTTGGTCAGCTGGGAAGAGCTGTCGCCCGAAGATTTCATGATTTCCGCCACCTCGTTTTCCAGCTTGGCTTTGGCCTCCACGAGCTGCTGCTCTCGGATTTCTCGTTCTTTCAGCGACTTCTCCATGGCTAAAAAGCAAGGAGATGAGAAAAGTGGTTTCACAAAGACATCTTTTCTTTCCCACAAGAATTGAGCGGGGTTAGAAAAAACGTTAAGGCAACATATAGATTATAAGCCAGAGCTATTTTGGTTAGGCGTAGTACCAGAAAAATAGGATAAAGGGAATGTATATTTAAAATGGCACATTTTGACAGCAGCAAGAATTGTATTCGCACAACACTGGAAAAAGGAGGAAACACCTGCAGAAGAAGGTGTAATTAAAAAAAAAATTAAAGTGTGCAGAAATGAATAGACTAACGCTGAAGATAAAAGAAAAAGAAGACACAGAATTTTTTCGAATTTGGGACTTGTTTTATCAATGGTTGGATAACAGGGGTGGAAACAGGGGTGCGATTCAACCGGCATTACTACCAGTTTGGTAATTTTACGTTCTGCTCTGGCCGTTGTTTGTAAAATGGAGCAAAACTCACTTAACGGCTGTCTTGCTTAGCAGCAGAAATTTTGGATTCAATCGTGGTCATAAGTCACGCATTACTTTTACTTGGAAACTAGCTTTGGACGTTTTGTTCGAAACTGGGGGAAAAGTATGAAACTTGGATTTGAAGTTGGAATGGTTTTGCAATCATAGGAACGGCTGCAAACGTGAGCAAATACGCGTTAATGTTGAATTCGACCTGTAGTGAAAAAAAATTCTGCGGCTTTTTCTTGCCTGTTAAATGGGATCTCAGCTGATCGACTTCACTTGACAGCTGTGTAAACTGCTTTTCTTTTTGGTTTAGTTTTTCAAGAGTTTCTAAAAAAAAGAAGAAAATGCAAAGCTGGTCAGAGTTCGGCCCAGTTTCTTAAAGAGAGAAGCTGTTTATTATTAGAAGAAGATTATTTCATCCTTTCTTCTACCTGCCATTTGTGGGAAACGTACCTTGCATAGATTTTTGTACAATTTTGGCGTCGTCGGCACCCTTCGTGAATTTTTCTTTCTAGAAAATGAGAGTGAGAAGTACATTTGGCTGAACAGAGCAACATAACCACACTGAACAGTGAGTCGCAACGCTACATACTTTTGAGATGCAAACAGCCCGAAGCAACTTTTAAGCCAGGATCAAAAAATGCTATTTCGATGCTTTGCAACATTTGGCTAGTCTTTAAGGATTAAAGCAAGCCTAGGAACATTATTTGACAACTGCAAATCTCCAAGGTGTGTTTTCTGAAGGGGATTGGAGGCGGGAAAACACTGTCTGTGCAGGTAATCCTCAACTTACGACCGTCATTGAACCCCGGTGGAGGTGGAGTCAAGAGAGCAGTTAGCCTGGAATCCTAACATTCTCATCAGCAATCTAAGTCCAGTCCCTCTTGAATTCTGTTTGTCTGACACTGCACATTGCAAATTCTCCTGTTCAAAGTTTGGATGGCTGCATGCTTTCCTAGACTCCCAGCAACTGCTCACGCAACGCGACAATGCATGGTCCCAGGATGCTCTGATCACACCACTGCAAAAGTAGCTCTTTTATTTTTTGGGGACCATCTTACCTTAAAAGAACTAAATGCCTCTGAAGTGGGATAGCTGAGAAGCTGCCAACTGCCCTCTCAAAAGCCCTGAAGCAAAGCTCTGGAGTGGATCGGGCCCATTGGCCCCGGGCGGTTACTCACCAGGTCCTCCAGCTCTTTTTCCAAAGAATCTTTAAGTTGGTTGACTGTGCCCAAGTGATGCTCAAGATCAAGCAGCTTTTTCTCCCTCACTTGCAGTTCTTTGACTAGACTAGCAGCCTAGCCAGGTGGACCAGGGGGATGGATGTAAAAATGTAAACGTTACTCAAAAGAAACAGAAAAACAAACCGAAGCATCTGTGAGAAGCACAAATAAAAATGTAGGGCCACAACAAACACTTTGATGAACAGAAAATGAAGGGAAGGGCTTAATACACTGGGATGGCATTCAGACATGACGATGATGGCATCTGGAGAACTTTAGGAAGAGAGGAGCTGTTGCAGAGATCTGGAATTTTTTTTATTCTAGGCTCTGTTTCTAAGTTCTGAAACCCATCACTTGCTTTTGAAGGAGAGGCATCTGATTGTCTTCTCCTCAAAGTGAAGAAGACAAATATGAAAGCTTGACACTTACCCTGCTTGATAGCCCTTTGGTATCAGGGGGAAAATCCAGACCCACCTTTCTAGTTGGAATTTCAGTTTTGGAACTATGGTCAATATCCAGGATCTCCCAACTTGGCAACTTTAAAGACTCGTGGACTTCAACTCTACGCTGACTGGGGAACTCTGGGAGTTGAAGTCCACAAGTCTCTAAAGTTGCCAAGTTGGGAGACCCTTGCTCAATATTATCCCACAATCAAGATGTCACCCTAAACGGTCTTCCATAGAAATTAAAACTAAAGACCCATTTCAACCAAAATCTCACATCTTCCCATGGATAATTAAAGCCGTTTGGAAGCTAAGCAGAGACTCATTTTATATTCTACAAATTTATCTAAATTCCAATTAACACCCCCAACAGATTGATGGACAACTCCACAACTTGTAGCAAATTCCATTACGGGAGGATAATGCTGTTTTAAATATTTCCTGTTGTCCTTCTGTGGATACAACATTTTTTTTGGGGGGGGGTCTATTAATTCATTCAGAAAGCTTGAAATAAACAATAGAATTCCTCAACTCAACACAAATCAATGAAATGAGGGAGGGGAGAGACAAACATTGAAGCAAAATGACACAGAATGGATGTTGGTACACACCTGGCTACTTTCATTATTTCTGTCATTTTCTAAACTCTGTATCTTTTTTTGGGCGGCTTCGTGTTCCTCACTGAGTTTCTCCAACTCCAGTTTACCTTCAGAAAGGGCCACCTGAAGGCTATCCAGGTTCACGAGCTTTGCTTCAGCAGCTTTGATCTTTGCTTTGAAGCTATCAATGGTCTTGGTTTGCTCCACACATTTCTCCTGGATGCCTTCTAACTCCTTTACCTTTGTTTCGGATTCGTGCAACTTGTTCAGAGTGTCCTCCATTTCCACCAGGTGCTGATCTTCAGCGCTTTCCAGCTGGGTCTTCAGCACCTCCAAACTTCTCTCTTTCTCCTCCGTGACCTCCAGCAGCTGGCTCTTCAGGGCTTCGATCTCGTTCACCAGGCGCAACCTCTCGCTCTCGTGCTTCATCTTCAAGTTAGACGCTTCGCTCTGATGGTGCTCTCTCATCTTCTCGACTTCCACCTTCAGCTCTGCAAACTCCGCTGCCTGATGGCCAGCTCCTTTGCTGAAAGAGGTCTTCAGGTCTTCCATCGCTTGTTGATGAGAATCTATGGCAGATGCCAGCTTAGATTTCCACAGTTCAACCACCTCTAAATTCTCTTTGTGGGCCGTGTCCAGCTTGGCTTTCAAGGCGTTGTTCTCTTTCGCCATCTTTTCGTTGGAGGACAACAAGGTCTTGATTTCCTTCTGGAAGGACTCCTCGCTGACCCCAAGTCTGTCCCGCAGGGACTTCATCTCCTCCTGATGTTCCTTGTTCACCGACGCCATCTTCTCTTGCAAGGCACTGATTTCCTGCAGCAGCGCAAGAGATGTGTCCACGTTGCCGGTCACTTTACCGGACTCCAATCTTGACCGGAGCTCGGTGACTTCTTTCTCCCGCAATACTAGATCTCGTTCCAGTTCCATGATTCGAGATTTTTCAGATACAGTGGCGACCTACGAAAAAACAGCATTAAAAAAAGGAGCAGAGAATATTATAAAAGAATGCATTCAAAGGGGGCAGGGAGGCATTCTAAATACTTCAGTACTAACATGACGTCTTCTGTCCTTCAAAGGGGTAGAGCACGCTGGCAATCTACCTTTCCCTATTTTTATGACACTGTTCGTGGAATCCCACATAATACTATAAAATAACAACTTTCAACTCACAAAAAACCGTGTTGGCTTTTTGTTTAAAGCAAACATCCTCTTGTGGGCTCAGAAGTAAATCTTGATTCCAAGAGAAAGGTCAATCATCAGAAATTAGTGATAAGAAAAACGGGCAGTTAAGATCAAAAGCTTTCAGCTGCAGCTTGCTCACGATTACAAGTTTGTAGAACTCCTTAAAGGGTTCCTTAAAAAGTGAAACTCTAAAAAAATGTTAGTTCCACCACTGCAGAAAATTGAGAGCCATGAAACGTCAAGCCATCTCCAAACCAGTTCCGTGAACAATTACCCACCAAAGCGTTCTCCACGCGACTTAAGAACATGGAATAATCAGAGTTGGAAGGGACTTGGAGGTCTTCTACTCCAATCCCCTGCTTCGGAAAAATGGCTGTCCAGTCCCTTTTGGAAGACTTCCAGACCTTCAAGTTCAATCAGGAAGCTAAGATGGTCTTCACCGTATAGATGAAGGATAACTGAACGTCCATCAGCTCCTGAAGGTTGGTTACTTTACTCTTGAGGTTCTGGCATCTCTTAGGCTTGGTTTACATTTATGACTCCTTGCTCCCTTCTGTGAAGTTATTTTACAGGGACTTCACAACAGCCTGAAAGCTAGTCCACCAAGAGGGATTTTAAGTTTAGCAGGACTGAATGTTTAGAGACACGGGATGGAGAAATCAAGTTGTCGCATCAGAAGGGAATATTTGTAGCTTGGGGTTGAACGGCGGGGTCCTTGGTGGCCTCTGATGGACCCCTCAAGTGGTGGGTTTTCCAAAACACAACTAGCTCCAACGTCATAAACCTTCCCCACGGAAAACTCTCAAATCGCTTTCACACCGACACGCGCACACACCCCTCGGCCACCTTGATTGAAACATAGTGAAATCCATTACCCTAGTGTCTTCTAACTCCCTCTGGAGTTTGCCAGCTTTGGTCTTTTCAAAGAGAAGACTCTGCTCAAGCTCCTTAAGGCGGGCATGTTCCAGTTTGGTCTGCGTCTGTTAGTAAAAAGGGAAAGGAAGAGAACACAACAGTGCCACCATCACATGCCAGCATGAGAAGAAAGAGGAGCGACATGCAGGAGGTGCCACCGGCTGTCTTCTACCAGTGAGGAGCAGCAGAAGATGGGAGGGTGGGTGGAAGAAGGGAGAGGGTGACCAAAAGGAAAAAAATGAACCAGGTGAAAGACGGACTCGGGAGATGGAACTCAGGGCTGTCATGCCGAGAGTCAAAGGATGGATGTACGAAGGAGCACAACACACAAACAAAAAGCGACAAAACCATGCAGCCTGATTGGCGTGATGTTTATCAGCACAAATTAGGAAAAGTTAATGCTCTGTCAGTCACGGATTATGCTCCTGGTGGGTTCTCCCTAGAAGAGGACTCGTTTTCCCAGAGGGGCAGGAAGAAACTTGGCAATTATGTTGGAGAAGGACAACTTTTAGCGGATGGCGAAGAGGGGCTTCTGGCTAAGGAGCCTGAGAGAAGACCCTGCCAGGATTAGCGCTCTTGGGGAAGAGGGGGACGAAACCTTTGGATTGGATGGCCCCAACGCGAACCAGGGGCAGGTTCCCTCAGCCCAACCTTCTTCACACGCCTCTTTGGATGAAAAGAGCTCAACTAAATTGAGTAGATTCCCCTCAAAAGTTTGACTAGAAGCTTCTTGGCAATGTTTTAAGATTTCACAGGAGGGATGATTGAAAGGAAGGCCAACAAATTGGGGCAAAGCTTCCTCAGCGTCAACAGCCGAGACATGGTCCCTATTTGCAAAAGGACGTCAGGCAATCCAAGAGCTCTAAACACAAATATCATTGACGTGTAGGAAGCAGAGTCCTTAAGGACTTCAGAAGAGGTGACTTCGCTGACTCCACCACGTAAATCAAGGGTATCCTTTGGGTTACACGTCCAAACTCCTAAAGGTCTTCAAAGTCAAGGAGGAATCCCCTTCTTCTACACTGCAGGCCATTACGATGATCCTTGAAATACATCCTTCTCCATTCGGGGCCACTGTTGAGCCTAAGGTGTTTCACTAGAAGATCTGGTTGTTGGGACAAATTGGGAAGATAAAGGGAGCAACATAGGCGACATCCCAAATTTAAATGGCCCTTCATCCTTCTACTCCGGAAGCACACTAGACGGATTGAACAAGGGGAGACCAACCTATAAAATGGTCAATATCCTATTTTTGCTAACAAACCCTGAAGAAATAGATAACTTGGTGGTCTCCAGCCAGCATGGCCTGTGGATTAGGAATTACAGAAGCTGTAATCCAGGAGAACTGGAGATTCTACTTGACCAGATCTTGCTCCAATCAATGGAGAACTGTACAGGTGTTTGTGGCCTTGAGTCTTCTACAAACCTAGCAGGTTTTTTTTTAGATGTCCCAAGACCCTTGTTTTCTCCCAAGAGTTGGCAACCGGATTAAAATGGGAGGGGGGGTCAGAGAAGTGGACTGTAATCTTCTTTGCAAACGCTCAATTAAATCAATATTCAAACGCAAAGGATTTCAATTGGGATGGGGTATAGACCCTGCTCAGAAAAAATTTGGGTGCAGAAAGAAAGCATTCACAAAAAGAAAAAAAGGGAGTACATCACATGCAAATTTCATTCAGCTACACCACTACCTTGATTTAAGAAGAGCAAAATAATAATAATAATCACAATATTTTGCTGTGCAATCAGAACGCACAAGGCCACACGGCAAGACGGAAGCGCCCGCTAGAGAGGATTCAATTCTGCACAGGGGGGCGGGGGGAAGAGAAAAAGCAGACAGGATCCTCCAGAGATCTTCTTGGAAACGAGGCTGACTTTTTTATGTATAGGAAAAGGGATGGGGTCCAAAATGTCCTTCAGTCCTTCCTAAGAGTCATGCTACACACTCGTGCAACACACAGTACAGGGGATATGTAATTTAAAAGGGAAGATGTTTCACAAAAACCACTGGAGAGCAAAGCTATGGGGGGAAAATGAAGAAAGATAAACAGTTTTCCCATCCTGATTTCTCTTATTAATTTATGGAATGGAACCCACTCTAGGAAATCACCCAACTTGGCCTGGATCTTGGTTAAGGACACCGTGCTAAGTTTGAAGGTTTGTATAAAAGCACAGCTTTTCTGAATCCTGCTTCCCTCCTCATCTTCTGCTTCTGACCAAGGCCCTACATTTTTAAAAACCCACAAAGGTTCTTCAATTTCATGCAGGCACAGAAGGGAGCGAATGCCCCCGGAACAATCTGCGTTGTTAGTGGTTAAAAAGCACCATCGACAAACGCTTTATTGGGAAAGAATCGGGGGTTAAGACCGGGAGAAGGAAAGCGGGGGGTGTCTCCACACATTCAGAGGTCCTCTTACATTTTTTTCAGGGTCTTCAGATATGTCTCTCTTTGGCTATCAGCAAAAATTAAGACAACATGAGTTCAATGGAATAGTCAACGTAACGGTTCAAAATACAAGTTTTAAAAAAAGGAAGCAAACCACCCTGCGAGTGGAGACGGGGGAAATTTACAAGTGCTAGCAGCTCTCAACCAAATTATTATTATTATTATTATTATTGGTCCGGCTTGGTAGGTTGGTTGCAGTGCATATGTTCCACAAAAGGACAGCGATACAGCACCTGCCATCAATATTTGTGTCCTTGTGGCCACAGTGCATATGTGTGATCGCCAGTCAAGTTCATTGTGCGAAATGACCAGAATGTGCAAGTTTGGAACTTGTAGGAAGGGCCTCGGATCTTCTCGTGGACTTAATTTTTGAAACTTCTCAATGGTCTAATGGACACGGGTTCCACAAGGGTGACATGGTGGGTTCTTTGTGGTTAAGGGGAAAGACTGAGCAATTCTGACGTTCCTGAACCGGCCATCTTAGGAATACAGAAGATTTGAGCACAGGTTGCCCTCCTTCAGCGACGGGCAACGGGGTTGTTAAGCCAAGCAGTCGCTAAACGAGACCATGATTGCGCTTATGATCTGACTTCAGCATTCCTTCGCTTTGCAGACCTGCGAGGATGTCTTGCCAAGTTGCTTTTTCATCACCGTCCTAACTGCAAAACAGTCGCTAAACAGGACACTCGCTAAACAAGGGTTACCTGTATGTACTGTATCTCAAACTCATAGTAACAGAAATAACAATATATATATACACACACACACACACAGACAAAGAACCACAGGCTGAAAATGAGCATTCCTTGAAAAGTCCAGATAAAATGGATGGGTGGAGAACATAAAAATAGATGATACTAATAATATGAAATATTAAATTCAAGCCTTCTGCTTTCAGTCTGGATTATCCGAAGCTCAAGGATGTCAGTTTCCAGCTTTGGCATGGTACACGAGGGGAGGGGGCGGGGGGGGGGGGGAAGCATTTACTGAACATCTTAAAAAGAGTTTTGTTTCTGGAAATCAAGCAGCAACATGCCACAAAAGCATGCTGAAGAGGATGTGAATTTAGCGACCGAACGGTGTGGCTTTAGCGTGCAAAACCAGCAGGGCCTGTGGTTTTCACAGCTGAAGATCGACTTGCAAAAGTGTTGTGCAGAAGAAGGCTGGGAACGCACAGTGCAGACGCCCGGGTAGCCATCTGACTGCTTACAACCCTTGCATTCTCGGAAAGCCTTCCCAAAAGAAGGACAAGATGATATCCAGCATCAAATCTTAGCTCTGCTGCTGCTGCTGCGTTGTGCTGGGGGTTCTCAAGCCTTCATTTTTAGCACTGATCTTCAGGCCTTCAGACCCACTGCGAGTTTTAAAGCGTTTGGGCGCCAATTCCCAGTGGGTGGTTTTAACAAGTGTTTTATTTTTATTAGGGATTTGGGGAAGGCATCCAGAAAGGTTATGGAGCAACATGGAAGCGAAAACATGAGAATGAAAAACGTTACTTACTCACAGCGGAGACAAAAGAATTAGAAAGAAAAATCTAGTCAAATGCGAGAAACACTCAGCTAGCAAAAGTTAAGCCACATCCGGGGTCCTTTCAGACGTGATAAGAATCCACCTCTTTTCTTTACTCTCTTGGTAGCTTGCTACGGTATAAGCGCTTTCTTTTCCGTGTAGCCGGTTTAAGAGAAGCGGAGTCATGTTTACCTCCAAATCACCTTTGGTAATAGATTCTTCTTCTACCCGGAACTGAAGATCTTCAACCTTCCTGTGAACAGTTTTAAAAAAACCAAGACAGGGAAGACAAGGAGGGAGGTTATCCAGCTTATTTCTCATATCCTGGGGAGAATTAAGAATCAAGCATCGTAGCGGAATAATTCTGATTTTCTTTTTAGAAAAGATTCGAGATCTTGTAAAATTCAAACCAGGTGTTTATGGATAAGACACAGTGTCTCTCTGCTCCCTTTGTGGGAAACGGTTGTAATTCTACCTGGATTGTGTTAAAAAGATCCATGTAGAAGATTAAAAACAAAACAGCTACACGATTTTTTGATCCCCCCCGGTCTGGAGTAACCTCTTACAGAGGATTGAAGGCATGGATCACTGTTGATTTTTCCCAGAATTCCCTTCCCCCTCCAAGCCATTCCTGGATTATAATCCCAGCGAAGAAGAACACGGCGGCTGGAGAGCTGGCTGTACATCATTTTTCCAATTTTTCCTGCTTGCCTGCACCTTTGATTTACCTTTTCTCTTCCTCCAGCTGGTTCAGCAATTCTACTTTTTCTCTATCAGCCGCTTCCACCAAGGCTCGCAGTTGATCCATCTTGGCCTCCATTTCCAATATTCGCTGAGTAACAGAAAAGCGGGTGAGAAAAGTGCCTCTTTTCAACTTAAATGAAGCTACGGTGAACGAGCTACACAGAGGACGCTCTGCGCCCCAATCCAACCCAAGCTATTTGGTCCTCCCAAAGTCTAGCCTTCGTTTTTCCCCAAATACGACGTTCCCTTTTCATCAGAAATTTTAACTAAAAAGTCTGGCAACTTTTTTTTAAAGAGCTCATGGAGTGGAGAGAAAGAACGAGCAATGAATTTAGCAAACGGACTTCCGAAATAAACCAACTGTTGCTAAAATGATCGAATCTCTCTGGGTAAAACGGTCTTGGTAGTATGGAACCTTTTTACTTCTTTATTCTTTTGTACAGAAAAGTGGCACCAGGAAGGCCATCTGCCAGTAAATGCTCAGCTCCATCCAGTCACCCTGACTCTACCTCGAATTAAGCGGGGTCACGGGGTCATGAAAAGAGAGGGATCTTTTGTACAGAAGAGAGATCTGATCTTCCACATCTGCCAGCTGAGGTTGGGAAATTCCCAGCTAGGCAGGAAGGAGGAGTCAAGCAGGGAACTAGTCTTGAGTCCTTACGCAGCTACAAGGGGCATAAGCCTGACCCTCCTTAAGTTCTACTCTCGTTTATCTGCTCGTTTCCCAGGGAAAGATTTTTGTAGTATGGGCAGAAGGCAATGAAGTTGCCGGTTTGGACTTGCCAGAGTGGCTCCAAACAGGCTAAACCCCTCGGCTCACCTGATCGTGGCCATCTCGTGCCAAGGCAAACTGCTGCTCTATCTCCCCAACGTGGCTAGTGGCCTTGGCCATTTCCGCTCTCTCCAAATCCCGCTCGGCCAGGAGCTGTTCTATGTGCTGCTGCTTCTCCTTCAGCGCCTCTTGCAGGGCGGTGGTGCCCGAGATCTTCCGAGCATACCGAGAGGACGTCTCTGTCAACTACAAGAACGAGAGGAGGATTTTGAACAGGACAGCCGGTGCTGGGAAGGTCCAAAAACACACACCGGTGTTGCGAACGCCACCGGCGTCTGGAGTTTGGATTTGAATCGGTGCAGCTTTGCAGGTGTTGGCCAGCGGATCTGCTGAATTAGGACCAAATATTTGGCAGAGAAATAAAGAAGAATATTTGTAGCTTAGAATTGAAATGAAAGGGTCCTTGGTGCTGTCTGAGCTTGGAGGGTCTCTTGCGGATGTTTCATGACCCAACTAGGTCACATCTTCGGTGCTACCGTCCTAGCGCTGATGATGTTACCTACTTGGGTCATGAAACGTCTTCAAGGAAAGAGAGCACCAGGGATCCCTCAAATAAGGGGAAAAGTAAGAGCCAGGAGGATCTCGGTGGGTACAAACAGACTGATTTTTATTTTCTGCCGGAAGAGTGCGACGGGATATCTCTGCAGGATGCCTTCTCTCAGAATTCAGTTCCGATCCGTGATCAGATGAGAGCAAAACTTAGGGCTGAAAAACGAGGGTGAGGCAGAGACTTCCAAGCTGCATCCCAATTGGGGTAATCCCACCCGGGATAGGGCAGGGGGTCTCAGCCTGTGGTTCGCAGACCCCTGGGGTTCTGCAATGTTTGCCTAAGGGGGTCTGTGAAGGCTTGAAAAAAATGTCATGACTTAAATCTTGAGTTCTCTGGCCACAAAAGATATTTAAAGGAGGTCTGTTGTGAAGAATAGATTGAGACCCCGGGGTGGTGTTTTTTAAAAGACTCTTAGCGAACCAGTGTTGCTTGAACACCAGGAAGTTCAGAATTAAAGGCTCTTTTTAGACTCGCTCCCTAAAGGGGACCGATATAAATAATAAAAACGACTGAAAACCCCAATTCTTGGTCCATGGTGTGACCTTTGGGTCATAAGCTGTGGAACAATCCCCTATTATTGTCCAAAGCAGAGAATTATGCTGTTTATTCCACATTAAGGTAAGCGGTGGCCAAAGAAGATTGGTCATCAGCTGTCCCAAAAGGTGCTTTTCCATGACTTTCTTGTTTTTTTCTTTTGAAGACATTTCACTTCTCATCCAAGAAGCTCCTTCAGCTCTGCACACCATCAGCTGTGTGTCTCTCAACTTGGGCCGCTTTTAAGAGGTGCACGGACTTCCACTCCCAGAATTCCCCATGGCTGGGGAATCCTGGGAGTGGAAGTCCCTGCACCTCTTAAAAAATCGCGATACACTGAGCTGGCCCCCATTTTAGGAAAACACTTAACTTTGCTCCCATGCTCCGTACTTCCACCCTCCTCGTAGTCAAGAAAGGAAGTGAACATACCTGCATAGCAAGACTCTTAATGCAGCATTCAGGAGAATAGGAAACAGAAGTGTTCAAAGAGAAACAAAAGGCAGCTGGCCTCAACCTAAGCAGAAGGAGCCTACAGCAGATTAGCTGGTTAAGCCGCTAAGCGTTCTCTGGCGCGCGCTAAACATAAAAACCGTCCTTCAGTTAAACCGGACAATTTGCTCCCTTATCCGAGCCAGAACCTGGGATCACATGCAGCAAAAAACAAACAAAAAAACCTCCAAGGGGCCTTGCCAAATTTGGCAGAAGAAGCTACTGGGGGTGGGTGGGTGGGGGGAGTTTGCAAATTCCCAATTTTAAGCCCTCACTCGATGGGGGAACAGCTGCAAATTTTCCTGCAGGTGATTCACGATTCAGCCCTTTATGTTTAAGGCTAAGTATTAATATACGGTGAGTGTGAAGTTAATAAAATATACAGTTTGCAAGGCAACCAGATAGGTTTAAGGGTTCACAACTCAGGAGTAAAGAAAGAGGCTCTTTTTGGGGGTGTGAGACAATCCTTCCATTTAGACAATGCAGGCCAGTCCTCGACTTACAACAGTTCCATTTAGGGACCAAAGTTGCAATGGCACCGAAATAAGTGACTTATGGCCGTTTCTCACACTTGTGGCAGCATCCCTTGGGGTCACGTGATCAAAATTTGGGCACTTGGCAACTGACTCGCATTTATGACGGCAGCAGGGTCACGGGGTCTCCCTTTGTGACCTTCGGATAAGCGAAGTCCACGGGGAAGTCAGATTTGCTTAACAATCGTGTTCCTAACTTTAACAGGGATTCACCTAACAATTTTGGCAAGGAAATGTGTAAAACGGAGCAAAATCCATTTAGCAAGAGGAATTTGGGGTTCAGTTGTCATTGTAAGTCGAGGACTTTACCTTTACATTGATCAGGTGAATTTAACCATTTAACCACTAGCGCTCAAAATCAGCATGTGGGTATACAAAATTAAAACCACCCAGCCACCGTCACTTCCATCTCTCCCTCATATATGCACACTTAAGCGTAGATACTGTATATTTGTGTTTTTGTCTTCAATTGGCATAGAGGTGCAAACCCACGGTACAGTTTGCAAAATGCAACCCCATGCAGCTTTATTCATTCTCCATATATGTTTTCTCCATATAGATTCATTCTCCATATAGATTTTCCACTTTTTTTGTTCAATGCTCTCTGAGAATAGCTCTGCAGGTGTGCAGATATCTGTATGGACATATTTATTGCAGGCATATTATTGCAGGTATAGCAATAGCACTTAGACTTATATACCGCTTTATACTGCTTTTACAGACCTCTCTAAGCGGCTTACTTGTCCCCAACAATTTGGCTCCTCATTTTACCTACCTTGGGAGGATGGAAGGCTGAGTCAACCTTGACCCTGGTGGGATTTGAACTGCCAAATTGTAGGCAGCTGGCTGCAGAAGTAGCTTGCAGTACTGCACTCTAACCACTGCACCACAGAGGCTCTTGTCTCTGTGTGTTTGCATGTAGAAATATTACTAACCTATGCATGTGGCAGATTGTAAGCTTAACAAACCAAAACATAACCTCTCTCTTATTTATTTTTTTTAAATGTGGTTAGTTTGGATTAAAAGTTAGGATAACAGCTTAGACACAAATGCTTCTATTCCACAGGGCTTGCCAAGTTTTTTTTCATGCATGCTTTGAAAGATCGGCCCCATTAGAAGGCAAAACGAGCAGTGCAAAAACAGCCAAAACGAGCAATGCAAATGCATGCGTGTTTGTGTGTGTGAGAGAGAGACCCACAAAAGGGGCCTGCTTCTGCTCTAGGGTGGTCAAGCACGCAATACGAAAAGAAACTTACTAGTCCCGCACGGCTCGGCTTGCTGCTTACAGAAGAGGCCACCGAGCTCAGAGAGCTGAGAGACGAGGCACTGGGGCTGCGCTTTAGGCTGGTGGGCGTGGGGAGGACTTTCCGGATGGCGGGCTTGGCTTTGGCCGGAGTGGTGGACGGGAAGCCGATCTTGGTCACTTTGTGCACCGGAGCAAATAGGCCGTATTTGGACTGGCACTGGAAATACCTGAGGCGAGGAGAAGGTGAGACCCAGCCATGAAAACAGACTGCACAGAAAAATCAAACATGGCGGACGATAATCCGTAAATAACACTACCATTTCTTCAAATAGGCTTATAATTCGCTAAGGCGTCTCTCCTTCCAATGTGAAGCATTAATGCCTCGGTCTAAAGCTGTCAGGAGTCCAACGTGCACCTCCATTCAAATTATAAGTCTCTAGCCACATCTTTCAGAGTAAAAAAGATTGATTGATTAGGAATTGACATGTCGGCGTTTCCCCGTTGCAGCCCACTCTGACACATCATTCATTTCACCCTTAACCCTGGTCTTCCCCCCCAATCCTGGATGTATATTCTCCAATGAGACACATTCATAGCCAAGAGTCATCAATCATGCTCTCCAGTAATAATTTTGTGCGCCAGAAGCTTCGGCTGCCTAGCAATTACCTAAAGCATTTAAGGAATGCACTGCTTTCCCCCACTCCCTTTCTGCTGGCAACTAAAAAGACCAAAGGAGTATTTTTTTAGTTGACACTGGGGTTATGTTGGTTTGTCTACGCAAGATCTTTGTCCATTTGTGGGATATTTAGTCAAGACTCTGTGGTTTGTAGTAGTTTTGTGGACTTCAACTCCCGGAATTCCCCAGCCAGCAGTCAGGGCTGATCTGAAAGCCGGCTATCCCAATTCTCAGCTGGACAGGATCTTACCTTGTTCCAGCAACGGCACCATCGTTCTTGCCCAGGGGTTCATCCAATTCAACGCCACACCATTCCCCCTTGGCGAAATCCGTCTCCCCCAAAAAACGTACCACGCCGGCTTTTGTTCCCCCCACCTGGAAAGAAAGAAAGAAAGAAAGAAAGAGAGAGAGAGAGAGAGAGAGAGAGAGAGAGAGAGAGAGAGAGAGAGAGAAAGAGAGAAAGAAATTTGAAAGGAAAGTTAAAGAGAAAGTTGGTAAAAAAACAAAGTTGGTAAAAAAACAAAGTTGGTAAAAAAACAAAGTTGGTAAAAAAACAAAGTTGAAAAGAAAGTTGAAAAGGAAAAAGTTGAAAAGAAAGAAAGTTGAAAAGAATTTTGCACTGTCTTTTTAAAAAAAATATTCTCCAGCTAAATTAGAACTAAAACTAAAATTAGCGCTCCGACTATGATGTTTTTCTGCACCCCAGGCTGAAACCTCGCCAAAAATAAAGACTGCCACCTTTAGCCAATTCTAATAAAGACCAAACCTAAAATAATAACTAGCTCTTCAGGATTTCCTCTTCTGCATAAATTATTTTGGAAATTTGTTTGCTTTGGCTAGTGACACGACCGGCTACATTAGCCAAGAATGGTTCGGATAGTTTAACCTCGACAGAAGACCAAGCAAGGAAACAGGGACATTAACCAAAAGCGTGAAACTTATTTTATTATTTCAGTTTATTTTGTAGTTTGGAGCTTTCTTTGCCTCCAGTATACAGCCACAAGCAGAGATGGATTCACCTTCAAGCTGCCAAGCTGGAGAAACGCTACTCTATGCAGTTAACTTCAAAACAGAATAGAATAGAATAACAAGAGTTGGAAGGGACCTTGGAGGTCTTCTAGTCCAACCCCCTGCTTAGTCAGGAAACCCTACACCACTTCAGACAAAAGGGTTATCCAACATCTTTTTAAAAACTTCCAGTGTTGGAGCAGTCACAACTGCTGGAGGCTGATTAATGGTTTGTCCTGGTTCAGCAGAGAAAACAAACCCTTTAATGCTTTGATAATATCTTGCATGCAGGACGATTTTATCTTCATTAATCTTGCCAAAAGAATGATCTCACTTCGACTGCCCTTTTTAAAAAACCTACCGTGCCCAAAAGGCAGGAACCTGTTGGCGCACGAGATTTGCAGGCCCAGCAATTCTCACCCTACCTGGAAGCGGCAAAGCTCAAACCAACAAATGAAGTCATTCCTCAAGGTGGGAAGTTTAGAGAAACTTAATCTGCTTTTAAAAATAAAAAGTAAAAAAAAATCTAGATGGGTGGATTAAAAATGTTCTTTTCATCAACTGCAGAAACAGGGTAAAGTGGAGGAATCGTAACACTCCACCCAAAAGTAATTATATTCCAAAAATAACAGGCTTCTGCGTCATGTGGAGAGGTAGATCTCATCTTAAGACCACAACAACTGAGCTCAACATTTCTGCTGCTAAGCGAGACGTGGGTTAAGTCGGTTTTGCAACAGTTTCATTTTAGGGACCGTTCGAAGTGAAAACGGCACCGAACAAAGTGAATTACGATGTAGGTTTTTCCACACCTACGACCGTTGCCGAATCCCCATGTTCACGTAATTGAAATTCAGCCACTTGGCCACTGATTTGTATTTATGACGGTCGCAACATCCCGGGGTCATGTGCAGTGGTGTGATTCAATTTTTTTTACCACCGGTTCTATGGGCGTGGTAGGGGAAGGATACTGCAAAATCCCCCTTCCCTCCCCACCCCACTAACCTGCTTTCCAGCTCCGTTCTCCTGTGCAGGGCAACCAAAGGAGACCCAGCCAATCAGCTGGGACTCAAGAGGCGGAGAATCGACGGGGGCGGGGTCAGTCAGAGGCGGCATTTGCCAGTTCTCTGAACTACTCAAAATGTCTGCTACCGGTTCTGTAGAACCGGTCCGAACCCGCTGAATCCCACCTCTGGTCACGAGATCTCCTTTGGCAAACTTCTGACAAGCAAAATCCATGGTGAAACCAGATCCGCTTAACAACCGTGTCACTAACTTAACAATGGCAGTGTTTTACGTAACCACTACAGCAAGAAAGGTCGTAAAATGGTCCTAACACTCACTTAGCGACCGTCTTGTTTAGCAATAAAAATGTGGAGCTCAACTGTGTTCCTACGACCAGGGCTACCTGTATAGGAAGACTCAAGGAAAATAAACTCTGCCAAGCAAAAATTCACATTTCTTTCCATTTCCATCTTAAAACACGCAGGTATGGGGCTATGTGTAATTTCCTCTCTTTTGTAACCCCCCCCCCCCGCTTAGTAAATTTATACACACCCTCCAAAATGAGGGCATCCTGACCACATGTTGAAAACAGCTGCCCTGGGGACTTTCACTTGCATCCGGGGGGAAAGCGCTAAAAAAAATGAAAGAACAGCGAGAGATTTTGCCAAAATCTTTTTTTAGTAAAGCATGACAACCCCACGTAACTCAGAAGGGGTGATGCAAAGCCGAAACGAGCCAAAACAGCTGACCTAGATCACCAGACATTTATATATATATATATTTTCCCCTCAGACTGGGAAGAGGATGGCAAGTAGAAGGAAAAATAAATAAAGGTTTACAACATGATTATGGCTAAAAAGGTATGACACAAGATCTGCTGGTAAATTAAATAAAAACAGAACGTTCTTTCCTTAAAGAACTGAGCTGAGAGAAATAGGGGTTTTCCTTATTTTTGTTTACAGTGCACTTACAAAAAAAACCCCACTTCCTGATTAGATTAGATGGTTTAAAGGCATGTAGAACAGTATTCTTCAATTTAGCATCTTTAAGATGTATGGACCAACTCCCAGAATTCTCCAGCCAATATGGGGGAAGATGTGTGGACTTCAATTCCCATCATTCTAAGTTGTGTGGACTTCAACTCCCAGAATTCTGGGAGTTGAAGTCCACAAGTCTTAAAATATGCTAAGGTTGGCAGATAGTGTTGTAGATGCAACACCTTTCATTCTTCCTTCTGTATAGGCTTTAAAAACACAAAATCCAGCCCATTTTCAACCCCCTCTCCTGCCTGGCCTTCCCCGAGCTGAGAAGATAACTTATCCAGCTAAAGAGAACCATCTCTCTTCTTATTATTATTTCCCAAGCTGAGATGTGAAACCTCCATAAATACTAGATTGATGCTCGTGTTGTTCCTGGCCTCTCCAAATGGAGGAACCAGAAGCTCCTTTTCCATACAAAATATTCCCAGTTCCCAAAATACTAACCCAACAAGCTAATCCTATTCGCTACGGTAAAGATCTCTCATGGATGAAGAGACCACGACTGCACAGCATCGAAAAAGCTTCTCTGTTGACCTGCTAGATCTCCAAGGATCTCTTCCTAAGCAGATCCCAAGGAAGAGAGCGGAGATCCCCTAGAGAGCTGGAGATGTCAGAGGAATGAAGAGGATCTTGTTGGGGGGTTTGAAGCTCGTCGCGTTAAGCCAAACCGTCAACACACCAACGCAACTCCAAAGCAGCAACTTGACAACTTACCAACACTCTGTCTCCCATTTTGAGTTCTCTTTCGCCTTTTTTCAAGGACCCGGCTTCCGAAAGGTTCGAAATGGATTCGCTGGGGGTTTTAGAGAGGTTGCTTGCGTGAGAAACGGGTGTCTCCTTGGTGGCCAGAGGAGACACCTTCTGAGGTATGCCGGTGTGTGGCAGGTGGGCTGCTGCTGGAGGAGAAGACACGAGGCTGGCCGCCGAGGTGGAGGTGGGTGACGTGGCCCGAGAGGCGTGAGACACCTGGGTCCCGTTGGATTCATCCTCGCCAACGGCCTTCCGGGCGAGCTTCGACGGCCTGGTGAAGATCCCCCTCAAGGGCTCACACTGGAAGTATCTCACGCCGGCCACGGAGCCATCGTTCTTTCCAATGGCCTCGTCCAACACGATCCCTGCCCACTGACCCGGAGCAAACTGGGTCTCTCCCAAGAACTGGATGAAGCCGGGTTTATTCCCGTTGACCCAAATACGCTCCCCGATTCGGAAGTCGTCCACAAACTCATCCGGACCTTCTGTGGTGGGAGGCTTTTCTATGGTCGGGGTCTTTTCCGGAGAGGCTGAAACAGGAGGAGGAGGAAGAGGAAGAGAACGTCACAGATAGATAGCCACGTTAACAAGAGCGGTCCTCCGCTTACGACCATACTGGCCCATAGCGAACCGCGCCTTCCCTTCATGATCGCTGCAAAACGGGTTGTAGAACTGAGTCGGCCATGTGATTGACTGGATTTGCCTCCCAAGGCCTTTCAGACACAAGGTGTGCATCGCCTCTTGGTGCCCCATCCTCAGCTAAGCTTCCCTCCACCCTTTCCTTCAATCTGTACATAACAGAAACCAGGCTGGGTGGCCAGAGCAACTTCGGGGTGCCATTCACAGGGGGCCCCTCGCTATCGGAGGTGCCCCTCTTTCGATCAACTGAGAGGCAAAGAGGAGGAAGAGAGTGGAGCGCAGGCAGTCCTCAACTTACAACAGTTCATTTAGTGACCGGTCAATGTGACTGAGGATTGTCTTTCACACTTATGACCGCTGCAGCATCCCATGGTCACCTGATCCAAATTCAGACAGTTGGCAACCAACTCACATTTGTGACGGTTGTCGTGTCTCAAACTTATGTTATATTTGTGACCTTCTGGCAAGTAAAATCAACATAGAAGTCAGGTTCACGAAACCACTGCATTACTGATGTAACAGCTGCAGTGATTCACTTAACAACTGCAAGCAAGGTTGTAAAATGGGGCGAAGCTCACTGAACAAATGTCTCGCTCAGCGGCAAAAACCCGGGGCTCAGTTATAGCCATAAATCGAGGACCCACAGCATCACACGTGAACGAAACTTCCTTCTTTTTGTGCTCTCCCCCTTTCTATCTGCTGCAGTTCTCCCTCCCTCCTTTTCCAGAGCTATTTGAACCACGAAGCCTGCGACAGAAACCCGAGATGGCACGGAGAAAGTCTCCGTCTCCGTCTCCTATCATTCCCCAAGACGAATCATCTTACGGCCTCACCTGTAGCCGCAGGTGAGGCTGTTTTGGCCAGCACGCTTGCCGGTTTGCTGATCTTGCTGGGGGCTTTCAGCCCGCTTGGTTTCAACATGCTCATGGTCGGGACGCGATCACTCTCTTTTCCCAAACATATGGATCGCTTTCTGGCTTGCCTCTGGGTTCAACCTGCCAATCACGGGCACCGAGAGGAGAAACATAAACCTCAGTTGCTCCCGACTTGCAAATAGATCCCGCCCACCCTCCCCTCCCACTTATGCGGAGGGGGCGGGGGGGGGGTGGGCATTTTTGCAGCCAGCTTGCCAACTGCACCTACCAGAAATCCATTCCTATTTTTAAAAAAATCTAAACTATTCACTTCTTTTTCTATTTTTTCCTTTTACTTAAGCCACTTTACTTTTTTTTTAAAAAAAAAAGTCACTAAGAGTGCTGTTTAAAAGGCTGTTTTGGCTATCTCACTCACCCTAGAAGTTATTCACTCCTTGGTAAAGATATTAAGTGTGCTAACATTTATTTTTATTGATTTAAAACATTTAATTAGCCGCTAGCCCCACCTTTCAACCCCCTCTGGCCAGCTCCCAATCAAAAATCCAACCCTCCCCTCCCATATAAAATCATTTAAAACTATAAAACTCAACTCATAAGCACATTAAAAAAAATTAAATTAAAAACCTGACTCCAATCAGGTGAACAGGTGCGTCTAATCTTCTCCCTATGCCTGGGGAGAGAAGCCCGTTCTTTGAAGCCTCGCGGAAGGCTAAAAAGGGGTGAGGGGCTGCCAAACCTCAGGGGGCAGACCGTTCTCCATGGGGCTGGGACATCCCTGAGATTTATTTAATGACTTAGCATATGGCATGAAGGACACAGTATAGCGGCAGCTGAGGTGCATGAAAAGAACACAGGGTGAAAACATACTAGATGGAAAGTAGCGTTCCATTTTGCAAGAGATAAGAAACTTGAGAAACTAGATAGATAGATAGATAGATAGATAGATAGATAGATAGACAGACAGACAGACAGACAGAGATTATAGATATATGGAGATAGAGATAGATGATAAATAGATGATAGATAGATAGATAGATAGATAGATAGATGGAAGGAGAGAGAGAGAGAGAGAGAGAGAGAAAGAAAGAAAGAAAGAAAGAAAGAAAGAAAAAGAAGAAAGAAAGAAAGAAAGAAAGAAAGAAAGAAAGAAAGAAAGAAAGAAAGAAAGAAAGAATTCTTTATTGGCCAAGTGTGATTGGACACACAAGGAATTTGTCTTCAAGGCAGAAGCTCTCAGTGTACATAAAAAAATACATTCATCAAGAATCATAAGATACAACACTTAGTGATAGTCATAGGATACTAAATAAGCAATCAACTCACACTAGGGAACTAAATAAAACAATATAAGTCGTAAAGATACATGCAACTAGGTTATAGTCATAAGTAGGAGGAGATGGCTAATAGGAAGGATGAGAAGAATAATAGTAATACAGTCTCAGTAAAATAGTTTGACAGTGTTGCGGGAATGAATTGTTCGGCAGAGTGATATTAATATATATATTATATATTAAGTTACATGTTACACTTGAAAATATGTTGGTTCAAAAAAGTTAAATAAAATCCTCATGAAAGCAGGCAAGAGAACAAGGAAGCCAATAACCACCTGCCCTTCCCTTCTCCACACCAGCACCAGAAAAATCCAATTTTAGCCTCCTGGCATAAGGCTATGCATGTACAAAAAAACCAACCCCTCAGGATGGCCGAGCAGAGAGAGAGCATTGTGATTCCTTGGCAACTCACAACTTCGCACCCACCTCGGCTAGAATTCCTTGCTGAAGATCACAAGGCGACTTAGCAGCATAATGTACAATCCCTGTGCAGTGCCCCAATCTGGATCCTTGAAGATAAAACGAGGTTTTCTTCTTCTTCTTCCTCTTTGGTTGCTAGGAAGGGAGGTGGGAAAAAAAATACAGAATAATGTGGATTGATCGGAGGAGGCCTGTGCAGGCTTCTTCAAAGAGAAAGCTCAGATCAGAGGGGTTGGGTTTTTATTTATTTCCTTTCTTGAAAAGAAGAGGAGTTCTGGCAAGAACTCTTCGCGGCGAGAAAGGGAGGGATTATTTTCAACTCAGAGAGCACAGCAGCAGCGACAATAACATCACCAGATCAAGGAGCTTCAAGTAACTGGATTATTTGCAAGAGGTATTTGAAACACAGACAGGGCCTGGGAAGGAGCAAAAAAGTGAGCGGGTGACGCACTGGAAAAAAAGAGCAATGAAAATGGCTTATTTACAAGCGGTGCTCGTTCCAAAAGGAAGAGGAGAAGGTTTGAGTAGATGGAAAGAAAACCTTTGCTTGGTCAGCCCTGTTCTTCAACCTTGACTTAGGTTAGTGGGAGGCAGCCTGTGGTTGGCAGGAAGACCCCGAGGTTCTGCACGCCCTTGTGTTGAGGTAGAAACTTGGCAACTTTAAGATTTGTGGACTTCAACTCCCAGAATCCCTCAATTCTGGGAGTTGAAGTCCACAAGTCTTCAAAGTTGTCAGGTTTGGAAACTTCTGTGTTAAGACAATGCCAGTGTCAGCGTTCCAGAAAACCTCCACTCCAAACAATAACTCCAAGACAGGCATCTTCTCAAAAGTTCTGTTTTATTGTAAGCTGGCACATCTGGGTAATCCCGAATCTGAAAGTTCAGGGCTTCCTTGCAAGAAGTAAAAACTACAAATCCACCCCCTGCACCCACCATCGTATCACATGCCCCAATCACCATCCGTCCCATCTTGAGACGTCCTCTCACCCAGGTGCAGAAAGAACATGACCTTGACTTAGGAAAAGAATGTTATTATGTCTAACCACATACACACCAAGAAATCCCCCCTCCCATTTTCCCAGGCTCAAGAAGGTGGCAGTGTGGAAGCATCTGGATATGGCTTCCAAAGCTGACAGCCAGAAGAAGTCCACTACTGGAAGGTTCACAAAGGTAGGACCTCCTCTATGAGGACAGAGAAGCTCCAGGAGCCTTCTCGTCTTCTTGTGTGATGAAGACCCTAGCTACACCCTTGCTGTGGTTGACATGCGTTCCCCAACATGTCCTCATTTGCTTGCAAGGCCAACATTCAAGGCCAACATCTACAGAGCTCAGACTGGAGAAGGTTGGGTCCTTAACCTGTCTCTCCATTCAGACCAAGCTTGGTTATTTGTCGAGCTCAACGGATCACTATCAACTCAACCCAATCTCCCTGCTGTATTCCACAATCTCTTTCTCTGTTGATCCTTTAGCTCTGTGGCCTTCCTTATTTAATTTATGTCCCACCATGCTGTCTTAAATTATTGTCCTTGCAGTTTACCATTTCTGTAACGTTCTCCACCTCTGCTAGGGAGAGATATTTCCCATTTATTTCAGCCCAGGTATATCCTTCCTTCTTCCTATATAAGACCTCCCTGCCTTGTCCGAAATCCGGGAGAGTGTCCTGGGAGCTATTTTGGAACCAGGCCTTCAAAGATCGGACCAGGTTATCCAGAAGCTGGTGGGGATGGTCCATGAAGCAGGCCAACCACCCGACATTCAGAAGCAAGGCAAGAACAAGGAACTATCAAGGCCCATTACAAGGGGAGCTCAGCATCTTTTGGGGGGTGAGGTTGACCTCTGACCTCTTCATCCAACTGAAAAGTGATTCTGGGCCCCAGATTACATTTTGCGGAAACTGTGGGTCAACCAATATAGTCCTCAACTTATAACCACAATTGAGCTCAATTTTTTTTGTCGCCCAATGAAACAAGCGAGTTCGTTCCATTTTATGACCTCTCTTGACACAAGTTGTTAAGTGAATCACTGCAACTGTTCAATTAAGTCAGACTGTGAACCTGGCTTTCCCCATTGGTTTTGCTCATGTGACCCCCTGCGACCGTCATAAAGATGAGTCAGCAGCCCAATGTCTGAATTTCGATCATGTGACTCTGGGGAGGCTGCAACAGTTGTGAACACTGGTCCTAAGTCACTATATTCAGTGCCGCTGTAATGTAACGGTCACTAAACGAACTGCTGTAAGTCAAGAACTTGCAGATGTCCAAGAACCTCCACTCCAAGCCAAAGTAAAGATTGGACAGCTCTGAACATTACCTGCCTCAACCATGAAGAAGTTCTTCCAGCATTGATATGTGGGGCAACATTAACATCTAAGAAGACCTCCAGGGAACTGGATTCTGGAATGGTTCAGGAGGCGCTTTGATGGGCGCGACCTAGAATTCCCTCGGCTGGCGCTCTTTAATTGATAACACCAGAATGCAGAGTTCAGCCTGATTCTCTCCCCCTTCCTCCCTTTTGTATTATGACGTCACTGGCTCTGACATCATCCACCAAGCATTCAGGAACGCCCACCACGTCCCTTGGAATGCCACCACAGAAAGACGGGCACTGCCACCCAACACTACTGGCTTTGTTAACCGCGTCCCTTGGAAGAACAGAAGGTTCTCGATGGGTGCTTGTCCTCCATTTCATCAAGGGAGAACAGAAACAGACTCAAGTTCCTCTGTTGTTGCCAGGAAGGGCAAAGCGAGAGCAGGAAGCGTAAACAAAGAGTAACGAGGGAAGTATATCAATCAAACTACAAGTATCCTAAGCTTGGCTTTAGTAGACAGCGCCAACTCCGTCCAAGCGTTGAGTTTGGAGACATGTCTTGAAGCAAAGTAGAAAGGGTGGTCTCAGGGATTGAGGTGTAAGGCAAGGAAAGAGGGGAGGGATTAACCCTAGCTTTAAGTGGAGACCCTCAGAAGTCTTGTGTTGGGAAATTGCCCGCTTAGGCTGGAAGGAGGAGTCAAGCAAAGGCCTAGCTTAGCATCGCTGCATAGCCACAAATGACATGACATAACCCAAAACCTGACGTGCTGCGACCACTATTCTTCATAAGATAACCAGGAATTTTCTCCGGAAGCCCATCTCTAAGGGATTTAGAGACAGACCTTCACACAAGGGAAGTATATATTTGAAGGAAGGCAAAAGACACTATTGAAGATGGGAAAGGAAACAAAGAACTGGATCGGAAGAGGTGGGTCCATTTTGCTTGACTGCTAAACAATTGGTTGATTAATCGAGATTAAGAAGCTGTTCTTCCATGAGGCCCCATTTATATTCTTTAAATCAGGGGTCTCCAAATATGGCCCCTTTAAGACTTGTGGACTTCAATTCCCAGAATTCCCCAGCCAATGGGCTGGGGAATTCTGGGAGTTGAAGTCCACAAGTCTTAAAATGGTGACGTTTGGAGACCCCCACCTTTAAATCACCATTTTAATTTTTGGCTTTAGCAAATCAGCCCCAAAATGGATTCTAACTGTTGCTACAGCAACAGGTTAATGGCAAGAGTCCTTTTCCCAGCAAAGCTTAAGACTTTAGCTAGTTGTTTCTTTCTTTTGAGGGGTGGGGGAGAAAAAGCAAATATTTATGCACCTCCGAGCATAAAAATAAACTCACCCAAAGCATCTGGACTGACTTGACTTCTCTGAGGCTATATCTCACCAAGCTTGCTATTAATAGAAAAATACCGCTTGTTTTTACACAACTCTTGTTCTCCTGGAGCCTTTTAAAAATAGACAAGCAAGAGTTTGACGGGACTCTGGGAGACCCTCCGCTGGAATATTTCAAATAAACAGGTTTCAAAGCATCCAGAGATACCAGACAACAAATCAGGGTTCGAGAACGGGCTTCTCATGTAATCATAAAACAATGTGCTAATTTTGCGCTGTGAATCCAGACGCTGTTTCAATAGAGTAACTGACAAATTGCGGGGGGGAAGAATCCCACTTTTAATGAACAGAGAAAACAGAATCACAGACTGAAGTCTAGGGAACTAAGGTGTGAGCTGCTAACACTTTGAATCCATTTGTCTAGATCAGTGGCGGCTAATCTTTTTGGGCTCCTGTGCCGAAAACTGTGCATGCGCTTGAGTGTGCTTGCATGCCAGCACCCAGAAGGCAATGCGCATAGCTCCCCCATATGAGCATGCAGGCATGATTTCCCTCGCCGTCCCCTTACCTACACTGTGCACCTCCCAGCTGATTTTTGGGCACTTTGAGGCCTTTTTCAGCCTCCCAGAGGCTCGAGGGAAGCCTCTGCAGCCTTTGGAAGCCGAAAAAAGGGCCCGTTTCGTCACTTCCGCTATTTCTGGAAATACAGGAAGTGACAAAAGAGGAAGAGGAAGAGGAAGAGGAGGAAGAGGAGGAAGAGGAGGAAGAAG
>NW_020716922.1:187734-213865 GCF_900518725.1 Notechis scutatus | reverse complement strand
AAGAAGAAGAAGAAGAAGAAGAAGAAGAAGAAGAAGAAGAAGAAGAAATAATAATGTCATGAGCCAGAAATTCATCTACCTGCCTTGTAGGATTCCTCCAGCTCTGCTCTGAAACGGATGAGGATCGTGACCAAGAATAAGTCAGGCTCCCGAAATGTTTGCTATCTCAGAGGCGAGCCAAGAATGGAACTTTCACAGCTCTTTCCTTTCTGTTTTCCAACTGGTGGAAAAAAAAAAAATAGGCTGCAGCAAACCCAGATCATTGCCAGCTTCCTAGGAGCAGGCAATGTGTCGGAATGCCAAAAAGCTCCGTCCAGGCCCAGCCCGTTTAAAAAAACAAAAACAAAACCAGTTCAACCGATCCCAATTCCAAAGGTCAGGAACGCCCAAGGTGAACTGCCTGCCTTTCCTTTGCCCATTTCCAGAACTGATGGAAGGAGGAGATGAACCTCTGTGGGTTTTATTTTTTTTCACCTGCATTTCAACCAGGGTTCCAGGAAGAAAATCCGGTGAGAAGTTTGACAAGCAGGCAAGGAAAGGGAAAAAAAGAGAGAGAGAGAGATTGTCTTCTGCCAGTCCCAAGCAAGGAAGAAGCAGGTTAGGAGACACAATAGTGGATACACCCTACATTGCTTCTTTACAACAACAACACTGAAAAAATTACAACAACCCTGAAAAAAGTTATGACCAGTCCTCAGACTTACAACCATCGCAGCATCCCGACAGTCAAAATCCAGACGTTTAGCAACCGGCATATATTTATAATTCCGTTAGCAATCGCAGGGTTTCGCTTAAGCACCGTGGCAAAATCACTTAACAACTGCCTTCAGTAGCAATGGGAATTCCAGCCCCCTCGCAGTCGTAAGTCGAGGGCTACCTGCATTAGGGAATCTCGACAATGCTGCCTGGGCTGATAATGTTTTGCTGCCAAAGAGGCAACGCAATAAAACCATGAATCACGGGGCAGAAATACCTCTGCTGCCATCACCTCTGGGTTGCGTTTCATAATGGTAACACCGCGAGTTACAAAACCTGTATTTTGATTTCATCGATGCTAATGAAGATGGGTGTGGAATTGCCTCTGCATCCGGAGCTCAAATCTACCTTTCACCCCGCAGAATCCAACCTAGCAGCTTTTAAAGCTACGATTCTACTTCATTGGTGCAAAACAACTCCACTTATTTAGAAAACTGTTCGGTTTTATGAAGACACCAAGACAGGAATAGCGCAAGCGTGAAAGTGTAACACGTTTCCTTAGTAGACTGGGGGGGGGGGGAAAATGAGAATATTTCTGGTAATTGTCATCCAAAATGGTTGAGGTTAAATGCAAAACCTTAAAACAGTTCAACTACAAGGTTAATTGCAGCTTTCCAAACACTTAATTTTGTTTAGACTGTTTCTTACTTAACTTCCCTTGGGAAAATTAAATTTCTCATGCCTTCTCTCTCTTGACTAGCTAAAGATATCGGCCGCCCCCAAACTATAAAGGCCAGATAAACCCATTTTTTAAAAAATTCTGGCACAATACAGAGGTACCTCCATTTCAAAGTGCAACAGGAAACAAACATGTTCTTTTCGTAGCATCTCTCTCTAGATCTATGAGGTTAAAAGATGATATAATACAGCACAGCAATTTGCTTTGCCTGTTTTTATTTATTGCAAAATCCATTTCTCAGCTTGTATTCCTTCAAATTTCACTGATTTTGGATTCTTATCTCATGAGCCTAAATATCATTAACGAGGCTATCCTATAGCTTTTGGTCATATTTACCTTCTGCACAAAATGCGCCTTATGGTTTAGAAGACACAAAAATCTACTTTGCAAAAAAAAAAAAAAAAGGAAAAGGAAAATCTTCTCTTACCAACACAAAAAACAAAGGAGCTGTAGAAGAAAAAAAAAAACACAAATAAACAACGAACCGGCTTCTACTGAACACCAACAGAATGATTTCATCTGGTGTTGCAAAACATCAGTGAAAATGGTATCCCAAGAGTGACAGAATAAAGCGAAGTCACAAGAAAAGGTCCCCTGAAACACACAACACACACACACACAAAAGCACATTTTTGCATTTAAGCAACCGGCAAATCGAGGCACGCCATTTGTTATCCTGTACCTGGGCTCCCCCTCCTCCAAATTCTGGCCGTCCTGGGCAAGGACGTCCCAAACAAACCTTTTAAAACCTTGTGGCAGGAAGGAAGTCAGCCTGTCGCCTGCCGCCTTTGGCCAATGAGGCTTCCACACACACACACACCCACACACCGATGTCATGGGAGAACTCGCACACCAGTTGATTGCGGCATCTCCTACACCCCCCCCCCCCCCTTAGGGGGGGCTGGCTCCCCCCGGGCAGCTCGCCCGGCCCCAGGGGGGGGGGGGGGGGGGGGGATGGCCCTGGGGGCTGATGGTCTGGCGGCATGGGGGGGCTCTTCTCTGGGGTTTCTCCTCCTTTCCTTCCCTCCCTTTGTTTTTTCTTCCTTTCTTCTCTCTTATTCCTTCCTTCCTTCTTCCTTCCTCCCCTTATTTCCTTCCCTCCTCCTGTTCCTTTCTTTCCTCCCTTACTTTTTCCTTCCTTCTCTCTGCCTTCCCTTTCTTCCACTCCTTCCCTCCCTCCGTCTTATTTTTTCTTCCTTTCTTCCCTCTTCTTCCTTCCTTCCCTCCCTCTCCCTTATTTTTGCCTTTCTCCTCTTTCCTTCTCTTCCCTTCCCTTTCTTTTCTTTTCCTTCCAGCACAGATGTCATCCAAAATGGCAGCAGATCCGATGACTTGCACCACAATCTTCCCACAGATCAAGGGGGGTTAAACTAAAGAAAGGGGTTTTTTCTTTTCTTTTGCCCTAGCCCCCCCCCCCCCCCCCCCCCCCCCCCCCCCCCCGCGACCCCCTTGAGGAGGAAGGGCACTCTTGGGACTCGGCCTGCCCCTCCCTGGTTTGCATCCCTCCGGCGTCTCTGCCCGCCATGCCTCCTTCCATTGGCCTTCTGGATGCCCCTAATTGCACCTGGGGGCCCTGGCAGGCCTCGCTTCCCAGAGGAGTGGACTTCAACTCCCAGAATCCCCAGTCAGCCGTGGGAATTCTGGGAGTTGAAGTCCACCCGGCTTCCACTTGCCAAAGTTGAGAAACCCTGGAGTTAGGGCCTCAAAAAAACGCAGGAGAAATCTAGTTGTGATCCCTTTTCAGACAACCGGTTGATCTCCAAAGAGAGCACCAGACACCCCCCCCCCCCCCCCTCAAAAGATTCACAGGGCGCCCATTTGGGGGGGGGGGGGGAAGCAGAACTCGGGGCAACCCCCAGGGCCCCCCAAAAGCGACCGAATCCAAATCCTCCCAGCCATAAGCTCCCCTCACCCTCTTTTCACAGGCCAGGTGGGGGAGTCTCCCCCCCCCGGGGAAAAAAGGGGGGGCAAATCTTCTCCACACCCTCCCAGACACCCCAAAATGAAGCCCCCCTCCTAAAAAGCAGAGCTCCCCTTTCACACGCACCCCATCCTGAGGGGTGGGGGGAAACAATACATTCTCTGCCTGCAGCTTTTTCACCCCAATTCCCTTCAGGAAACGGGCGTCTCCCCCCTCCCCAAATGAACAATTGGCAGCCAACCCTGGGCTTCCTCAGACACCCCCCCCCCATCCCATCCCGGCCCCGTCTCCCCCCATTGTCCTGGCTCCCCCCCCCCCCCCCCCCAATATTCTGAGGCCCAGCAGCTCCTCTCCAAGGGTGGGGGGATGGGGGGTGTAAAAGGGGGTCCTGCACCCCAAAAGGAAAGACACCCCCCCCTCTCCATTTCCAGCCCCTTTTCAAGCGGGGCGGGGAGGCCGGGGTGATCCAGGGGTCTCCCATCCCCTCAGAAACAAAGGGGGGAGAGGGAGGGAAGGAGCCCCCAAAGTGGGGAGGGGGCTGCGGGGCCCAGGCATTGGGGAGGGGGCGCCTCCCAAAGGCCCCGCTCGCCCCCCCCACCCGCACCCGCCCGAGGACCCGACAAAGGCGCCCCCTCCGACCCTCCTCCGGGGGGCCGCCAGCGGCCAAGACCCCCCGACTCGCCCGCAAGCCCCTCACCCTCGGCGGCGGCGGCGGCTCCGTCTCCCTCGCCCGCCTGCTGCCCTGCTTCCTCCGCCTCTTCCTCCGGCCAGGCGAGGCGAGGCGAGGCGCGGCGGCGCTGCTGGCGGCTCCCTCCCGGCGGCAGGGGCGGCCGCCAGGCGGGGACTGCGGAAGGGCGGGCCGAGGGAGGCTGCCCGCCGCCCCGTCTCCCCTCTTCCCCTCCTCCCGTTCCTCCCTCTGGCCTTCCCTCCTCCTCCTCCTCCTCCTCCTCCCTTCCACTCTGCCTCCTTCCTCTCCTCCTCTGTCCTCTTCTTTGCCCCTTTCCTCTTTCTTTCCCACCCTTTTTCTTTTCCTTCCCTTCCATCTTTCTTCTTTTTTCTTTTCTTTTCCTTCCTTCCTTCCTTCCTTTCTTTTCCTTCCTTCCTTCCCTTCCATCTTTCTTTTCCTTCCTTCCCTTCCATCTTTCTTTTCTTTTCCTTTCTTTTCCTTCCTTCCTTCCCTTCCATCTTTTTTTTTCTTTTCCTCTTTTCCTTCCTTCCTTTCATCTTTTTTCTTTTCCTTTCTTTCGCTTCCTTCCTTCCCTTCCTTCTTTTCTCTTTTCCTTTCTTTTCCTTCCTTCCTTCCTTTCCTTCTTTCTTTCTTTTCCTTCCTTCCTTCCCTTCCATCTTTCTTCATTTCCTTTCTTTCTTTTCCTTCCTTCCTTCCCTCCCTCCTTCCTTCCTTCCTTTCTTTCTTTTCCTTCCTTCCTTCCCTCCCTCCCTCCTTCCTTCCTTCCAACAGCTTGCCTTCAGAAGTTGTGGGAGCTTCATCCCTGGAAGCTTTCAAGAAGAGACTGGACTGCCACCTGTCAGAGATGGTGTCGGGTGTCCTGCTTGGGTGGGGGGTTGGTCTAGATGACCTACAAGGTCCCTTCCAACTGTGCTGTCTTTCCTTTTTCTTCCCTTCCTCCTCTCCTTTCTTCCTCTCCCATTACATCTTCTTCCCACCTGGAGAAACCTGATTTTCCCAGGTTTCCCTCCTGCTGCCCCCAACTTGGGCAAGAGCTGGGGAATTCTGGGAGTTGAAGTCCACAAGTCTTAAGAGTGGCCAAGGTTGGAGGAGAGCCCTGGACTCAGTGCGGTAGGTGGCCCTTTGCTTTGGGAACTCCCGTTGTACAGGGTTAGGAGACAGTGCGCTCAAAGAAGATAGGAAACAATATGAACCACAAGGAGAGGCCTGCACAGAGCTCTCTCCAGGCCAGGCAAGCCAGTCAGAGGCCGGGCAAGTTTAAACGAAGCTCAAAACACACATCCATTCAATTAAAAACTCCAGTTCTTAAAGCCAGCCACCCATTCAGGCCGACCGTGCTTTGCTTTAGCTCCACCCTACCAGTCTTGAATGTTTTAATTAAAGCCGCACGTTTGAATTCGCAATGAAATATTTGGCGTGGCTTCGTCACTGGAAAGTGAGGGCGTGAACTTATTTTTCTCAAACCGTGGCCCGTTTTGGATTATCCCAGGTCTTCAAGGACAGGGGAGAGAATTCAATTCGTAGGGTATCTTACGGGGTCATTGGGTGTCAGGAGGAGGGTCACCCAAGGCTACTGGAGGTGGGTGGGAAAGAATAATTATACACACCTTTTTCCGGATCGAAACAATTTGGGAGAATGGAGAGAGAGCCATCTAAATATCTTGCAAGAAACCTGTGATGAAACAAACAAGGGAAACAACTAGGACTCTGAATAAGCAGCTAATTACTCTAGGCATGGAGGATTAAACCAGGGAGTGTTGTTTATGGCTTTACATCAATATTTTTGATTGCAAAATTTCCTTTGCAGTAACTCCCTTAAAAAGGCATGGAGGGGGGAAAAATAGCACAAAGAACACAATATTTCTCCTCAATAAAGCTGAAAGTTTGGTGTTTTTTTTTTCCAGGAGTAGATTTCCTAAAACTCTTCTTCTCAAGGTTTACATAAGTACACAAACTTATGAAAAAAAAAATCTTTTTATTAAACCCCTGTACACAAGCACAAATATATGTACAGCATATTCAAAGATGACGATGTTACCAAAACCAAAAAGCCGGTGTCGTGTTTGTTTGTTTGTTTTTAAAAAAATTAAAATCTCCTAAATCACTTTAAAAAAAAACTTTTCAAAAAGGATGGAAAGAGAGTGGTTGATTGATTCCTGATTATTCCCGTCGGATCGCCACAAGAATTTTGAGGGGAAGCATTTAATAAAACAAACAAAAAACCAAGGTCCTTTCCAAAGGACAGTAAATGTATTTTGAGAACTACCAGCTCCCTATGCAAAAGCAAAAGCTTGGCAGAGACAAAAAAACTTGGTTGGTAGAGAGAGGCAAGGATGTATTTGACCCCAAGTTGAAGAGGGGAAAATTCAGGGGAATATTTAATGCAGGGTTGGAGAAGATTCACAAATCTTTTGTGTATTTGTGGAAGATCAGTCCTGCTTCGAGGTCAAAATGGAAGCCCGTCCCCCCCCGCAGACTTTCTTTAAAAACAAAAACAAAAACGGTTTCAGGAAGAACACAACACCTCCCTTCTCTCGCTCTTGATTTGTGCTTTAAGGCAGGGGTGTCTCCAACCTCGGCCACTTTTACGACTTGGGGACTTCAACTCCCAGAGTTCCTCAGCCAGCAAAGAGTTACCCAGAATTCAGCACGGATAGGACAAGAAGAAATGTCAATAGGCAGCTTTATCACATTTCTTTCATAAACTTTTCTTAATAATAGATGGTGGGAATGCGGTAAATGTAATATATCTTGACTTCAGCAAGGGGGGGGGGAAGAAACCTTTCTGGCTGAGGAATTCTGGGAGTTGAAGTCCACAAGTCTTAAAGTGGCCAAGGTTGGAGACCCCTGCTTTAAGGGGAAAGCATCCGAATCCTGGTTTGTTTGTTTGTTTTTTGGTTTGTTTGTCCCTGGCCCGAGTTGGGCTGTTAAAGGGAAAGCTTCTTATTCTTCAGCTGGCTTCTCGGGTATTTTTTCAGCACGCTCCTTATCCGGAGGTAAGTCCCGGTGGACTCCGACATGTTGTCGTATTCGAAAGGTGTGATCCCAGCAGCAAACTTGCTCATGTCGGGAACGAGGCCAGGAGGCTTGGAGGAAGGAGACTCGCTGGCATTGGGAAGGGCGGGAGCGTCGCTGTGATTCAGGCAGCCGGCGGGATCCGAGGAGCAGGTTTGGTCTCGGCCTTCAGAGTCTGTGGGAATGGCTTCCGCCTCGGCTGTCAAATCCACTAGTTCAATGGCTTGTTGAGGACCAGGCTCTTCGGCAGCCTGGGGTACCTGCTTGGGCTCAGCTTCGGAGACCTCTGGCGATTGGCAGGCTGCTTCCTCCAGGGGAACGGAGGGCTCAGGCTCAGCTTCGGAGACCTCTGGCGGTTGGGGGGCTGCTTCCTCCAGGGGAACGGAGGGCTCAGGCTCAGCTTCGGAGACCTCTGGCGGTTGGCGGGCTGCTTCCTCCAGGGGAACGGAGGGCTCCGTCCTGCAGGGGGTCGACGTCCCAGAATTGCCGGCCATGGGAGTCCCGGCTGGGAGGTCCGAGTCGCTGTTGGCGCTCTCCGCCTGCTCGAGGGCCGCCCAAATCAGCCGCTGCTGCTCCTCCAGCTCCTCCAGGGTCAAGGTATCTTCATCCATGGCCGAGTCCTCCGGCCGCGGGGCAGACGGCGTCCAAGGCGGGGTGTCGCGAGGCAGGGCTGCTGGCACACAAGACAGCAGTTGAAGTGGAGGAGAAGTCAGGCTGGGGGGGGTCCCTGGCGGGGTGCCCTGCGGCAGAGGGGGGGGAGTGGCGGTCAGCGGAGACCCCGGAGGCAACGGAGGCTGGAAGTGGAAGCCGTCGTAAGCAGGAGGGCTAGGGGGCATTTCTAGATCTGAAAGGAGGAGAAGAGCAACGGCTTTAATCACTCGCCTGCCTCACTCAGGGCAGAGCTAAGCGGGGTGGCGCTTCGGATAGGCGTCGGTGGGCTTCCACCAGGAGCTCGTGGAATGGAAAGGGGGGGGAAAGCAAAATGGGAGGGGGGGAATTTTTAAAACGGCCACGGGGGTTTTAAGAGGAAAGATACCAGAGTCGATCTCCATGTCAGCTGGTGGGATTTCAACGCTGCTTCCTTTCTGCCGTTTCGAATGATGGGAGCTCTGGCGAGAGGGGGGCCTTTTGGGCCTGGATTTGAGATTGGCCTGAAGGGGGGGAAAGGGGTCAGAAACAAAGGAGAGAAAGTAAGAACCCCAGAGGGGGAAAACCCACCCCCCAAAATAAAGGTTTTGTTCCGGGGAAGCAAAGCAGCGTGCTTAAAAATATTCACCGAATGGTAAGTGGAAAGATAATGAGCAAAAATTTCTTTCTGCTGGGACGGCTGAAGAGGTACCGAGCCGAACATCCGCCATTCCTGCATCCGCCCCCCACAAAAAAAGGAAAGAAACCATTAGGAAATCAAAGAATAAATGTCCAAGCTTTATATACACGCAACAGAGCTTTGCTGTCTTATCTTTAATCAAAAGAACCGAGGCAAGAAAGGAGGAGCCCTCATCAAGGGTATGATATGCTGTGATAAAACACACAGATTGTTTTTCCGGCAGTCCTTCCCAAAGGCACTTAAGACAAAATGGGAGCTACAGGTATTCTTCGGCTTATGACCATGTGGGTTGTTAAGCAGGCCACCACACGACCAATTTAAATGCCTTTCTCGCCGCAGTTGTTATGGGAATCCATTGTCTGCAAAGATGATTATTATTTTTTGTTTGTTTGTTTCCTGCTGGAAAACGAAAGCAAAAATACCCGAAACGTTTTCCAGCCAAAAACGTTATATATATGCTGATCACGTGACTGCGGTGCACTGCACAAGTCGGTAAAGGCCCAGGTGGAAGGGCGGGATGACAGCAAAAAAACGGGCAACTTACGTCTGCGACCCCACTTGGGGTGGACATGTTAAAACCTGGGTAGTTGATCAACTTGGAGAGATCGTAAGTGACCCGGGGATTCTGCTGGTGGGATTCCTCCTCTGCCTCACTGCTGGGCGACGCTGTAAGAAAGGCAACGTCAGTCCTCTACGGTCCCTCCCAACTCTTGAGGTGAACAACCTATCAATGTTTTTCAACCTGGGCAAACTTTAAGATGTCGGGCCTGCTCCCAGGATACCAGCTTGTACAAGCAAATGGGAGAATCTCCCTTTTACCTTTTCCGTCGTAGAGCGTTAAGCCAGATTTCTCCATCTCTGCCTCTTTCAGCCAGCCTGGAGGATAACCCAGTTGCCGCATGCGATAGATGAAGGGAGGAAGCGTCTTCTCGGTGACACCGAGGGCATCCTGGAGTTCCTCGCTGCGGGGGTGGGGTGGGGGTGGGGGGTAAGGGAGGTCAGTTTAAAAACAAAGAAATTTGAGCCACGGTTTTTGGCGATGTTGGTTTCAGACTGCCGACTGAGAAAACGCAAGGATCGTGCACGTTAGAGTCAGGTAAAGAAGTCGCTGGATGTGTTGTTTCTTTATCTGTGTCCCTGTCAACTAAAAAGATACTCCCTTTGGGCTTTTTAGCTGCCAGAAAAAGGGAGTGGGGGAAAACAGTGCATTCCTTAAGTTCCTAGATAATCGCCCTGGCAGCCCAAAGTTGTCGGAGCTCAAGAATATTACTGGAGAGCCTGATTGGTGACTCTTGGCTATGGATGTGTCCCATTGGAGAATATACATCCAGGGGGTGGGGGGAGGACCAGGGTCAAGGGGGAAATGAAGGATGTATTTTAGTGTCGGCTGCATCCAGGTAACGCCAACATGGCCACTTCTAATAAATCAATTTTCTTTTCTCTGAGATGAGGCTAGAGACTTATGATTCGAATGGGGCTGGATTTGTTGGAGTCCTGACAGCCCCTTTATTGCGAATTTGCAGTTTGAAATTGTGGACTCAATGGTGACTGTTGTGACTACTTGTACCTGATTATTCCTGGTTTGAAGCGTCCAAACCGCTCTTCCACTTCATCCGCGTGGTACCTCTGCTGGAAATTTGGGCTGCCTGTTTCCCCGCAGGCCTCCATAAAAGCTTTTCTTTTTTCGTTTATGCGGGCAGAGTTTCGTGGCTAAAATTAAGATAGGAGGGAAAAACAAAGACCGTCAGGAAGCTACCAAGCCCCGATAGCCGCCGCCAGTAAGGCTGCCAAAAGCACAGACTGAAATATGTCTTTACCTGTGGGCAATCTTTCATCTGGTGATCTTCAGAGCCACAGTTGAAACAATGAGATTTGGGCCTGTTTTATTAAAAAAACACACACAGACACACAGCACACATTAGAGCTGTTGGCACTCAGGGACTTTTAAAAAAAAAGAAACTTGCTCTACTCTTCTTGGTGCATTGTTAGACGTAGCATCAGAAAAGGAGCAAATCAACTAATGCCCAATTACAGCTTTAAAGGTGGAAAAAGTCACACCCAGCGCAGCGATGAAATGGTACTGAATATATCAACAACCAAGCAAAATTGGATGTCAAATGATGGATGCCAGGAGAAATTCTAAGTCGACTGTGAGGCAGGCAGCAAAGAACAGTGTGGCTCTTAAGTGTTGCACCACAACTTTTGCATTGCTGCCAAGGAATATTCACAGCTGGGATTTTTCAACAGTTAACCAAGCGTTTTATCAGAGTTTTGCGCTGGAAGACAGAACCTATAACTGAGATAAAAATATACATTCTATAGGCCACCTGTGACAGGTGTTTCCAAGATTCTGATTCTCTTGAAAGAGACAGGTAGCCATCAAAACTCTTGTTTTATATCTCTGTGGGGATTTGAGGATACAAATGTTATCTGTGTTTGTTTTTTTACGTGCTCATATTCCATTTCACCTTTAAAGTCAAACTGAAAAATTTACATTACAAAGTAAACTGGGCTTTTTACTTTCCCTCCCTAATCCTTTCTAACCTATCACAAGACATACTTTTAAAAATAAAACCAGAAACATTTGTAGATTTAAAGAAATACAAACCTTTTAGACTTTACTTGTATCTCTTGCCCATCTAGAGAAAGAATCTGCGTGAAAACTTGCTGGTATCTTAAGAATTCAATAAGGAATTGCCATCGTATCAAGCAAAATGCAATCATAGGGTTTGTATGCATGTCTAGATAATATTAGCCACCACCCAAAAGACACAAATTGGTTTTCAGAAGAGGGCACAATCAGAGTTATTATCAGCTACATTATGATAAAACATCTGACTGAAGGTTTATCAGTCTCAAGACTGGATGTTTCTTTTCTCTGCAAATTTTGTCTGATCAATGGATCATCAGCAGATGGAAACTAATCAAGGAGAGAAGCAATCTAGAATTAAGGAGAAATTTCCTGACCGTGAGAACAATAAATCAGTGGAACAACTTGCCTCCAGTAGTTGTGAACATTCCAACACTGGAAGTTTTTTTAAAAGATGTTGGATATCCATTTGTCTGAGATGGTCTAGGTTTTCTGCCTGAGCAGGTTGGACTAGAAGACCTCCAAGGTCCCTTCCAACTCTGTTATTCTGTTAATGACAGCCCCCTGCCTTTCCAGAAATGTGACAGCGTTTTAAATCAGAGCAGGAAATTCCCCCCCGCGGAAACATTTGATTCAAACAATTGATGACAGACTTAGGGCCCTAAGATGTGGAAGATATATAAATGGAACCCAATCTGTTTCAGACTTATTGCATTAAGTAGCAAGGCTTGACAGGGAAAGGGAAAAACAGTTAACTAAATAGGATACTTGGGTATTTCCCATCCATCTGTGAGCTGAGGATTTTCATTTAATATAGGCTGCCCCAGTTTATCAAGACAAAAATTGGTAAAATAGAGAACACTTCCTATAACCTGGAGAAAGAGTCAAAAAGTGTCAGTATTTTAATCAGACTAAAATAGCATACTAAAAATGTACTTAAATATTTCACAAATATCAAGTTCTGACATAATTAAGTACATTAAATAAATGGCTTGAGAATATGGAGATTCCCAAGTAGTATTTATACATTCAATCAATTAATGGAAAAACAAAGTTACAGGACTAAGAAAAAGAAAGAAAAAAAAAAGAAAAGACATTTACATGGGTCTCTTTTATCAGTTACCAATCATTTCCTAATGCCATAAACTAGAAAAAACGCAAACCACTCACAGCACAGAAAGAAAAAGGAACTTACGCTAAAAGCCTCTTTGACTTTTTTGGACACATTTGAGCTTGTTACTTTTTGATCCTCTTCCAGGACAAAGCTAGAAGGCTAATAGAATGAAAACCAAGTTTACAAAGTTAAATCAACGTTCTTGAATCAAGTCGAGCAGTTATCGGCACAGTGAGGGGTTTGTGAGGGACCAGCCCCATGAACAGAAATAGGTGGTCTCTAAGACAGACAGACGAGTTATCTTTCATCGCATGATGGAAAGAACTTTTATAAAAGAATAAGCCCATCAAGAGATAAATACCTGCGGCTTAACATTGAAGCAGGTCTTGTCCAATTCACTCCTCTGCTGCTCCTCGTATTTCTGAACTAAACTGGATACAAACTCTTCTATGTCTTGATGATATTGCCTATATAACAGATTATCAGAATATAGAACGGATCGATTGTTCTGTTTAGTTTTTTAAAGCCAACAGGACAAGACTAAGGATTTCTGATGCTGCATTTATACATAATGAATGCTAACGTTTTTTGTGCCCCAAACTTCTCTCGTACAAAAGAACAGGTGGATTGAATTTCCAAAGCGAAAGCTATACAGGTAATTTAAAAAAAAATATTGGTAGATTTCTGCTAGCATGGAACAAATTCAGATTTGTTTCCACACTGCATATAGAAATGAATCTCAAACATTTAAAATCTTGGACAAAGGGAAACTATTTTTTTTTTTAAATGTCCACTCTCCTTTACTGCAAAAACGTACTACAAATTCCTTCCTTTTTTTTTTAAACAATGAAAAACACGAATCTACTAAACATGGGCAGCTACCAATGGAAAATCTCCTTTAGCGGGAATCCAGCACACTTGTAAATCTAGATCCACAAGTCTTCTAGTCTAAGAGGTATACCATTCTGAAAATGAACTCAAGCAACACAAGGAAGGTACTCACTTTGAAACGGTATTATTCATGAACAAGATCTGTAACAAGGGTCCATCAAGTTTACAGTCATCCACTGTTAGTCCACTAAAAAAAATAAAGCATAAAGTTTACAGTATGAAAGTAATTTCCAGACCCTTAGCGAATAACTGTGGTGTCGATTCATCAGATATTACAACTCTTTCATTTTCTCTTTTACCCTCTGTTGTTTTTACACTAAGAAGATAGTTTTGGGAGCTTGGAGAGAGACCAGCTCTGGTTTCCTTCCTGGATCTCTTCTCAATGCGTTTCATAGCCTTGACCAACCATTACAAATCTACCTAAGGACCCACTTCTTGTTCAAAACATTGCAAATAATGGAGAGGGTGAAACCTACCTTGGTCGAGTCAGGATGTTCAGTTTTCTTCTGAGTTCCTGATGTGAAAATGATTAAGGAATTGCACGGCACAATAACAGGGAGTGAAGCCAGGGGAATCCCTGCAACTCTCTCCAGTCCTCATTATTTTATCCCATTATTTTTAACATATGACTCAAGGCAGAGAAAATACTTAATTCCCCACCCTCCTGGCCTTTGAAAAGAATTTGAAGACCTGGCTTTGGCTACTCGCCTGGAACTTGCCACACAAACTTGGGATTAGATGATGATGATGATTATTATTATTATTTTCACAAAAAACAAACAAGATAACTATGCTGGGTTTTGTATCACAATCCCTAGTCGAAAACTTCTCAAGTGTTTAGGACTGCGTGATGTATTGGCGGATTACACGAACAGATCCCAGCAAAGTGGCATTATTATTGTTCTTGTTGTTGTTTGTTATTGTATTATTATCCCTCTATTATCACTTTATAAATTAGCCCATTGAAGGCTCTTCCCTCCACCTATCTAGCTTTAAATTATTCCATCCTTGTTGCAACTGCCTCCTATAAATACTTATATGCCTTTTAATGAGATGTAATATGTATACATGGTTATGTTTTTCATTGTACTCCACCCAGGGATACTCTGGGAGTGAGAGAGGATGTCTATAAATCTGTTAAACAAACCCACCTGCCTACTTTGCCCCCCAAACAACAACCCTGTGAGGTGGGTTGGGCTGAGAGAGAGGACAGGCCCGAAGTACCCCAACCGGGTTTCCTATCGACAGGCAGTCCTCAACTTGCAACCATCCATTTAGTGGCCGTTCAAAGTTACAACGGCGCCTGAAAAAGTGATTTGTGACCGTTTTTCACAGCAATCCTCCTGGTCACTGGATCAAAAGTAGGATGCCTGGCAACTGGCTTGTACTTATGACAGTTGCTGCATCCCAGGGATCAGGCAGTCCCCTTTTGCAACCTTCTGTCCGGCAAAAGTCAACGGGTAAGCCTAATTCCCTGAGCAACCAATTGAAGGGCTGCAGTGATTCACTTAACGACGGTGGCAAAAAAAAGGGGTCGTGAAACGGGGCAAAACTCACTCAGCAAACGTCTCGCTTTGCAACGGAAAGGCTGGGCTCCGTTGTGGTCGCGAATCGAGGACTGCCTGTACTTAATCCGGATTGGGGGAAGAAATCCCATTGGGGACCGGGGGTGGGGGGGGGGGGGGGGAGAAGCGAAGCCTGCGCGGGTCCCCTCCCTCAGCGGCGCCTCCCTCTCCCGCAGGAAGGCCGCTCCCCGCCCGGCCCGTCAGGTGCTGCCCTCGCCCGGCTGCTGGATATTCTCCGCCCGCAGCTGCCTAACGGTCTCCTCGGAGTCCCTCAGCCGCTCGCGGAGCTCCGCCGCTTCTTCCGCCGGGCCGGGCCTCAGGGCGGAGGGCGCCTCCTCGTCGGCCTCCAGCTGCTGGAAGAGCTCGCGGTCGCCGAAGTCCACCTCGGCCGCCATCTTGGCGCGCGGGAGGCGAGGCGCGGTGGGCGAGGAGGAGGAGGGGGAGGAGGCGAAGGCCGCCGCGGGGAGGCCCGGAGAAGGCGCTCAGGACCGGGCTCCGCCGCTCAACCCAGTCTCGGGCTTCGGCCGAGGCCTTTTTCCACCTCCCAGCGCTTGCAAGACTACGCCGCCCGGCATGCAACGGGGCGACCGTTACGCTGGCTGCCCATTGGCTCCAGGAGGAGGCTCGAGGATGCCGGGAGTTGTAGTTGGACGCGGTGCATGCTGGGAGCGGAGGAGCATTTCCGAGGCGAGGTTGGGTATGGGTGTGGCTGCTCCAGCCCAGGATGATGGGACAGGGGGTGCCCGCCAATTCAGATGCACCAGGGAAGGCATGCAAAAAAAATCCAAAAATGTATTTAAGAACAGACCATGCATGTTGTATATTTTTTAACGCTTTAATAAGAGTATTATCAGCACCTGCTACTTTGATATAAAAAAACTGCCTCTGCAGATACCATCAATCACAGCACGCACTTCCTGGTTTGTTTTTGGCCAAATTCCAAATAAAACTGCAATTCTGAACACTTGTGATCCTCAAACTCGTTGGAGATTTTAATCCGCCCGCCATCCCTATTCTCAACCTGCCTCTGTTGGGCGTGGGGAGATATTGAGGTTTAATACGATTGATTAGTCTGTCTTAATCTGCTTTAATAACAGATTGAAAGTGGGGACTGAGAACTACAGCCCGGGGCATTGGTGATGCCAATATCAAATTTTGGCTATTTATAAGAGGCTGTTTCCTCACATGCCTGAGGTCCTTTCCTCCACAACTGCTGCCACCTCTTGTCTTACATTTAATATTTGTACGGGACTTTACATTTCGCTTTTTACATTCTGTTAAAATACTTCCTAATCTGGCAATGGCTATTAAAACACAGTATCTTTGAGGGGTTTATCCTACAGTATTCAACTAGAGCTTTCACAGAACAAAACTACTTAAATCGGGGAGGAAAGAATTGTTGGATAAGAAGAGCATAATTAGGATATAGTATTTTGATATAGCTAACAAATAACCTGCAGTATTCTTGGTCTGCTACTTAAATTCTATCCTCTACTTTCCTGCCTCAGGATGAGCGTTTATCTAAAAAATATACTCTGTGAAATTAATCGTGAAATAATTTATCCACTAAACTTAAATACTACTTGAGAAAAAAACATGTTTTATTAACCAGGTTGTTGCACTGCATTTATGTACCCAACGGGCCCGTTCTGCTAGTTTTTAACACCAACACAATGTGTTTTTATGTTCCAAGAGTTGAAAATAACTGTACAAGTTTAAAGTACAAAAAAGTACACGAGAGACACAAAATATCCGTGTGGCGAGTTCACCCTCGGCTGTTCTGTTTGAAAACCAAAGTAGAAGCGTCCTTCTGGAGCTCTGGCGTGTGTATAATGGAAGTGAGTATAATAACCTGATTACAACATGGGACACCAGTTATCACTGATCTGGTATTTACAAAAAAAATTGTAATGTCAATAAATAAAAAGTCAATGTTAACACCCATGCAAGCTAGGATGCCAGCTTTCGGTGAACGAGGAGGAAGCCAACATCTCAACCACGGAATCTTGGTCGGAGTCTCAAAGCTGCCCGAAGGCGTTTCCCTCAAACGGCGTCCATTCCTCGCATCGAAGACGTAAAGCCCAGCCCCATTCCTCTTTGGGTGTGCGTCTGTGACCTGGCCATTTCGTACTGTGCATCCAGGTTGCGGAAGACTTCTTCTTGCTGTTTCAAAGTCTTATAACTCTCCTCGTCCACTGAACTGCTGCCCCCGGCTTCCTCCTCGCTCTAGGAGAAACAGAAGAAAAGCATCAACCGAAAGGGCTCACCGGACCCAGCTCTTCTGCTCCGATACACGGCACCCAGCTTAACAAAAGCACACAACAAAGATTCAGGGGCAAAGCTTCACTGCAAAGTCTCCATTAATGTTCCCATAATTTTCACCAGCATAAGCAGTCTCTTCCCCAACTGAGCTTCTCCAAATCTGCTCTGAAAAGTTGCGGTATATAAAGGATGAAATCAGATCCCCTGGAGATCGTTTTAATCCAAATCTGTATTTTCCCACTGTTTGAGCTTATCTTTTAACTCATCCAGCTACCTCGAGAATGGGACTTCACTCCATGGACCACTCTGAAGTGTTGTTTCTTAGCCTGTAGGCCTTGCCCAAGACCACACAGGTCTCTTCACGCTGATCTTTCTGGCATAAAGACATAGCTCATTTTAGAAACACCTACCTTAATACCCATCAACTTCCTAAACTTGACGTTTTGGTCCTTATTTCCGAAATTCAGTTTCTCCCAGATTTCCGCAGATTGTGATTTATCCTATATAAAAAAATGAAGTAGTGAGGTTTTATAGGTTGCATGCATATTCATCCTACAAAACAAAAACCGACATGTAGCAACTGGAAAAAGATTTCTCACGTAAAAAGGTAGTTTTCTCTTTTTTACCGTTCCTCTCTAACCCATTCACCCCCTCTCAAACTTTCAGTACACAAGGGCTTTTATTTAGCAACTAGTTATTATATCATCTTGGCCATTTCTGGCCCTGTGAATGAGCCCTTCAAAGTTATTTCCATCTTAGAATTCCAAAAACGGCAAAGAGCTGCACAGCCAGGCATAGCCCTGATCTGCCTCCGAAAACATTAGCGTGCAGACTCCCCATGGGTAACCAATCAAAGATAAAGCCTCAAGGAGAATTACCCCTTCTTTCTTGCCCTGCCACAGCATTTTCCTCTTCTTTTCCTGCTCGGCGAACTTCATGGGGTTCACTGCTGCTGGGTTGTAGTAGCTGGGAACGGCTATTCCTGTCTCGGCCAGAGCCTTCGCTTGCAGGGCTGCCATCTGAGCTGCCATGGCTATTTGAGGAGTGACCTGTGTCCCTGACGCCAGGAGAGCTGCGACGTTGATGACTGACCCGCCGGTGGCAGCTGCCACTGAAACCAAGAAAACCGTTATTCTTCAAAAGGCACCGGCTGTCTAATACGCCAGGCTTCACAAGTCATAAAAACTGGTACAAATTCTTTTGGCAGACAGTCTTTACCAGGTTTTGTCCAAATACATAACATCCTACTTTTTCTGGCATTTTTTAAAAAGGTAGAATAGAAAGTCTAGAGACAGATCAAAATGAAATAAAAGTAGTGCTGTGTTATTAGCGCCATTTATTTTAAAGGGAAGTTCAATTACCGGCGACCATTTCCTGTTGCTTCTGCTTTTCAACCAGTTCTTTCTCTCTCTGTTCTTGCAATTTTTTTGCTCTTTCCAACCTAGGAATAACAATGCAAAGACGTGAAAAGGGTTTTTTCTCGTTTCCTGACTTCAGTACTGTACTGTTCATTTAGAAACAAAGCAGCAAGGAGAGGCTGAAAAAGCTGCACGCAAGTCAAAAGATTACCTAGTTCTTTTCTCTGTTGCTGCTTTAGTTTGATTTCAACAGATACATTTGATGAAAAAGACAAAGGGGCTGAAGTACTTTCCCACTTCCAGTTTCACAGTTATTAATAATGTATGTGTGTGCGTGTGTGATGAAAACCACCTTAGAAAAAATTTCAAAGAAAAATCAAAATGTGCCTCGTACCTTCTGGCCAAGGCTTCCTGAGCATCCATCGCTGTATTTCTTCCCCTGAAAGGCGGGGGACTCGGAGTTCGGCTGTGACTTCTGCTGAACCTTCGTGGTTTTTCGGGTCTCTTCTTTCTTTCCCTGTTCAGAACCACAGAGGTTCATTTTTCCTTTCTTCACAATTATACATCAGGCCACAAATGAGCCTGAACAGCATGTTCTCCCATTCCCTATCTCTCCCTCTACATTTTATCCTTTAAAAAGCATCAACACACCTGCTCTGACTCCTGGTTCTGCTTCTGCTGGGGCTTCTATGCCTGTGTCTGGATTTAGATCGAGATCTGGATCTCACACGCCGCTTTTTCTCTCGACTTCGGGAGCGGGATTTTTTTCTATCGCGGCTTCGACTACGGTGCCGCCTGGAATCACATGCCAAATCCCTGTTAATGTTTCCAAGTTCGACTATTCCATTTAATTACTCGCAAATAAAAGTATTATCTGCATTATGTTCTGCTTAGAGTATATTTTTTTTAAAGATAATTGAGAAAGTCTTTAGGCTTATATTATTTAGCAGATATTCCCCTGGAAGGAGTGCAGAAACACGAGTCAGCATTGCTATTCTACAGAAAAATCTGTGGCAGAGATTAAGGCATAACTATGGTAAGAAAAGCAATCCAAGACATCCTCAATCTAGTTAACTATAAGAGTTTGGATCTAGGCTGAAGAAACAAATACAGGTGGTCCTCGGCTTACAACCACAATTGAGCCCACCATTTATGTTGCTAAGTGACAAATCTGTCAAGTGAGTTTTGCCCCATTTTACCACTTTTTCTGCCACATTTGATAAGTGAATCTCTGCAGTTGTTAAATTAGCCTCACGGTTGTTACGTGAATCTGGCTTCCCTGTTGCCTTTGCTTACGGAAGGTCCCAAAAGGGGATCACGTGACACACACATGGGACATTGCAACCGTCATAAATGTGAGTCAATTGTCAAGCATCCGAATGTAGATCACATGACCACAGGGATGCTGCAATGGTCGTAAGTGTGAACAATGGTCGTAATGCACTTGGGAGTCACTATGTGAATTGTTAACCTGTGGTGACCACAAAATCCAGTTACAAAGACACATAATGTTCTACCCCCACTGCATGTTTGTTGAGAAGACAGAAACATTCACCAAGTAGGCAAATTCACGGCTCCCCTTCTTTCGTGAGCGGGGTCAACCGTCTCCGGGATCCTCTCCAAACTTATCACCCGGAAGGAAACTAGGAGTCTACCTTTCCCGCGAACGAGACCTTGAATGGCTGCGTCCCTTGGAGGGCTTCCTCTCCTTGCGCTTGTGCCGATCCTCGCCATTCTCCGAAGAGTTCAGGCTCTCCCTCCCTTTATCTGAAAAGTGGTCTTTGTCGTTATGCTCTTCAGCTCTGTGCTTCTTGGAGGACTTCTCTTTGGACCCATGTCTTCGTGCCTGTTTTAAGAAGAAGTTGGTTCTTTCAGGAAAATAGTGCAACAAAAAGAGTTAGTATGGGCATTAGAAGATCAAGAATGATACGTTGTTGTTGATGCAACATTAGTAACCTTAGGAGCGTGGCCCCAGTCAACTGAGATCTCTTTTAACATCACCACCATCTACGCAATGTTGCAGAGGTGAACCTACCATTCCTCCCCACCCCCTTGCTTGACTTAAATCTTGCTCCACAAGGTTAAAACATCTCCTGCCACAAGCCAGGTTCACATCACGAGACGGAACAGCTGTTCTGAGGGTTTGATGGCCTCGTCCACAAAAGAAAACATGCTGCTCGCTCGGCACCCCAGAGAAATCTTTAAAAAGCTCATCCAGCAACATGGCAGGAGATTTACAGGCCATCCTCCTACAACAGCCAACCTGAGGTTTGGTGGTACAGTGGATCCCCAGCCCAAATCTTGTCTGTCAGGTAACCAGCGTTCAAGCCAGATCATGTTTTGAATCTGTAACAATTTGGGCTCTTTATAAGACACTTTACCATTCAGTGTTTAGTTTTCTAAAAATTTGGGTAAAGGTTCTCTGCAACTTTCCTTTTCTGTACTTTTACTACCCAGATACATTTTTCTCTATAAATTCTACTGGAAGTGGAACTTAGAAGCAATTGCACAGGAAATCCTTAACATTTTCATGTAATTCTTTAAGTCTTTCAGGTCCTAGTAACCTCACTCAAAGCCAATATTACACACATATAATTCAACCATTTACTTATTCATTCATTACACCATTTTATTCTAAATGTTAAGCCACCACAATTATTATTTTAACTTTTATGGTTAAATTTTAATATGAAACTGTTTGGGTACCCACTGAAGGTTAAAGAAGGAGTGTAAAGTACTTCTTGTTGCATACTGAAAATGAGAAAAGCTCACAAAGGTGGAACAAACCCAACTGTCAAGGTAGAGGTATATTTATGGACTGTGGTGGATGTTTTTCTCATACTGTGTGATGTCCATATTCTATCCTCCTCCTTTTTGGAACATGTACAATTACTAGGAGAACTAGGAATAACCCTTTACTTAATTAGTCCTTAAGCATTACAAATTAGGACAATTACCTAAAAATACTGGGTCAAACATCAACAGAAAAATTGAATTCTAACAGCAGTTATTCCCCTGGAATTTAAAATAAAAAACAATAGAGTTCTTAACTAGTTTGAACTATTTCTACATTATGAGGGAAATACGTTTTGAAAACATAATGGAATAGTCTTCTAAACATATAGCATGTACTTTAAAAACACCATTATATCCAATAAAACTGATTTAAATTTCTTTGCAAGGGAAATATGAGTTTGAATTACTAATAGTTACCTTATCATGAAGTAGGCTTATAATTTTGCTATCTGAGTCTGGAGCGTCTTCAGTTCAGTCTCTTCGCGCATTAGCACGCTGAGTATGATTTATTATAGAAATGTTATCATGTGATCTAAACAATATAGTCAATTTCACAAATATTCTCCTACTTTTTTTTTTAAACAGAGCTTCCATTGCGGGGCGGGGGGAATCTCTGATCCCACCTAAAGAAAGTTTATCTAACGCTCTATCTAGCAGAATGTTCCAGTTACTGCTGATGCTCCTGAGCTGAAACCCCCTCTGCACCAGAGGCCGGTCATTCCCCTAGCAATGTTCCTAACAATGGCTCCCTCATCTCGATCCCCTTGCTTTGCCTTCAAAAGAATTTGTTTCCATCTCTGTGACTCCTGTCCTATGGACAAACCCCACCATAGGAGAACTCCAATTATGTCCTCACCCAAACAGTGACAAAAAACTTGAGGGTCGAGGTGAAATGAGATGGGCAAATAATTTTGCAAATGCTTAGCTGAACTCTGGTCAATGGAAGCTCTGTGAGAATCAATTATATTAAAAAAATTTATCATGGTAATTTCCACAGTAAATCTCCACATGAATTTTTTTTTGGGTCAACTATTACCTTTTCGTTATAAAGATGGCTTCATTCATGCTTCATTCACTCCAAGCACTTTCTGAATTTACTTTTTTTTGGTACTTACCATTTAGACAATTATATCTTAAGATTTATACATGCTATGACATACTTGTAAATATGTCCTGCACAAATACCCAAGCACTACAAAGTATTAATTACCTCTTTGCTTCTGCTCCGACTTCTGTATTTTTTCCCGTCATTATCTAAAGAAAAAAGCATCTATTAGTCACCCATATAGTTTTTTAAAAAATCATCCCCATCGACATAAGTTCCAATCCCTATGATATTAACGCTTAATCTATTTTACAGATTTAAAACAGTTGGAACTGTTAATATTTGCATCCTCCTTCCCTGATACAAGGCTCTCTCAGCATAATTCTGAGGTCTATTTTACTAATTCACCATTCTATCTTGAATATAGAATGTTATCATTTATGACTTACATTCCAAAAAGTTACATTTTGAATTGAAATGTTTATTTTAAAGTGACTGAGATTGTAACAAATTACTACCTTAATTAAGGCAACCATTAAACTACAAGGGTGTGTCCACTAGCAAAATTTAACAAACAGGTAGAGACTTTCATACCGGATTTTCGTTTTCTTTCTCTTGATCGGGAACGTGACCTTGAATAATGGTGTTTTGAAGTTCTAGGTGAACTGGATGCATCTGATCGTTCCTTTTTCTTCTCTCTCTCAGGAGATGATTTCTCTGGGGGATTTGCCTCTCGCTCAGAATCACTAGCCTAATTTAAAATGAAATAACTTTTAAGATTTGCAGTACAGTGACTGTCTACTACTCTTCCGTCAGCCATGGGACACTACCTCAGGTTCTTAAAAATGACTCGATTTACAGCACATATTACATTAATAACAATAAACGTGTCTGACTTCCTTCACACTTAAATATACAACTCTTAATAGCTTTCTCTAGAAACTAAATTACCCTCCTCATGACTATTGCAGCAAGTCTGAATAACACAATTTTGTCATTAAATAATTTCTTATCAGGCTGGATGAATAACTAGATAGGTGTGAAAAACTAGATAGAAAAAATGAAAAGGATTTTATGACAGCTGTGCTTTACTTGGGACGAAAGACCTGTTTATATTTTAGGAATATTCCAAACAAATTAAACCCCAGCTGAGAGTAGAGCACTTAACTGGAGCTGTAGAACCCCAAGGGCTTTAAGAGCAGGTCACAAACAACATTTAATATTGTCAACTTAGAATAGCATGATATGCCATTACAATGGCATTATCAACCGATCGATAAAAACATAAAAAGCATTGTTGCTAAATAAATGCTAAGGAACCATAAGCTCCTAAACACTTAGTTTTATGCAACCTTTATCATGTGTTTATTCCGAAGTCTCTGAGGTCCAGGTTAAAGTATTTACTTATAGAATACAAGCCCCTCTGAAGTTCATAGCTCCCCCTCACCCAGAAAGCTATTGGAACTTGATGCCATTAATTCAACTGCAAATTGGTGTATTACTCATCCCACCTTAGTTACCCTGTAAGAATTATTATCATTTTCACAAATTACACTCAAAACATCAAAGAGAACACACAGCATGAAGAAATAAATACAAATAAAGGAGGTGGGGTTCCTCCCCCTTTCATTTGCCCTGAGAAGACAGGACCCCAGGGTCACAAAAAGATACCTTAAAACAATTAATGTAGCATCCTCCTCTTCCATCAGGAGCAGCTACAGGCAGGGCAGAAGCCAAACTGTCCTACTGGCACCTCTTTTTTTTTAAATCCCCAATCTCTGCCACACATATACACCCATATATGTATCTTATGTGAATCTTATATATGTATGTATGTATGTATGTATGTATGTATGTATGTATGTATGTATGTGTGGATCTTTGGTTATTCGGGTTTTCTCCCGCATATAACCAAAGATCCACATACAAATACCCGCGAGAACCTCAGAAAACATATATATATACATACATACATATATAAAAGATTCACATGCGCCCAGCGTACCAGGTACTTTTCTTAGTTATATTTATAAAAGAGCCGCAAATGGGCCTGGTCTCCTCTCCCATCCCATAATAAACCCTAAACAGCCCTCCACCACCCAAGCCTTTGCATCCATAAACACACCGTTCTTTTCCACACTGATCATTTACATCCTATAATAAGATTTGCTTTAAAAGGCTTCAGATCCATACATAAATGTCAATGCATACTTAAGATGTATATATACATCTGTATCTACATACACAAACATACACACATCTATTTGTAGGGGTATATGTATCTATATACACATCTTTTATCTATCTCCATTCCTTTTTTATCTCTCTCTCTTTTATCTGCCTTTTTATATACTATATACTATATCTATCATATCTCTATTTTTTTATATAACTCTACATATCTGTCATTCTTTTTTATATATTTTTATATCACTATCTTTTCTTTTTAATATACCTCTATAACTATCTTTTATCTTTTTTATATTTATCTATATTTCTTGCCTTTTTATATACGTTTATATCTGTCTATCTTTTACCTGTCTCTATTTCTTTTTTATCTATCTATATCCACCCATCCACACCCGCTTTAACCCCACAAAAAGCCCCCCCCCATCCACACGTGTATGAGGCGTGTCAGCCCAACATGGGGATGCCGACACTCGCTTCTCCCCGTGAGGGTGCCAAGAGAGGCACCCGGTTCGAGGCCCGGACCCCCCCCCGAGGCCGCCGGAGAAGCTTCGAGAAGCCGCGCTGGGGGAGGGGTACCGCCTCCCTCCTCCCCCCTCACGGAGGCCCATCATGGCGGCCGGGCGCCATCTTGTCTGGCGCCTTCCATCCGAGGCGGCTCCGCCCGCCGCCTGGGCCTCGCCCTCCGCCAACCCGGGAAGCCGTCCGGGGAGCCTCACCGCCATGCCGGGGTGCAGGGGAGGGGAAGCGGGCCCCGAGCGGGACCTCCGGCTCCTCCGCGGCTTCGACCCCCTTCAGCGAGCAACGCGCAGCGCCTCAGCAACTGACTGGACGAGCAGCCCTCTCAGCTCTGCCCCGCCCCCTGCTTGGGATATGCCCGGATGTAGCCGGGAGAGAGGCGGGAGGGAGAAGAGCTCCTCTGCGCCTGCGCGGACGAGGGAACATAGAGATATACCTTGTAGAATGGAGCGGTTGATAGTTTCTCTGCTTTGGCTCTTTTTACGGCACTCCTGCCCCAAAGAAGACGGGGCGGGCTCCGAATAAGGAACCGTAACATTAAAACAGAAATATGAGCTGATCGCTCTCTTTCCCTTTTTTTCTTTAATAAAGAGAATGTAGCCTCCCTTAATATGTCGGAGTGATTTTTCTCGGTTGCGCCCAATCCTCCTCAGTTTTGCCCTTTGAGGGGCCCGAATGACCTCGAGAGAGCCTGTGGAATGAGCCCCCGAGCGTCCCCCACACAAGGGAAAGGGAATCACCACGGACAAAGGACACCTCTACCCTCTTCCTATCTCCCCGGGTTGGGGGGGGGGCGCCCTTCTCGTGGGGAAGTTTGGCCCTCGCGGGCCGCCGTAGCCGGCTAAGCCCCGCCTGCGGACCGCAGGGAGAACTCCCGCCAAATCCAAAAGGTCCCTTTGAACCTCCGGGCGGTTCGGTCGCTGCGCGGCTTCCTCGCCTCCTTCCAAGCCGGGAGCGGCGTCAGTGGGCAGATGGGACCCGCCGGTGGGCTGGTCTTGCCGGACGCCCGTTAAGAGCTGGGCGACAGGTGGGAGTTCACCCGGGGAAGCTTTGCCCAGCCTGGGAAGAGCCCGGTTGGGAAATATCTATCTATCTATCTATCTATCTATCTATCTATCTATCTATCTATCTATCTATCTATCTATCTATCTATCTATCTATCTATCTATCTATCTATATGGCATTCAGCTTTGTTTGGGTATTTTATATATATATAAAATTAAATATATATAAAATTAATATAATATAATATATAAATATATATATTTCTTTCCTTTCCTTTTTTCTTTCCTTTTTTTCTTCTTTCTTTCCTTCCTTGCCTCCTTGCTTCCTTTCCTTCTTTTTTCTTTCTTTCTGTCTTTTCTTTTTCTTTTTCTTTTCTTTTTTCTTTCTTTTCTTTTTTCTTTCTTTTCTTTTTT
>NW_020716922.1:155303-180726 GCF_900518725.1 Notechis scutatus | reverse complement strand
TCAAGACTGGGGAATGCCAATCTTAAGCTGGTTGCTCTGACAACACCGGACTATATTGAACAGGTATTTACCTCTATTTTTTTTTATGTTAAAAATATCTTCTGTTGAACCTGGTTGACTTTTGGCTATAAAACTGGATCTCTGACTAATAACAAGGCTTATTTTTCCTCCCTTTTATTCTCCCCGTCTCGTTAGATGAAGAGCATTGTGGTTTTTGCACTGCCAGCCATGCACCAGCTGTATGCTCTGGAAGTCACCCCCGTTTCCACACTGGTGCAGAGTGTCATAAATACGGTAGGCACCTCATGATCTTTGAGGCTGTGAGAAAACACGAACAGGAAACCCGTCCTTTGGGGAAATGTGCATTGGATTTGGGAAAAAAAAAAATGCCACATTCCAAATTGGGCTTGCTTTCAAATGCGTCTTATCTGGAAGGAATCCCAGTTTGTGGGCTTCTGAATTCTCATTTCATGGTGCCCTACGGTTTGTGTTTTGGTGATCTGGGAATAAACCACAATTGAAAGATGGTGACCTAGATGGTGATTATTGAATTAAAGGGAACCACTAAGATTTATTTCTCCCACAGGATACAATTTACTTTATGGAGGGGATGTACGAAAACAACCAAAAGTAAGTTTGCTCTTGAATTATAGAAAGGTGAGGGGAGATTGGCTTCCCCGTTGTCACGACCACTCTATTTTTAACAGAGTTTTCCTTTCTAGATCTTCGGCTGATCCCGTCTCATTTCTCCTCATGAGAAGCTTGACGGAAGCCTTACCTGAGAACAGGTAGATATTATTTGGTAGAATAGCAAGTAGCTATTCTGGAATATACACAAAAGCCATCTCTAAGCCTTTGGGTTTGAGACTCAACATTTCCTGCTCAAAGATTGTAGGGGGAAAAAACAACATTTTATCTCGGGTAGCTTTGTCTGTGCACCCGCACAGCAAAATAACGGCAGAAATGTGCTAAAGGACATATTGGCAATTTTTTTGGTGGTTGGGCTTCAATTCCCACTATTCTCATCAATGGTTATGCCGACTGGAATTCTGGAGTTTGAAATCCACCCACTTGGACTTTGCCAAGGCTGAGAACCCCTGAGCTAAAAAGACCTTTTTCTTGCTGACGTCAAAGTCAGCAAGTAAAAGTTATTTTTCTCCTTAGACTAAGCCGTTTGCTCCACAAGCATAAGTTTGCCGAGGCGGAGAGTTTCGCTCTGCAGTTTGGACTGGAAATTGAGGTGACAGATTGCTAATAATCCTCCTTCACTTCCTGCTAAGGCGGGGGGAGGGAAGTGATGTCATACATGTTGTGGCATCATTGTGCAAATCGTGCCACTTACATCATTGGGCATCAACGGTGATGTTGATGTCGAACGGTTGATGTAAAAAGCTAACCAGCCTCCCATTTGGGGGATATTAAGTTAGCACAGAGGGGAAAGAAATAGTTTAAAGGGGCAACTAAAGTACTTTTTAATACCTGGCACAATTATTTTAACAAATGCAGCTTGTCTACAAAGTGAAGGCAAACACTATTTTGGAAAGATTGGCTTCTGGTTGTGAGGATCAATCAGCCTGGCTAAAACTTGTACTTCAAGCAAAGGAAACCTTGAATAAAATAAAGGTAACTGTTTCCTATGTGCATAGTAAATACAAGTGTTCAGAAGGGGTAGATTTAGCCTTTTGAAAACACGACATTTCTTTCTCCGCAGGATAACTCGTTTGTGGTCAGGTATTGCATACATACCCCTTGGCCGACCTACGAAACCACTCAGGAAATGCTGAATTATGCTCGGATGGCGGTAGGTTTGTGGTTGGCGCATTCATAGAATCAGGGATTTTCAGGGATTTGGGGCACCAAACAAGAAAAAACATATTTTCACGATCCCTTTTTAGATCCTAAAGAAAGAAGATGCATCTGTTACCCATTTCACGAACGTGGATTCTGCCTCACTCCTTACAGAGGTAAAGAGAACCCAACCACGTCATAAATCTGTGGCTTCCTTATGGTTGTGTGCCAAGTTTCAGATCCAATATAGCAGAGGTCCCCAAACTTGGCAACTTTAGGACTTGTGGACTTCAACTCCCGGAATTCTGGGAGTTGAAGTCCAAAGTGTTCTGACCCAGGCTTCGTAAACCGTAATTATTCACAAACTTGTTTTAAAAGCAAAACCTACTTTATTGCAACGCTGGGAATTACTTGCATTCCCAGCCAGAACTAATCTTAAACAGTCCCCCAAGATAAGCACCCACCTTTTAGTTCTGTGGAATGCTGCCAAAAACAGAATTATCCAATTAACTAGAAAAGAAACCAGCTGAAGTACAAGAAAAACAACAACCAAAGTACACAGAGCTTCAAAGATGACTTTGAATGACTTTGCTTCCTGCAAAGATTTTGTCATCGAGGCCTGACTTTTATCCCTTCTGGGAGGGGCAATCACCTCCAAGCCTTACTCCCAAGTCTCCCCTTTCGTCTCAGCTGCTCTCGCCTTCTAGCAGCTCTGTGCATACGCACACTGGGAACAGGCTCCCCTGGTTCGTCTGCCTCGCTGCTGCCAGACTCTGGAGGCTCCAGAGTCAGCACCCCACTCCCAGGTGGTCCTGGCCCCTCGTCCGAGTCCTCGTTCTTCCTCACTGTCCGATTCCATTGCCGTCTGCACCGGCTGCCCGCGAACCACAACAAATATCTTAAAGTTGCCAAGTTTGGAGACTCCTGCAATATAGTGCCCATTCTGAAATCTTTTTTTTTTTTTAAATTCAGGACCTGCTACTGAATTTTTTCACTCGTGTTTTTCTGCTTTTTGCGTGTTTTAACCTTGAAGGCTTTTCTGCTTTTCCCCAGGTGCTGCAAACCCAAGCGAAACTGACTACCTTTTATGGGGCTTTCGGGCCAGAGAAATACAGGTGGGGCCCTACGTCTGTTTGTAAACAGGGCCTCCCTTTTCACGTGTGGGTTGCCACATTTCGGCACAAGAGAATGTTGATTGTGCATTTTTCCCTCCCCAGTGGAACAACGTGGTTAGAATTTCTCAACAATAAGAACATCGTCGGCTACATCCTTTTACAACTCAGAGGAGGAAACCTCTCTTCCGCTCAGTATCTCTGGCTAAGGCATCAGGTAAGTGGCTTCCAGGTGTGTTTGTTCTGTCCTAGAGTTAACTATTAAGGCATCTAGAACATCTTCCATATTGGAGGCTGGTGGCTTTCTCAAATGTGTAGGAGGGTGTTTCTGAACCTTTCCTTGGTCTCAAGAGGCTCTTGGCTGGACACTAAGCCAGCAGCTCCGCAATCTCCTCCAGTCCATATTTAAGCCATGCAGATTAACAGAGTTGGGAAGGGACCTAGTGGGTCATCTAGTCCAACCCCTGCCCAAGCGGGAGACCCTACACCATTTCTGACCGATGGCAGTCCAATCTCTTCTTGAAAGCCTCCAGGGATGAAGCTCCCACAACTTCTGATGGTAACTTCTGTTCCATGGGTTGATTGTTCTCACTGCCCGAAAATTCCTCCTTATTTCCAGGTTGAATCTCTGCTTGTTCAGTTTCCATCCATTATTCCTTGTCTGGCCTTCAGGTGCTTTGGAAAATAGCTTGACCCCCCTCCTCATCTCTGTGGCAGCCTCTCAAATATTGGAAGACTGCTCTCATGTCTCCCCTGGTCCTTCACTTAGCCATGCCCAGTTCCTGCAACTGTTCTTCATATGTTTTATTCTCCAGTCCCCTAATCATCCTGTTTGTTCTTTTCTGCACTCTATAGAGTCTCAACATCCTTTTTATAATGTGGTGACCAAAACTGGATGCAGTACTCTAGGTGTGGCCTTACTAAGGCTTTATAGAGTGGTATTAGTACCTCCCTTGATCTCGATTGTATCCCTCTGTTAATGCAGTTTAGGATTGCATTGGCTTTTTTGGCTGCCACTGCACACGGCTGGCTCATATTTAACTGGTTGTCCATTAAGACTCCGATTAAATTAAGTCTCCGTTGAGACTCCATCTCTCTCCTGCAGGCGGAGTTGGAAAGCAGCTTCAGCCAAGAAATGCTGGATGACTTGCTTGAATCAATCCCTGGGATGCTGCAGCCCCTGCAAGGGCTGGCTCTGTGGCTGAAGCAGGTGGTTCTTCCTTTCGTAAGGCGAGTTCTACCTCATGGACAGGTAAGATCCCAGAAACCCCTGTGAGGAAGGACCGAAGGAAGAGTAGATAGATTGTTCCGAAAAAGGGAGGAGGGGAAAATGCCTTACCGAAGCTCCTTGATTTACAGCCATTCGTTTAGCGGCTGTGAAAAAAGTGACTTATGACCGTCATTTATGATGACCCAGGACACTTCGCACAATGTCACAAACATGATGTCAACTCATAAAATATTTCTATGGTCTTTTTAGAGTTGCCAACAGACAGGTAGGGGGGAGCAGTGCGGCAGCTTGTGAAACCAAAACTGCATTCCATAAATGTTTTCAGAGATAGTAACTGGGTGACTGAAGTTTCTGCAGCGCCAAATTCTAACTGGAGAGCATGATTGATGACTCTGAGCTATGGAAGTGTCCCATTGGAGAATATGAATTACGATACACCCAGGGGGTTAGCGGAAAACCAGGATCAAGGATGACAAGGAATGATGTGTCTTAGAGTCGGCTACACCCAGGCAGTGCCGACATGTTAATTCCCAATAAATCCTTTTGAAGTTTTGGAAGTTTGGCTCAAGACCCATGATTTAATTGGGAGGTAACTGCCGGAATCCTGACACATGAGTCAGTTGCCCAGCATCTGAAGTTTGATCCTGTCACCATGGGGATGCTGCAACAGTCGTAAGTGTGAAACGTACAAGCGTTGCAGCAACCCCCGTAGTCCTAGGATCAAACTTCGGATGTTGGGCAACTGACTCATATTTATGGCGGCTGAAGGGTCCCGGGTCCCCTTTTATGACCTTCTGACAAAGGTCAATGGGAAAGAGAGATTCACTTAACAACCGTTTTACTCACAGGTGCAGTGATCCTGTCAAGAGTGTTTGTAGTGTCACTACTATTGTGAGACAACCCAGGAGCAAAACACAGCACACACAGAGGCTTTATCTTTTAACAGTGGTTTATATACAAGACAGATACATACATACATATGTGCGGTAGGCCAAGACCTGGCTAGCAATCAGTCTCCTTTACTCTGCAGTGAGACTCACAATGGAGACAGAACACAAGGAGAAAGAGATACGCCTCTCATGGCCGCCTATAGATAGACAGCTTCTTAAAGTGGTAGAATCCTATGGACCCCACCTCAGTCTTAAAGCGGCAATAGCCATGCTGATTCATCCTCATTGGATCAGCCTTAAAGCAGCCTTACAACAGCTGTTCAGCTATTAAATCAATACCATAACAGATTCACTTAACAACGAAGTGGTAAAATGGAGCAAAACTTACTTAACAACTGTCTCGCTTAGCAAGATAAATTTCTGGCTCATTTGTGGCCCCAACTGTGGTCCCATCCAGGGAAGAAGATTAGATTCTGGATAGAAGATTAATACGTAACCCAGCTTGGTAACTTCTTTTACTTCTCCTCCAGAAACGAGTAGCAAAGTGGTTGGAAGAACGTGCTCGAAGCCTAGAACTGACTGACAAAGTAAGCGCATCTTAATGGCCCCAAGTCTTTAGAGTCGGCGTTATTCTCCATCCCCATAGATGGGTTTGATTAATCGGGGGTTTTTTTTCCCCCTCAAACAGGCCAACTGGCCAGAAAATGGTCTTGAGCTGGCACAGGTGTTTTTTACCAGCAAAGACGTGGGCGATATCGAACTGGCTTCTTTCTCCCACTGGGATTTTTTGGTAAGTATTTTTGTCTAAGGCCGGCTTGGGGGGAAATTCTTGAAGCCCCCGCAGCTTAAAGTTACAACGCTTGAGAAACACCAGATGGGACACAAAGGAGAAAAGGAAAAGCTTTGCCTCTAGAAAATGAGACTCGGTTGCCTTTGGCTTTTCAGAAGGACAGTGAAGACAAGGAGATCCACCGCCTGATGGACCTGGTCAGCGCCTTACAGGATTTGGTAGATCTGTACAGGAAATATAACTGTAGGCTGGCTCTCTGCGATTTTGAAAAGGTAGGAGGAAAAATAAAACCCACGTGAAGCTGAAAGAGAGGCTGGAAGTATCTGTCAAAAGTTTTTGCAGTTGGGGCGAATAGCGTAATCCTGTCATTGGGTTGACACTGAACATTTTTAACTTTGGTTTGCTCATAAAGCAATGGTACCCTCACAAGTGTCTCTCAGAATAGAATGGAATTATTTATTGGCCAAGCCTGGTTGACACACAAGGAATTTGTCTTGGTGCAAATGCTCTCAGTATACATCAGAGAAAAGATACATTCATCAAGAAACATCAGGTACAACACTTAATGATAGTCATAGGGTACAATAAGCAATCAAATCATAGTAGGAAACAGTCAATATAAATCATAAGGATACAAGCCACAAAGTTACAGTCGTATAGTTATAAATGGGAGGAGATGGGTGATAAGGAATGATGAGAAGATTAATAATAATAGTAGTGCAGACTTTGTAAATAGTTGGACAATATGGAGGGGATTACTTGTTTAGCTGAGTGATGGCATTTGGGAAAAAAATTCTCCTTGTGTCTAATTCTGGTGTGCAGTGCTCTATAAAGTCATTTTGAGGGTAGAAGTTGAAGCAATTTATGTCCAGGATGTGAGGGGTCTGTAGATATTTTCATAGCCCTCTTTTTGACTCGTGCAGGATATAGGTCCTCCATGGAAGGCAGGTTGGTAGTAATTGTTTTTTCTGCAGTCCTAATTACTCTTTGAAGTCTGTGTCTGTCTTGTGTCTAACATGATGAATATGATAACTAAGAGCAGGATATTTAAAAAAGTAGAGAATAAATTATTGTGAAGAAGACTTGTGCTCAGCTGCCAATATTGTATGGATCCACTTGTCTTCTGAACAATGATCGGCCTTGGTTTCACCCCCACTGTCCTCTAGGAAACCACAAACACAATTGTGTTCCGTATGCTTGACAAAATCCTGGCAGCTGAACTCATTCCTGTGGCTTTAGAGAAGTACATCGAACCATACATGCGTCACCATCATCTAGAAAAAGATGAAATTCTCCTGCGGTACATAAAGGTAGAGAGACACTTTCCCGATCTCATTCGACTCTGTTGGGTTGGGTTGGGGGGGTTTCCAGAACTCCCCCTGCCTCTTTCTGAATCCTTCACCGCCTCCCTAGGACCTGCTGCTGTGCCACTGCACACAATCATCCTCCATTTTCGACACATCGTGGGAAGCGAAGGCCATAGCCGTCTTGGGCTGCATGTCCGACTTGGAGGTGAGTCAGGCCCGGAAAACGAAGGGTCGCCACTCCGAATTGTGGGACGGGCCATGTTTTGCGTTGGGTAACGATCGGGGTTTCCTTCCCAGTTGATCTTCGAAGGGGTGCTGGCCATCATGCATAGCGCCGTGGTCCCTTGGAGCCCCGGTGTGGAAGACCTAGTGCAGCGGTACCTGGGCATGGAGCATGCCAGGTAAGATACGGCAAAACTCTGTGTCAGGATTCCGGCATTTACCCCCATTTAAATCCTGAGTCTCGAGCCAAACTTTCAAGACTTCTAAAGGATTTATTGGGAGTTAAGACGTCCGGTGTAGCCGCCTCTGAGGCACATCATTCACTGTCACCCTTGACCCTGGTTTTTCCCCCACCCCCCGCGCGTATCATAATTCATATTCTCCAATGGGACACCTCCATAGCCCAGAGTCATCAATCATCAAAAATTCCAGTTAGAATTTTGCTCGGCAGACACTTCGGTCATCTAGTTACTATCTTTGAAAACATTTGTGGAATGCACTTTCGGTTTTGCAAGCTGCCGCGCTGCTCCCCTTTTCTTCCTTTCTGCTGACAACTCTAAAAAAGACCAGAGAAATATTTTATGAGTTGACACTCCGCTTTAAAGGTTGAGACGACTCAAGAAAAGAGCCTGCAGCCTTGAGAGGTTTTCTTTACGGGAAGAGAAAGGTTTTCCGATTCCCACGATGATACGGGTGCTTTAAACCTCTTAATGACGCATCAGTGAATGAGAAAAACAATTCTCCTCTGCCAAAGACAGACACACACACACACCCTTCTCACTTAACAAATGTCCTTTAAGGGCAGAAGTTTTGGCTGTCAGTTGAGGGTTACCTGGGTTGGCTCAATAGCCCATTGGAGAGCCAGTGGTCCTGCGTCATTTAAAAGCTCTGAAGTTGGCTTGCTTGGTGGGAGTTTTACCCCTCCTGTGACCTCCCTGCCATCCAGTTCAATCACCTCCATGGTCCACCGCAACGCTGTAAAGGCCTTTTCTGTCAGGGTGAAGCTGCTCGAGGAAGGTTACCGGCTGATGGAGATGAAAAAGCTTCTGCGGAGCTACGGCATACGAGACACCAACCTTTTAAACGATAAGCAGATGATTTTGGTAAGGAACTTCAGCCCACTCTTGGTAAACGCTCAGAAATATCTCGTAATTTTAACACAAACAAAAAACGAAGAACCTTCTCTGTTGATCTGATCCTTGCTTCTTTTTTTTGTTCACCCTCCAGATGCTGGCCAAGCACATCCTTAAACAGGACACACCTTCTGCTTTGGGAGACGCCCTGAAAATCATAAAGGCGTACATGTTGCCCACTGCCGAAGTCTACGTTTGGAAGATCGCGGACCTCATCGACAAAGAAAAGGTGCGAATGTTGATAACTAGAAGCATGCCAATATAACCCACAGGATTACAAATAAGCTGGCATAAAGATAAATTTAGTTAAAATTAAAAAAGAGAGAGAGAGAAATTAACACACTGCGGATTCCGCTCCAGTCACATTTATCCTGTTTCTTAACCACCAGTAGTAGCAATGTTTCAAGATGGACTCGCTCAAGAGTAGAAGCCTTTAACATCCCTGTTTAATATTCCTCAAACATCTGTACTATCAGGGTAGGTCAGGGGGTCCCCAAACTTGGCCACTTTTAAGACTTGTGAACTTCAACTCCCGGAATCCCTCAATTCTGGGAGTTGAAGTCCACAAGTCTTAAAGTGGCCAAGTTTGGAGATCTCTGGGTTAGGACATAATCCTCGGATGTGCTTACAGGGGGAAGACGTTCTGGATCTACTGAAGTCTCTGCCTCCATCTGAAGCCGTGGAAATTGCAGAGAGAATCTTGATTTGGGGGAAGATTGAACTGGAGGAAGAAGTGGACACCGTTGAAGAAAAGGTTCGCCTCTGTGTATGGTGGGGAGGGAGGAATCTTAACAATAGCACCACAATTATTCTCAGAACTGTGACCAGTTTGTGGTGGGAAGCTTTTGTTAAACATTAAGGGCCCTGTTTCTTCAGGGTCCATCATTGGCCAGAGTCTGCACATTGACAAATGAAACCAAATTCCGCTTGCAAATAAGATAGAATAGAATTCTTTATTGGCCTAGTGTGATTGGACACACAAGGAATTTGCCTTGGTGTAAATGCTCTCAGTGTACATAAAAGATACATTCGGTGTTGTGCTTCACCGGCAGCAGGTGCGGAGGGCTGAGGTCTTGGAGAGCGAGGACTCAGATGAGGGGCCTGCGTGTGATGCAGGCATGGGGCCAGGACCATCAGGGAGTGGAGTGCTGCCTTTGGAGATTGTGGAGGCTGGCAGCAGTGAGGAAGAGGTCCCCGAGGAGCCTGTGCCCAGGGTGCATACACGTAGGGCTGCTCGAAGGAAAGAGCAGCTGCAGCAGCACAGGTGACTCGGGAGTAAGGCTGTAAGGTAATGGCCCCTCCCTTAAGAGATAAAAGCCAGCTGAGAAACCGGAGTTCTTTGCAGGAAGCAAAGAAGTTTTTGCACTCAAGCCTGGTGGACGTTCGGATTCTCTTAGTTGGTGTTTGGAGACTCTTTGATTTATTGTTTAGTAACTTTATCTGGTGTTCTTGGCGGCCTTGCAAAAGCTTGGCCAGGCTCTTCCTCATCGGAGCTAATTAGTTGGAAGCAGCCTTTGATCTGTGAAGAAACGGGATTCGTAAATGAAACATTTAAAAGGTTGTGCTGTTACCTTTGTCTCGTGTTTGCTCTTGTGGAACCAGGTTTGGGTCAGAACATTCGGTGAGGTCTTGTATCAGAGCATGACTTGGGTGTGTGAAAACATGAAATTGCTATCCCAAAGAGCGGCCAAACAATCTTCAGGGTTAGATTTAAGGGTGGTGAAATGATTAAAGTTTGACTCAAGTTTGTCTACGGAGATTCTCAGTCATCCAGGTCCTGGTTGTCCTTGGTTGCTTTTTCAAAAAGCAACTTTGTTTTTCCTTGAAGACGTTCCGCTTTCTCATCCAAGAAGATCCTTCAGTTCCCTTCGGCTGCCTCATTCAGTCAGAACTGAAGAAGCAGCTTGGATGAGAAGCAAAAGGTCTTCAAGCAAAACAAAGGAACTCTTAAGTTGCCTTTTGAAAAAAAACACCCTTTGGTTTGACTCAGGTTTATTCTGCTGAAAACAAAATGGTTTTGTTCCTGTCCAGAGAATCTGGATTCTGATGTCTTTCTTTTCCTCCTTTGGCTTCGCCAACAGAAAATGCACCTGCAGCTGAAAAGGGCTTTGGTAGAAATTCTCAAATTCCTGCTTAGTCTCCAGAAAGGTAAAGGTTGCACAATTCGTGTTTTGTTTGTTTTTAAATTGGGAACAATTCAATAACCTTTCTTATTCTTCCTGCCCCTTGCTTTTCCTCCCTTTCTTGTTTTTGGGGGGATAGAAAATCATTGGCAGAAAGAAGAACGTGAGGAAGATTTAGAAACCTTTAGAATTCTGGTAACTCTGCAGGTGAGACCAAGGTGGGGTTGAAAACGGGAGCGTTCGTCGCACTGATGGCTGTCGTGAAGGCTGACTTTCATGCCCCCGCCACCTTTTCCTTTCTTTTTTTCCCCTCTCCTTCAGGAGAGCTTCGACATCTGCCTTTCGCTCAAAGACTTTTGCGATCCCTCGCGGACGGCTCAGCTCCTCGAAGACCACATCCGAGCCTACGAAAAAGCCAGGAGAGGCGGAAATCATCGGGGAGGCGGGGAGACCAGGCTGGGAGATCCCGGCGCGAAGAAGGAGTTGATCCCAATGAGATTGTACAGGTTGGGGATCCTCCTGCAAAAGTCAGAAGCTGAAATGGGGGCAGAGTTGGCTTTCCGAGCCTTAGACGACGGAAAGGTCGAAGAGGCAATGCAGATATGCAGGTGAACAAAAACAAAATTCATTTTGCAACCAATGTCCTGGTAATTATCTATACACGTGGGTGCTTGCCTATTGTTAACCGCCTTGATAGACCTGGGATTTAGAACACAGAACAACACAGTTGGGGAGAAGTTTGGAAGTCTTCTAGTCCAAGGAGGAGACCCTATAAGACAAATGGTGGTCCAATTTCTTCTGGAAGACCTCCAGTGATGGGGCACCCAGAACTCCTGGAGATAAGCCGTTCCACTGGCTAATTGTTGTTAGGAAATTTCTCTTTAGTTCTGGGTTGCTTCTCTGTTTGATTAGTTTCCATCCATTGTTTCTTCTCTTGTCTTCTGGTGCTCAGCTCCTTCCTTTTTCCTCCCTCCAATTCGGTTTAGTTACTTTTATGAATCCCACCATAACGAAGAGGCAGGATGGCTGTTGTTCCTGGTGTCTCAAAAACTTTGTCACATGTTGGGGTCCAACATTCCTATGGTGTTGCCAGAAGGACAAGATCTTCCAGATATAATCTATTACATGGCTTGTCAAGCAGCTACACTCTGCAGTCCGGGTAAGTAATTAGCCTTTGCTTGTTTAACTTCTGGTTTAAAAAAAAAAAAACTTCTCTAAATCATTACATGATGATTCTCAAATTTAATTATTTTTAAAAATCGGCCTGCTGCGAGGTTGCTGGCTTTTTCTCCTGAATCTTAAGTGAAGAACCAATGTAGGGATAACTCACGTTAAAATAAAGTAACAATGGCACAATAAAATATCTCAAACATTTAAGCTATTTTAAGCAAGTGTATTGAATACAACTTTTCTACAAACCTTTTCTAAATCCCATTTGTTATCTCATTAGACAAGATTAAAAACATAATTCAGTCGCAAAATCTACTGGTCTATTTCTGGATTCAGAAGCCCCTTGGTTCTTCGCCACCTAAATCTGCATGCAGGTTTTCTGGATCTGTTGGGGTTTTTTTTTTTTCCCCTTTCTGAAAACATTTCAATCTAGCACATATTATAATGGCCAGTTGTTGCATATATTTTTGAGTACAGAAATAAAACTTCCAGGAAGCTGGAATCTGAGGGATGTGATCGCATACAATATGCTGGCTCAGCCGTGTCTCCTGTTTTCCTCAGGATAAAATTTAACCAGTCAGGTAAAAACACAAAATGTCTTCCTTTTAAAAATATCTTTATTCTTCTCCTCTTTCCCAGATCTTTTTCTAGATATCTTGGAGTTTTGTAAATACACTTCATTTGCCCGTGAAATTTATGCCAAATGCCAGATGGAAGATTTTGGATTTATACCACAGGTAAAGTAGCAATTGTTCATTTTCACTGTATTTACTAAGACGTTGTTCCTGGTGGTTGTGCCTTAAGAGGTTTTCATCTTGTGTCTTTTATAAAAATGTTTTATTGTTTTATTCACATGTTTTATTGTACTGTGAGTTATACAGAGTTTATAGGTCATTGTATATTCTCCCCTTACGGAGAGATTGCCAGGGAGGGTAGACCATTTTTATGGAGGCTTTCTCCTCCAGGACTCAGACCTGGCTATTAGTACGTGGGCAGTGGCAAAATTCTGTGTTGCTGCAATGTCTACAAGAAAAAAAATTGGTCACAGAATTATAGCTGCCAATTTGTGCCAATTTTTGGAGATAGAACAATCTTTGGAAAATGATATTTACACACATACTTATTGGCTCTCCATTCATATAAACCCTAACTGTTTGATATATTTTCTTAACAGGGATATTATTATCCACTATTAATGTACTATAATATGTCAGTACTATTTTTTAATATATTGTAAATTGTGATGTCTGTTGCTTTGTTACTTTACCGTAATAAAGTCATATTCTATTTTATTCTATTATAATAAAAAAGGGGACCTCTTGATGCTGAAGTAACGTTCTTCTCTGCTTAGGCAACCTGTCTTGACACCGATAAAGATCCTTATGGAGACTGGACGTTTGAGGATTTCTTTACTGAAGATGGGTCCGTTCTCGACACCCCCGCCGTGCTACCTTTCGCGTACAAAATTGCTTCCTCCCTTGTGCCTCTGGCAGGTAGATTCAACCTCCTCCACCTCTCTTTCAACTTTCACAATGATGTGTCAGAGTCAGCTGGCTGTCGGGACTCTGACATGCGCCCCCATTCAAGTCGTAAGTCTCTAGCCACATCTCTCGGAGTAAAAAAGATGGATTTATTAGGAGTTAACATGTCGGCGTTTCCCAGTTGAAGCCGACTCTGACACATCATTTATTTCCCCCTTGACCCTGGTCCTCCCCCCACCCCCTGAATGTATATTCTCCAGTGAGACACATCCATAGCCAAGAGTCATCAATCATGCTCTCCAGTAATAATCTTGTGCGCCAACAGCTGCGGTTGCCAAAGCGATTATCTGAAGCATTTAAGGAATGCACTGCTTTTCCCCACTCCCTTTTTGCTGGCAACTAAAAAGACCAAAGGAGTTTTTTTTTTAGTTGACACCTGTGTTAAAATTCCACCCAGAAAGCTTTCGGCCTCCTTCTGCAGGATGTGAATTGCTACACGAGTCTCAACAGTGCTGTAAAAGATCTCCAACACGTGAGGCCTTGGGTTACCCGTTAAGACATTCTCTTGTCTTGCAGAATGGAAAGCTTCGCCTCTGGAATCTGCCAGCCTGCCGTACTGTCCGTTCGAACAAGGTACTCCAGGATGACGTAGACTGAGCTGTCTCGTACAGTTCGTAGGGTCTGAGTAAAAGATGCACGAGATAAAATGGGCAAGACGTCAGCGGCAGGAAGGATGGGTTCCCCTTGTTTCTTTGCTTTTCCCTTTGAAAACTTGAATAATTTCTGCAACTGTGGGTGGAAAAGAAAACCCTCAATGACAGCCAAGGGTGCAGTGTGTTAAGATATATGGACGTCCAACTCCCAGCCAGCCCTTTTATTTATTTATTTATTTATTTTTTCGCCGCAGGAAGAAACCGTTGTCGTTTGTGCAAGCATACGATCTTGGCCCTGCTTACCAGCCTCCAAGAAGGCAGCCAGTACGAGCTGGCTTTAGGGCTGATCTGCTACTCTTTCGGCTCCCTGTTTCGTCACATGATCTCCAACAACGTAAATGACACACTGAGTAAAAAGGTAAGAAAGCCGGTTTGGGGTCATGGTTAAGGCGAGAAAGCAGGAGATGATGGTTCACGTTCCAGTCCCGCCTTAGGCATGGAAGTTGGCTGGGGGGACTAGGCCAATCACCAGGAGCCTGGGAGTTCTAGTCCTGCCTTTTTAACCTATGAAAGCTGGGTGACTTTGGGCCAACCCTCCTCACAGGGGTTATTTTTGCCGGCAAAATAGGAAGCAGATGTGTTGGGTCTACTTGCCACCTTGAGTAAGTGGTCAAAAATATTTTTTTTTCACTGTTGTACGGTTCCGCCTTCTGGTTTCGTGTCCGTCAGCTGCCTGGCCAGAAGATGCTAGAAGAAGCTTGCGCGTTTCCCCTGGCAGTGATGCAGAACTTGACCTTGGTCATCCAGGGCATCGCGACGGCTTTGTTGCACAAGGTCAGTGTCAACTCATAAAATATTTCTCTGACCTTTTTAGAGTTGCCAACAGAAAGGGAGAAAGGGGGAGCAGCGCAAGAGCTTGCAAAACCGAAAGTGCATTCCACAAATGTTTTGAAAGATAGTAACTAGGTGACCGAAGTTTTTTGCCGAGCAAAATTCTAACTGGGATTTTTGATGATTGATGACTCTGGGCTATGGAGGTGTCCCATTGGAGAATATGAATTATGATACACCCAGGGGGTGGGGCAAAACCGGGGGCGAAGGTGACAGTGAATGATGTGCCTCAGAGTCGGCTACACCCAGGCAGTGCTGGCATGTTAACTCTCAATAAATCCTTCTTAAGTTTTGGAAACTTGGCTCGAGACTCAGGATTTCATTGGGGTAACGGTACCAGATGCCCTCCTGGGGAGCGAGCGAGCGAGCGGGTTGGGGGGGGGGATTGTTTCAGTTAATTGGGTGGGGGCTCTTTTTTTCCACAGGTGTTCAACAGCCACCACGTGGATCATCAGCTGGCCTTTGGCTACTGCACCCTCTTGCCCAGAACCGTGATATTTGGAAAACTCTGGGACATTGTCAACCAAACATCACAGAACTACAAGAAGATCCTGGTAAGTCATGAAGCTTGTTTGGGGAAAAAAGATGCACCGGGCAGGATTTCAGGGCTGGCGGGCCCCTCCTCAGCCCACCGGTGCCATTTCTCTCCCCCACCCCTCTAGGCTGTAGCTATTGTGGGGACCCAGCTGGCTCTACACTATGAAGACCCCCAGGAGAGACAAGCTTTTGGGGACTTGGTCACGGACACCGAATGGGGCATTGAGCTTGGAAAGCTTGGGGTGAGTCCCTTGGCTGAAATATTCAGGTTTGGAATCAAAGTTTAGGGTGTAATTCTAGCCACTTCTATTCACCCCAGGGTTTTGCAGAAACTGCTGTTTTCCGTGCACCTTTATCTGTTGCTAAAAGCAAGATAGATGGTCAGGTGTTGCTGCCTTCCTCTCTGGGTTTGGTTGCCCCGAAGAAACAGGGGAGGCAAAAGGTGGAATTCAGATCACAATTGATCCCTGTGTCGAGAATTGGGAGACCTGAAATGACAGGTCAGAAAACAGGAGTCCCAAAAAGGCGTTTTTGGCTAAACTGAGTGCTGACCTGGGTGTTTTTGTGGGAAAGATCTCTTTCCAGAATATATTCAGGACGCCATCGGTGAGGAAGAAGGAGCTCCTAAGGACTCTGGTTCAACACCCAAAGGCAGATACCAGCCTCATCCTGAAATTCTGCAGGTGAGGAAGCTGAAGTCCATGCAGCAAGGGAAAAAAATGCCCCTTTCGTTCTCTGTGTTGAAGGCGAGAACTTCAAGCCAGATTCAGACAACCAAGAAAAATCTGGAATTACATGTGGCACATTTTCTGACCTTTCTTATACAGAAATCATTGCATTTCACCAAATATTTGATTCGATTGGGGAAGTTTGGGCCTTCCTTCCCCCCTGATTACCATCGCCTTCCTTCCTTCATTCCCTCCCTCCCTCCCTTTTCCTCCCTTCCTCCTCCCTTTTCCTTCTTTCCTTCCTTCCCTCCCTCCCTCTATCCCTCCCATTCTCCCCTTTACTTCCTTCCTTCCTTTCCTTCCTCCCTGATTACCATCTCCTTCCTTCATTCCCTCCCTCCCTTTTCCTCCCTTCTCACCTTTCCTTCCTTCCTTCCTTCCTTCTTTTCCTTCCTTTTCCTTCCTCCCTGATTACCATCGCCTTCCTTCCTTCCTTCCTTCCCTCCCTCCCTCCTTCCCTCCCTCCCTCCCTCCCTCGTCCTTTCTCCCTTTTGATTTGTTCTGCCTTTCAGGACCTTCCACTTAGGTACGGATGCCCCCCTGCAGTTCTACATTGAAACCCAGTTCCAGGATGCCGGCCAGGGGAAAGGAGAATCGGAGCAGGGGGCCGGAAAGGAGCCTCACGTCCTGGCCGTGGCCAGAGCCGTCGAGACCATCCCGCTACTCAGCAGCACCGCCGGCTTGGTGACCAGCCTCAGCGCAATGCTCCACAAAGTAACGTCACGTCGTTTTGCAGGGCGATGCTGGCTCGATTTAAGCCCGGGGTTCAAAATTTCCCAATCATAGTTATCCAAAGCCGGTTAATACAAAGGGTGATAAAGGCCAAGAGGGGAGGGGGAAGGGGGCATATATTTGAGCTTGAGGATGGGGGTGCTGATGTGGGTAGGATAGTGGATTCCCTAACTCAGGGGTCTCCAGCCTTGGCAACTTTAAACCTGGAGGACTTCAACTCCCAGAATTCCCCAGCCAGCTTTGCTGGAGGACTTCAACTCCCAGAATTCTGGCTGGGGAATTTGGGAGCTGAAGTCCTCCAGCAAAGCTGGCTGGGGAAAGAGGCTCTCTAATCACAACATTGCTGATCCTTCTCCTTTGCTTTTCGACTGGGAAAACAGGTGGATCCATATAACTATGAAACCATCGGAAGCCTTTTGACGGTGATGGAAAGAGCTGGAGGACAAGCCACGGGTTTCCCCCTGAACCGGGTAAGAAAAGGCCAGGTTTATTCTCACCACAAGACTGGCTGGGGAACTCCGGGAGTCGAAGCCCACCTGTCTTCAAGTTCCCCAGGTGGGGGAAACACCTGCTGTCGGGTCAGGAAGGTGCATTTGGGGGAGGGGGGAAACGTGCAGGAGCCATTCCCTGAACAAAAGGGGCCGGAGGAGGTTCAGTGCCACGATGGAATCATGATTATTCGTTGTGGAACAATCATGAAATAATGAAAGGCTGAATCAGACCCTCCCTTAATCTGCTCAACTATAAGGAGCACAATTGGCTTTCAGGAACGTGTACAGGACTTCTGGTTTCCTTCTTTTTTCCTTTTTTTTTCTTTATCTCTGTCCCTCTCTTTCCTACCTTCCTTTTTTCTTTCTTTCTTTATCTCTCTCTCCTTCCTTCCTTCTTTTCTTTCGTTCTTTATCTCTCTCTCCTTCCTTCCTTCTTTTCTTTCGTTCTTTATCTCTCTCTCCTTCCTTCCTTCCTTTTTTCTTTCTTTATCTCTGTCTCTCTCCTTCCTTTTTCTTTATCTCCTTCCTTCCTTCTTTATCTGTTTCTCTCTCTCCTTCCTTCCTTTTTTCTTTCTTTCTTTATCTCTGTCCCTCCCTCCCTCCCTCCCTTCCTTCCTTCCTTTTCCTGATCTGGTTTACCAACTAGGTCTGCCAATATCTGAAAACCATGTTTTGTCCCAAGAACGTTGGTCTGTATGTTCCATTAGAACACACTGTGTAAATACTGAGTGTAACGTTATTTAGGGGCTTGTATTGTGTATCTGTAGCTTCTTTTTTAAAAAAAATTCAGAGAAGAAACTCGCATTGTTTCCTCTCTTGCTCCCAGGCCAACATGCTCCTGAAACACTTGAAATCCTACAAGAGATCCTCCCCTCCTGGTGACCTGGAACAGCAGTTCCTCTTTGACCAGGGGCTTCGCCTCTCTCCGGCTGCTCAAACCCGGCTGCCTTTCCATCTGATCTTCTTCAAAACTTCGCAGTGCTTCTGGAAGATCATTTGTGAGTGCACGTTTGTAAAAAACAACAACAGAAGACCTTATTCATAAAGGGATTTTTAAAGATGTCTTTGGATTTAAGAGCTGCGTTTGAAGCGCTCGCTTCTTTCCCCCAAATCACTGCTGATTTTATTTGCCCACAGCTGCAGAAATCAACCAGGAATCCTTCCCGAAGCTGCTTTTGATATGCAAAGTCATGAAGGTAACAAGGTCTGCCTTTTTTTACCTTTTGTTCTTCCTCCGAAGGGAGGAAGGCAAAACGCTTCCGTGAAAGGGTGCAGAAAGAGGCTTTTGATTGAAGAAACTTAGTAGGAACATCCTGCTTTGGCTCAAACTTCCCAGCCGAGACTGAGGCTTAAATCCATCAGAGAAAGAGATAACAGATAACAGACAATCAGAGTTGGAAGGGACCTTGTAGGTCATCTGGTCCAACCCCAAGCAGGAGACCCTACTACACCATTTCTGACCGATGGCAGTCCAGTCTCTTCTTGAAAGTCTCAAGTGATGAAGCTCCCACAACTTCCGAGGGCAACTTCTGTTCCCTTGGTTGATGGTTCTCCCTGTCAGAAAATTCCTCCTTATTTCCAGGTGGAATCTCTCCTGGATCCGTTTCCATCCATTGCTCCTTGTCTGGCCTTCGGGTGCTTTGGAAAAATAGCTTGACTCTCTCCTGTCTCCCCTGGTCCTTCCCTTCCCTGGACTAGCCAGGCCCAGTTCCTGCAACTGTTCTTCATATGTTTTAGTCTCCAGTTCCCCTCATCATCCTGGTTGCTCTTCTCATATATAAACCGAAATTTGCTGAAAAAGTTTTCTGCATATGAAATTTGGGGCCTGCTTAACAGGTGCCAATTTCACCGCTCTGTTTATTTTTGTCCAGGCTTCCTTGGATAACCTCCATGTCTCTGCCCTGAACCACATTTTCCGAGAAATGAAGCCAAAGCTGGTAGCAGCAACCACCAGTGGTCAGTTGTGGCCAATGGACAAGAGAACGGAGGAGACCATGCAGGCTGTCCAGTCTTACTTACTGTCGAACACTAAGCCGGAATGGGCCGCAGCGCTAGTCCATCAGATAGCCCAAGAGCTTCCGACAGGTTGGTTCCAGAGAGATGCTGGCTTAAGAGTGGCTAGCATTTAAAATGCTGGGCTTGTTCGACCTGAAGGTTGGCTGTTCAAGACCCAAACACTGCTTGATGGGGTGAGCTCCCGTTCCTTGCTCCAGCTCCTGCCCATCTAGCAGTTCGGAAGCATGCAGATGCAAGTAGATAAATAGGTACCACTTCGGTGGGAAAGGAACAGCGTTTTGTGCGCCTTGGCATATAGTCATGCTGGCCACATGTCCATAGCAATGTCTTCGGACAACACTGGTTCCTTCATCCAGGAAATGGAGATAAGTACCATCCCCTGAAAGCGGACGTGAGTGGACAGGCAAACCTTAGCTTTTCAAACTGGGTTAAGCCACGCTTTCCTCTTTATTAAATAACCTACCATTGGCAGGAGTTCCTCAGCAGACCAATCGCTTTTGGGCTTCCCTGAGATCCATCCTCTCAACCACAGATACTTATGAAGCCAACTTAATTGTCCATAGCAGGTCTTGAGTCCTGCAACGTCAGTCTTCTGCTGGACACTGAAACCCAGACAGGAGGCTGTGGACTTATGGACGTGGTTCTTTTCTCTGCTTTACCTCCAGGGCCCACCAAGGTCCAGACTTTGAAAATATGCCTCGGCTTAGCAGAAAAATGGCTGAAGGATCCAACAATAACGGTACGGAGAAACCTTTCCATGTTTTTAGAGAATAGCTTAGAACTGCGCACCGAGATGCATAGTATGAACTGCTGGCTTATCACTGTCCTGGTCTGTTCCGTTGGGTTGAAAAAGAAACCTGGGAACGGGGCGCTGGGAATTCCAGCAAACTTTGTGGCTCCTTCCCTGGGAGTAATGGTGAATTTAGCTGCCTCTCCTGTGGGTTGCTTTGGGAGTTTAGCTGCTCCAAGTGCATGTATCCTTTGCCACGGAGGCTTTGCTGCACTCCATCTGTCGTGCAACCATACACACAAACACACCCCTCCATCACTGGACGCTTGGGGCATTAGTGTGAGTCTCCACTAGAGCTCTAAGCAGCCATTCATTTGCTGCCACCTTCTTTTGCAACAAGGTGATTCAGGAGTTGGTCGTTAGGCATTTTGCGGGTTCCTGTTTGATCACAAAATGCACCACAATCGTTAGATTCCATTGGGGGCTTAAGGGACACTAGAGGTGGTCTTCCTGCAGACCCACCACGGGGGAAAGGTGAGTAAAGGGTTAGGCCTGTGATTTTAGGCTCTTCCCATGTTTCACGATGAACGAGGAAAACAATTCAGAGCATGAAGCTGGTCCCTCCTGAACAGGTGAGCTATCCTACTGCTTCCACCTGAATGGCTGCGGAAAGCAGGTGCAAAGGGGAACAACGGCAGCAGGAGGTGGCCTCCCAAATGTCGAGAGGTTCAAGGGAACGTTTGACCTTCTTCCCCAAGGATGAGTCTCGCGAGAAGGCCCGGGTGCACCTGAAGAGGCTGCAGGGGCAGCACAAGAAGGCAGCCATGGAAGCCGTCTTGGCAGCCCAGAAACTGAACTCGGAGGACCACCGGAAGCTCCTCGGCAAGCCGACCAACCTGATCCTTCTGCTTTATCAGCACGCCAGCATCGTTGAGAGAATCCAAAACCCAACTGGGAGAGACTATCCGGGTGAGCTCAAGCACGGCCTCCAAGCGTAGTAGAGTAGAAGGGAGAGACGAGCCGGGCCTGCCTCAACTTCAGCCTCTGAGTAAGAAGGATCCTTAACTCCATTCGGGTGAGAAAGGTAGACTTTACTAGAAGTCAAGTGAGTTACACACAGTAAGTCACTTGACTTCTAGTACAGTTCGTCTTTCTCACCCAAATGGAGTCAAGGATCCTTCTTACTTGGGAGGCTGAAGTGGAGACAAAGGAAGATGACACAAAGGAAGATGTTGTCCTTCACAAACTTGTCCTCTTCTCTCTGGGCAGATATCCACGCTGCTGCTAGAGAAATAGCACAAATTAACAACCTGGAGCTGAAGAAAATCTGGGACACTCTGCTGGAGAGATGGCTGTGTCCGAACGTCCTCCCGACAGGTGTAAGTTCGGCCTCTTCCGGCTGGCCGGCCAGGTGTTCTGAGGTGGTACCACGGACAGCTCCTTCTGGCCTTCCGGATTAGCAGCCGCTGAGAACATCTTTCTTTTGCTCAGCATGTCCATCACCCCATCCTGGCCAATTTCTGGAGCCTGCTAGCACCTTTTCAGACTGGCATGTTTTATTAAAAGGCATCCGCTTTCATTCTGTAGCTCACACCCAGGCAGGAAACGTCTCACACACACACACACACACACACCCTGTCCAGTAATGATACCACAATGCTTGTCATCTACCCAATAGCGTTAATTTCCGAACTCCGGTGAAACAATAAAAGCGAATGAAGAAATCCTTGAGAAGGAATTTTAAACAAGGCAGCGAAGCTAAATTAAATTAGAAAACTTAGGTACCAATGCTCAGGGAGAGAATTTTGACCCGGCCTAGAGAAAGCAAAGCCACTTGGTTCCTTTTTCTGGCTTCCTACATTCAACAGTGACAGGAAGTCTTCCAAGGAAGAGCATCCTTCGTTTTAATTGAGTTTGTTATCAGAATTCAGCTTCCCAAAATCAGAGGGTTTTTTTCCTCCCCATTTTATTTTAAAAGGAAGCCTCTGAAGGTTCTGAAAGCGTTCAAGAGGACGAAGACTTGAAGCGGTAAGCTGTGGCTGGTTAGCCCAAGGTTTTGTGTGTGTGTGTTTGTTTCTTCCCCTTCAACAGTGTATTACTTCCATTTGTCAGAAATGGTGTAGGGTCTCCTGCTTGGGCAGGGGGTTGGACTAGATGACCTACAAGGTCCCTTCCAACTCTGATTATCTGTATCTGTAATTGGTGGCACGGAACCTGCAAATTTCCAATCTTTTAGAATGCAGCTAGGTAAAGCACAGAGTTTTGTGACTGTTCAAAATTACAATGGAACTGGGTGGGAAAATGACTTTTTCACACTTAGAACTGTTGCAGCCATCCCCATGATCAAAATTCATATTTATGACGGTTGTAAAAATGATCATCCAGGTTGTTGAGAAAAGAAAATGCTGATTTCTCCCCCTCCCTTGCAGGATCATATACCTTCTTCAACTTTACCCAGTGGATAATCAGCTAAGGATTCTTTACGAATTTGCTGTGTCTCCCACTTCTGTAAGTCCCCTTTATTATAATTACTTCCTATACTATAATTCGATGTTCCTCAACTTTGGCCATTTTAAGAGGGGTGGATTTCAATTCCTAGAATACTGGCTGGGGTATTCTGGGAGTTGGAATCCACCCCTCTTAGAATGGCCAAAGTTGAGGGATAATAACTGACCCTTTGAAACAATGTTTTCTCCATAAACATGCAAAGTTTGCAAGGAAATTCTACGAGTAAATCTGTGGTATATGTTGGACGCCTCCTTAGGAATAACATTTAAAACCGTGCATGCAATTTAAACTCCACAAGGGCCACCGTCACAAAAAGTAATCAAACTAAAATAAAATCCTGGACAGGATTTGCATCTGGCAAGAAACGTTCTTTTGGGCCCTAATGTTGTCTATAGTCCAAACCTCTCTTTAGCCATAAAGGCCCAATTTGAGAAGCGTTAAGTCCTAAATTGACTTGCCCAGTTCCCTCCCCAGCACCCACCCCATAGGGTGACTGAAGAGTCGCCTTTCCTGAAACCCCAAAAGACACATTGTCTCCCCTTATTTCAGCCCATAGGGGTCAACCAGCTGACCTTCGCCCACCGCAGCCGAGCTCTTCGCTGTCTACTCTTTCTGGCGGATCCTGCCGTCATTGAATCGCTCTTCAAAACCCCCATGAGGAAAGTCAGGTGAGCGGTCATCATCTCCCATTTGGGGTGAGCTTAGCGGCATTCAGGGTGGGTAAAAAAATCCATTTTTAAGTGAATTTTTTAAAAAATTGAAATCAGATTTTTTTAAATTTAAATCAGATATTTTTTTATTTTTTTAATCAAATTTTAATAAAATGCTTTTGGAGTAAAAAAAAAAACCTATCTAAAGATAGTTTTCTATTTAAGATGCATTCATAATTTAGTTTATTCGGCATGAAATGGAGCTTACTTATTTAGTATGAGGCTGTACAGCAGAGGTCTCCAAACTTGGCAACTTTTAACTCCCAGAATCGTCCAGCCAGCATAGGAATTCTGGGAATTGCAGTCCACAAGTCTTAAAGTTGCCAGGTTTGGGGACCCCTGGGCTAAGGTAAGAGTCTCTCATAAACCACTCTCACCATACCTGCCACGTTCCATTTTTCTGCTTCCTAACAGGAACTTCCTGAAATGCTTCATTTACCTGGCACAGCTGGAAGCTTTGAACATTCCTTACACCTACGAGTCCTTCCACAGGACATCAAAGGAGGGCATGGTTAAAGGGCTATGGAAGAACCACAGCCACGAACCCAAGGTGATGCCACAGGCTGGGGAATGCTGGGAGTTGAAGTCCACAGGGCTGAAACTGGCTTAAGGTTGAGAAACAAGAGGTGCAGAATGGGCATCCAACCCTGCGCTTTCCCACAAAAACTTCCACTTTCAGGCAGTGAAACTGGTGGCTCAGCTTTCCTTGAATTACAAAGTACATGATCCTCTGCTCTGGAACGGTTTGCTACAGAAGCTAATGGGGTTCAAAATGGTAAGGCCCGGCCTTTTTCTGCGTGATGAATTATGGAGCACTAAGAAATATCGAGGACTGTTTAGGACTACAAAATGAGAGAGGAAAAAAAGCTGTATCTATGCCTGCAAAGGTTGTTAGTTACATTTGCTTAATTCTGGTTTGGGGGGGGGGGGGGGGTAAAAAAAAAAAAACCATTAAGATAAGTGGACGTGGGTGGGTTTTTTTAAGGAAAAAGTTTATTTACAGAGAATTTTTGTTATCTGCTTAGCTGAGAAAGGTTAAAAGTAACCAGCATTTTCTCCCTTAGAACTATTCGCTAGTTATTGTAAGTTATTTTTGAGACCCTTCTAATGTTAAGAACATTCTCCTTTTCTGTCTTAATCCTGTTTCCTTTTTTTTTGCACTGTGTTATTTCTAAACCGCAAAAACTTATCAGCACCAAGTTCTTTTACTGATTGCAAGTTGGGGAGATTTGCCTGTAGGATTGCAGCAATCAAACCTCGGTTAATTTTTGACTTGTCCCTGTCCACTCTTGCCTATCAGCCCAAATATTATGTAAAGGGCAAAACAACTCAGGTTGTTGTCATTGTGCTCAATAAGATACTATTCATGTGTTTTACTCTATCGCATTTCAGGTCCATTATTTGAGGAAAGTTTTAGTGGAGATCTCTGGCATTTATTCCTTATGGCCGGTGCGTAAATTTCTACCATGTTAAGCACATAGTCTTTTTAATTTCTTATGTGAATGAAATAATGATAAATTTGCCAACAGAAAAGGGTTTTCATGTTTCACAATCCACTGATTGCTTCAGTTTCATTCTCTCTGGAATTTTAAGATGCTTTTTAACATTCTGCAGATCTCAAATTACAGCCGAGCCTGGCAGAGTGTCATTCTGGCCCCAATGCTTTCTGGTGAGTGTTTCGGATTTTTTGGTTACCATCATACCATCATATGGAAAAACCAGGCTTCAGAAGCGATGGCACAAATTCAGCAACCTCTTAGAGCGGAGTGAATTCTCACCTGCACAAATCTTTTCTCTTTGTGTGTCTTTAAAAAAAAAAAAAGCTTTAGGTCCACCCAATCTCGACCAACTAGAAGCCTGCTGCGGGAGTTTCAAGATGCTTCTGATGTAAGCAGAGGAACATTCTGGGGAGGGTTGTGTGTGAGAGAGACCGGGACACCAAAATATAAAAATATTTGTAGTCATTGGAAGTGGGAAGAGCGGCTCCTTAGGCTGGATGAGAGGGTGGGATGGTTGGTTTCACTGCAATCATTTTTTTTTTTACTGTATAACATAGGAAGGGTGGGGAGAAATCAGTTTTTTCTTATCAGTAATAAAAAGAGAAGCTGTTCTTGGTCAGCCAACTCTTTGATTGATAGATAGATAGATAGATAGATAGATAGATAGATAGATAGATAGAT
>NW_020716922.1:131690-155293 GCF_900518725.1 Notechis scutatus | reverse complement strand
GATAGATAGATAGATAGATAGATAGATAGATAGATAGATAGATAGATAGATAGACAGACAGACAGACAGACAGACAGACAGACAGACAGACAGACAGACAGATATAAAAATAGATAAAGAGAGAGAGAAGAGACCTTGGAATCCAACTCCCTGCCTAGGCAGGAAACCCTACAATGTATGTATGTTGGTATATCTTCTCCACCTCTTGGCACTCCATGTTGGGTCTCCCTGGAAAACATGCTATAAGGCAAAACAGCAGAAAGCAAAAACCGAAAGAATCTGGGTTTTAGGCTCATAAACCCGGTTCTTTGGTGAGTTAATTTTTTTTTTGCGGCTAACATAACTCTTTCCCGCCTCCAACCAGGTGCCCCGTCTTGGCAGATCTGGATTTAACTGGGATCGCAAAGCGATTCGCCCAGTTGGACCTGACGGGTTTGGCTTTAGGCTGCCTGGTGCTGATTCCTCAACGGGAGAAAAGAGGCCAGCAGATCCAGGTGAGTGAAGGCGCCTGCCTTCCCACACCCAGCGCCCCTCCCGATTGTGCGACGATCGCCACTCCCACAGTCGCGGCCCCCTCTTCGCGTGACGAGATCCGAAGCATTTCACGGTCTTGTTTGAAGAGAAGTGACTCTGTTTCCCCCCCCCTTTGGATAGGCCTTTCTGTCCTCATCGGATCTCGAGCAGGTGCTGCAGCAGACGGAGGAGCACCTGAGCCTGGGCGAGGCAGCTGGCGTGGCTTCACAGGTAGGCAAGGGGGGGGCAGTGTTAAAAGACAACCTGGCAAAGTTGACCTGCTTGTCTTCCGGAGTAACTTCCCCCCCCCCCCTGCTTTGTAGGTGAGGAGTTCCATCCTGGACCACATCCTACACCAGGCGAAGGAGGACTTGGCAGAGGTCAAATATTTCCCCTTATTAAGGCTACGCGAAAGGCATCCTGGCCAAGTGAAAGGCCTGGTGGAAAAATTGGTAGCGAAGGACAGGTAAGCAAAGAGAGGGGCGTTTCCTACATTGATGGCTCTAACTTGGTATTCCTTCAGAAGAGGGAGGCTTTTAAAATTATATTTATATCACACCTTTCTATCAGGAATCCAGGGAAGCGGACACAGCACCTGTCAGTCTTCAAGAATCCTTCTTCTGCTTGTCTTTCCGGCTGCCGTAGAAACGGGGGGAGGGAAGATTAATTGGGCTTTGTGGGGTGGGGAAGAGTGCTGGAGGCCTGAGAGGCAAAATGTAAAACTTTGGGGAAACTTTCTTACTGGCTTGCTTGTTGTGCAGCTGTGGCTTCTTATCTATTCAGGCCAAGGTCAACTGTCCTGGCCAGCCAGATGTCTGAAACACCAGCTGAAGATGCCTCACATGACCTTATACACATCTCAGATTGGATGGCCAGTTTGAACTATTGTGGGCGGGAACGCTGCCATAACTTTTGTATAACTTTTCACGCCTAATGCCTCAGGATCTTGAATTCGTTTGATGCTCCCACTTTGATTTCCAGGAAAAGTCCTCTCCTCTATAACCATGGAGTCTTAAGGTTTTCTTTCTTGGGTTCTCAAGGGAGCCTCACCTGACAACTTCCTCTTCCTGCCTTCCCCTTATAATAGAGCAGGTGCCGAACGAATTCACAATCGCCCGGGGAAATTTTTCTGGGAAGCTCAGCTTTCCCGTACTTTTAAGGGAAAACAGAGGACTCTTCTCTGCAATGTGTGTCTTGCAATGTACAAAATGCTCCTTTTGTGGCTCTGCAGGATGGAGGATGCAGCCTCTCTAATAACAGAATATCTTCAGAAGCCGGAAACGTCTCTTCCGTCAAAGCAAACGGCTTCCGAGGTGGTGAAGGTACTCGGTTTTATGTTTTAAATTGGCCTGAGAGGCTTTTATTCAGGAGTGAAATGGCGCTACCCTGTTTTTTCTGCCAAAAGCACCTGTCAGCTTTGGAAGCCATATTGAGATCCGATGCTCCCATGTTGCCACAAGCCTGAGAAACGTGACCATTTTTCACACTTACAATGGTTGCGTTCCCATGGTCATGTGATCAAAATTCAAACAATTGGCGGGTACTTTTGATGGCTGCAACATCCTGGATGATCCCCTTTTGCAACTGTCTTGAGAAGCAAAATCCAGGGAGAAGCCAGGCTCACTTAACAACCGGGGTTACTAACTTAACACTTGCAGTGACTCACTTAATAACGATAGGCAAGAAACGTCATAACAAGTGGGGCAAAGCTCCCTGAACAAATGTCTTGCTTAGCAACAGCAATGTTAGGCTCAATTGTGGTCGTAAGCCAAGGACTAACAATATATCATAAATATAACGTGGTTTTAAGAGAAACTTGTCTTTATCTGATCCCTGGATCTTACCTTGGGCATTTTATTAATCTCCTTCCAGATGTACTTGAGTGAGCTGGAGCCAACTCTGCTGTAAATTCCCCAAAGAAGATGATATTTCTTGATCACCTCATCATCTGGATATACAAAACTGAAGATGTTAGTCTCAATTCTACTGAAGACGAACATGATCAACGTGTCATTTCTCTGTGTACATATGCTAATTTTATCCCAGGAAACACGCTTTCCACATTTCATGGGTGTTTATACAAAATGTATCTGGCAAACTCACTCTGTATCCCTTGGATAGTCCCATATAATAATGACTGAAAGTTCTCATAGAAGGAGAGAGGCAAAGAATCTCCGTGTTTTAATAAGTAAATATAAATCAATAAATCTGTGAAGACGTGGCTCTCCTGCTTGTTTCTTCATTGACATTTAAGGCACAAATCTCTTTTACACTCTTTAAATCAGAGGTCTCCAAACTTGGCAACTTTTTAAGACTTGTGGACTTTAACTCCCAGAATGCTGGAAGTTGAAGTCCACAAGTCTTAAAGTTGCCAAGTTTGGGGACCTCTGCTTTAAATTAATGCTCTCCAGGGCCATGAAGTGGCTTGGAGATGAAGCAAGCCGAAGACCAACATATCTGAACCATTGCCATAAATAATCTTAATAATCTTTATCAAATTGAAATTGAATAACGTCTTTATTATACAACAGTTCACATGAACAGGTAGAATTCTGCTGCGCACGTTGAGTAGTATTTACAAGCAGGAGCCATTTTGGGGGCCCAAAGGGGAGAAAAAAACAAAAAATTAAACCAAGGCAGATGTCAGAAGTCAGGGGCTGTAAACTTAGTTGCCTACGACAAGCTAAGAGAAGCCGCCTTGTCAACTCACAAGGCTGCAAACACTACGGACTGTTGGGTACATATTGCAAAAAAGGTTGGGGCGAGTTAGGGGAGGCCCACTTGCTTTCAACATTTCTTGTACTCGATTCTTTCCACTTTGACATCGTCGCCGATCAGCTGATAGACGTAGGTGACAACTGTGGAGGCCTGGATGTCCATCAGCACAAAGGAAGGGATGATGTTGCTGGGAAAGGAACCGGAAACGACCCGTTATTTTGCTGACGGTGTCAGGAGTTGAGGTTTTGGGTGGGTGGGGAGTCTACACAGAGTGGTGGGATTTGAATAACTTCACCAGTTCTCTGGCTGGGTAGATGTGGGCGGTTGGCCTTGTGACTGAGTGGGTGATGTCACTCATGCCCTGCCCCGTCTCTTGGCCACTCGCCTCAAAGGCAGAGGCAGTCGGATTCGGCCAGTTGGGGCTAATCCCACCACTGGCTGGCCCTGGCTGTTTTTAGGCCGAAAACAACCAAAAACCTGCCCGAAAAGCAGGCTGAAAAACGAGTAGGCACGGGGCCAACCAGTGCTGGGATTTTCCAGTTCACTGAACTGCACAGAATCTTAACTACCGCTTTGCATGAACCGGTGTGAAGCGGCAACAGCCCTGCCTGTCTACCCATAATAAAAGTCTAACTTACTTTTCCAAAGCACTGTAGGCCCCCGTGGCTGACCCTGGGTTAATGTAGAACTTGTTTTCGTGTTCAAATGCCTCGAATTTGTGCGTGTGGCCTGAAATCAGGATGTCGACGTCAAACTGCCTCTGGAGGAGAGCGAGGCTGGCCACGTCGCCCCAGGGAATGACTTGATGGCCGTGGATCAGCCCGATCTTAAACTGCCCCACAGTGACCACTTTCTGTTCGGGATAGTTCAGGTTCTAGGATTGAAGGCAGAGCGTGAAAACGAGACAAGCAGAAAAGACTTGGGGTCATCCTCTTTCAACCCTTCCAGAGGAAAATGTCCTCTTTTTTTGGGGGGGGGGGGGATGAATCTTCAGGCACTGTCCCTTGTAACAAAGTGGGTGAATCAAGATATGAGGAAGATGAACACGATGGAAATATTTCAGACACCATTAGCTGGACAAAAGGGAATGATTTCTTAAGTTCTCAGGGAAGTAAGATAGTATTTGGATGTGGCTCAGGCAGATACATCCCTAAATCACTGAAGTACCAAAAAGAGAGAAAATTGGCAACAAAACATAGGGAGTGGCAGATTGGCACAATTCTATTACGCTCAATCGCAGTAAAATAAGTTTTCAGGTGGAATTGGTTAGCTGGTTTGGCCCATGGAATGCAACATTTCTCAAGCTTAATACTTTAAAAGGTGTGGACTTCAACTCCCAGAATTCCCCAGCCAGCATTAGGAGTTGAAGTCTACACATTTTCAAGCGGCCAAGGTTGAGAAAATTAAGACAATTAAGTGATAATAGAACAACAACACAAATCTCCATAAACAGGCTTGCAGGATCAATAAATTATTTACAGAGAATTAATTCAGCCCTCAGGGATAACAGAACAGGTTGATCAAATGCCCAGACAGAAATCCCAGTTTGCAGCAGCCTTGTCGAATGTCGTTACCTCATCAAAATCTCCTCTCACAACATGAACGTCGCCAGCCAAGGTCTTGAGGTAGTCATAGCTCTCCTTCGTGCAGAGGTTCCCGGTGCAAAGGATGTGCTGGATTTTGCCCGGAACCAGCAGTTTTTTGAATTTAGCCGGCAGGCTGTTACAGCGGTGAGGAATATTAAGGTCGCCCAGCACTAACACCAACTTAGGACAAGAAAGAAGAGGTGGTTAAGTTTCTAGCAAGGCACCAACCAGCTTTCCAGCACTGGAGAGAAAGAAATGCCCCTCAAATCAAGGCAAACCTGATAACTTCTAGAAGATTTGCAAATCCCGTTGCAATTGTGTATTTTTTTTAAAAAACAAACAAACAAACCATAAGTAACTTGGATTCACTGCAGATAAAATCATGATACATTAGACTGGAGGAAAGTAAAAATAATGACTCAATCCAAATTGTTTCTTAAAATTCTTTGAATTTTGAAAAATATAGGCAGACTTTTCCCTACGTACAACCGTTTGAATGAACAGGCCGTAAAATGTGAGACAATTTTAAGTTGACCATTGCAGGGATTATTCAGAGCTACTTTTTCACGGGGCAAAAAAATCCCGTCCTTTGAAGTATTTCGTTTTAAATAGATGCTTTTTACACCAAAGGCCACCAGCGTATCTTGCTGGTTGGCTGTGCCACTACTAGACAGGTTGCCAACTGCCCACTTTCTGAATTTACAAAATGACACCTGCCAATCACATGGCTCTATGGTTGATTTTATTGAGGGAGAAGAGATTCTGCCTTATGGATGTAGGGCGGTGTTTCTCACCCATGGCAACTTTAAGCTCTATGGACTTCAACTCCCAGAATTCCCCAGCCAACATGGTGCCCTCCAGATGTGTTGGAAATGCTGGAAGACACCAGCATTGAGTTACAGCAAGGCGATTGAAACAAGGCAAAGCTTTTGACCTCAGCAGCCATTGGCCAGATACCGTCCTTTAAATGCTGCTACCCTGAAAGCTGCTAAAAGAGTTATCACCTACCACCACTGTCAGCAAGAGGCCAAGATGAACCAACTTACTCTGTGCCCAGCCTTATTGGATGAAGAGGTTGATTGCAGACAAGAGCAAAGGATGTGGGGCAGCGTGGGTGGAGATGGGGATGGAAAAAAATAGGGGTGAGACATGAACAGTGTTAAATTAAAAGAAAGCAACAGAAAAAGGAAACATCTCAAGCCAAATTAATAGGCAAAATCACCAATGAAATCTGAATGTTAGCAAAGGAAATGTTAAAAATAAATCTGATTTATGCAGGTAATGGGTTATCCAATCAACTCTCCCAGCAGTTTCCCATGTTAACCTCCTATTTGCAGAATAAGCCACAAAAATATTATGCACATATTTTACAATCTATGGTAAAACGTTTGATTAAAAAGAGCAGGTATGCCAATTTCATCGTGGATTCTGCTCATTTTAGCGATGGAAAGATAAGCACGGGGAGGAAATGACCCAAAATATCCTATACAAATACAGTGAAAAATGCTTTACGGATACTTTCCGTATAGCTGTCACGTGAAAAACAACGCCTGGGATATTAAGTGATGAATAACCATGATATAAACCGCATTTCTAAAACTTGGATTTTCGTTTGATTGTCATTTCACTCTATTTGGGATTTTAAGAACCGTAGGAACTTCTTCCCAATTTACTGCTGCAGCTTTTGAAGCCGATCTCTCATTTCTCTTCAGAGGGATGGAGGAGTCGAGCGCTGGAACTCCATCCTCAAGTCCGAGCATCCTGCTAGTGGAATCTGAAGATTTTGCAAAGCATTGGTCCAAACTTCTCAAGCTTCTCTGCAGCCACGCAGTCTAAAAACAATCTTGTTTGCATATGAAAATTTTCAAATAGCTGACGCCCCAAATTAACAGCTTCACCCTTTCCCGATATTCCCAGGAGGATGTCTGCAAACATACACATAAACTGGCCTTCCTGAAACTGATCAGTTCTTACCTTATACCAAATAGTGTAATAATTTATGCAGCGTAAAGCGATCGCACCAAGACCTTAATAAATAAAAATGGACCCAACGGCCCTTTTGCAACTAAATGCCTCCACGGATAAAATGCACTGTACAAATACATATTAGCACTTATTCTCACTTCTCAACATTACAGAGAATTTCCTACTAGGATGTTACACACCGTGGGTCGTTTCACAGGTGGGTCGTAATAGTTCCCAGGGTTAGCCAAGCACCATCATGATAGGTAAGCTGTTACCTTTCGTATCATGAAAGCAGGTGAGTTATAGGTATAGTCCTTGACTTAAAACAGTTCAATTTAGTGACCGTTCAACATTACTAAAAAAAAGGGACTTATGAGTGTTTTTCACACTTACAACCACTGCAGCATCTCCATAGTCACGTGATCAATATTGAGATGCTTGGCAGCTGACTCATATTTGTGACGGTTGGGGTGTTTCCCAGGGTCACGTAATCCCTTTTGCGACCTTCTCACAAGCAAAGTCAATGGGGAAGGCCGAGTCACTTAACAATCATGTTACTAATGTAACAACTGCAGTGATTCACTTACCAACGGTGGCAAGGAAGATTGTGAAATGGGGCAAAATTCATTTAAGAAATGGCCCACTAAGCAACAGGGCTCCATTGTGGTCGTAAGTCGAGGACTACCTGTTTGTCGCACAGGCAGATCATCAGAACTACCAGGAAGGTGAAGCAAGAGAGTCAGAGACGGAGAGAAACCCCCGGGGGGGCTCAATCTTACCCCCAAATTCCCAGAGGTGTTAACTTGACAACAAAAGGTCCAACCTCTTCCCTAATTGGGTTAATTTGTTTTTCTGAAGAAGCTTCCATACACCCCCAGGGCTAAAATTCCCATTTCCCCCTAGGAGAAACGTAACCTATGAAGTTTGTTTTTATATGTATAATATTAGTGTGTGTGTATGTATGCAAGTATGTATACACACACACACAAAATACTATTACTATACTATTATATATAGCATAGTATATAGTATGTATGTGTGTGTGTGTGTCTATATACACACACACACATACATATAATATAATATACACACACACACATATATACAGATACGTTTACTATATATATATATACACACACACACACTATATACACACACACATGTATACATATATACACATACATTTACTATATTTATATATATACACACACCCACGAACATAGATATATAGTGTATAGTATAAGATATATAGTGTAAAATTGAAAATAAGAAGCAGAATATTTATGTAAAATAACCAAAATTGAATGTTTTCTTCCTGGGGGAGGGGGGAGGAAGGGGAGGGCTCATTCAATGCAACCGATTTACGACCTGTCTGAATTTGGGGTGCTGAATTCGGGGCTGGAGCCAGATTCAACCCCCTCCCCCCCCCCCCCCCAAAAAAAACCCAAGGGCGCCACTGCCACCCTCCCAGCTGGGTGGGGATGATGGGAGTCGTTGTCCCACGCAGCTGGAGGGTGCCCGGGCTGGCAACGCGGCCAGATCAGACCCAGTCTGGGTATCCAGGCCAACCCCCGGGCCTTTTGGGGGGGGGGAACCTCCCCACTGCCCCCCTCCCAGAACGACTCACCATTTTGGCCGCTGCTTTGGTTCCCCCCCACTTTCCGCCGCTTCCGGTGAGCCCAACCCAGAAGGCCGGAAGTGCTGACTACGGAAACCGAGAAGAGCCAAAAGCGGCCACTACAGCAGAAGGAGCCTGTCGGCCCGACTTGCAAGGCTGAGGAGGCGAGTTCGTCGATTGCAACCCTACATGAGCGGCGCTGTTGGGTCGCTGAGTGGAGGGTGGAAGTCCAGCAAGGGTGCAAGAAATAAGAACTTGGCATGACAGTGCTCAGCACGCCCCCATCGTACGCCGCTTAGCCAAGTGGCGGATGATGGAAACTGTAGTCGTGCTAGGAAAGAGTGCTTAAACGGAGCGGGGTTGTCCACTGCCCCGCATATGGCGGCATCGCAAAAGAGCCGGAACATGCAGCTCCACCCAAGAAAGGCCCTTTCCCCATCATTCCCACCCTCTAAGGCCTCTCCAGCATGTCTTGAGTTCTCGCGAGATTTCCTCCAGGCGAGATTTCCCGCTTTTTTTCTTGAGGCGGGGACTTTTCACACGTTCTCCAGACACGCGTGTTTTTTGGGGGGGAGGGGGAAATTGCCCTTCTTTTCATAATGAAGTGTGTCATTGGGGGCGCTCATGTCAGAGGTATACCTCACTGCTTCATAAGAGGAAAAGAAACGCAGTTTAATCTTGCCAGATCCCTCCAAAAATCAAAAATTCTCAGCCATAAATGAATATGTGTGTGTGTGTAATGTGTATTATATATGTGTGTGTGTGCATATATATGTGTGCATATATATGTATTTATTTTATATACATATAATTGCTTTGGACAATGAAATAGGCAGATATGTATGTATGTATATGTGTGTGTATACATATATATGAATGTAGGTATGTATGTATGTATGTATGGTATTCAGCTTTGTTCCAGTATTTTCCCACGTCTTTAGTTGTGCTTTTAAAGTTGTAGCTAAATACCCGCGAAAACTTAAGAATGAATATATATATATATATATATATATATATATATATATATAATATGATATATAATATATATCAGAAAACAAATATATATATTCATATATATTCATATATATTCATATATACACATATACATACACACACACATACACATATACACATACATATATATAAATCAATCGAACTCAGGCAGTCCCTGTCGGCTTCCTTGTCGTGCAGCACTTAAACTGAATATATTTTAAGTTCCTTGTGCAATTGGGCTGCCTTCCCGGATGTGTTTAGCTAAAAGTCGCTCTCTTGTCCCCTTCCAAAATGGTTTGTTATGTTTGCAACATTAACACCCCTTCCCCAATCTTCCCCGCAGTGTTTGGAAGGGCTCTGCACGCCATTGCGAGAATCAGCGATGAATTTTGGATCGACCCCAAGGAAAACGGAGTGAGTTGATCCTGGATGCAGAAGAAAATAACTTTGGAACTGAGCCGTGGGTTCCAGAGAAATCCACTGTCAACTGCCATGCCAGGGTGGGGCTACCCAAGCCATCCGTTGTTGATTAAGGCAAACCACTGTTTTGCTCAGAAGGGCCTCATTTGGATGGGAGCCTTAGTACCAACTGCGTAATGCAGCTTTCTTTCCCTCACTTGCACTTCAATGTTGCTCAGAATTCAATGTGCAATATACAAGCACACACTTGATATTTATGCAATGCATGCTAGGATTTCCCTCGTTAAGTAACGAGACCCGTGTTGCAAAATCTAGTGTTTTTCCTCTCACCATCTGGAAAATCCTAGCACAAGTATAACAAAGTGAACAGCTGATGTTTGGGTTGTTAAGAGTTAGGTTGAAGCAAACCAGCGCCTTCCAATGTTGCCATGTTGTGCAGTTTTGTTCTTGCTTATCTGTAACTTAGGAGCAATACAGTTAATATAGATAATATCATTTTATCCTATCCACAGCTTTTTTTGAAGACGGTAAATAGTTCCAGATCGGCCTATGCCTGTGTCTTCTTTTCATCCACATTCTTCCAAAATTATTCCTATGGAAATGAACGGAGCCTGAATGGGGACACTGTTCAACTCGCATGTAAATTAATAATCAAAGTAAGTTGCGGGAACTTAACTGGGGGAAAAAGGATTTATTGCAGCTGGTAAAACTTGAGGGGGGAAAAGGACATAACTTTTTAACATTAATAATCGGGAATAATTAAATTCTAAAAATATACAAATTACTAGGCCTGAAAAAAAATAAGATTTAAGCTGAATCAAACAGTTGTGCTGCATACTTTTTGACGGTAAGAGGATTCTGCAGTCATTATTTTTCCTCATGAAATCCCTGCTTTAATTCATTTTTTTTTCATTTCAGGCCATTCTGCCTTTATTTCGATGCTTGCACACCCTGGAAAGAAATGTGGAAAAGTGCAACATTTACACAGACGTGAACGATTGCCATGTTGTTTTTAAGCTATTCTGCAAACACGGTAAGCGCATGGTCTGTTTCAGACTTGAAAGGCAACATTAAAAATGTTATCGGTCAGGATCTAAAGAGCTCCTCCCTGCCTTGGCTTTGGGTTGGAAATATTTTGACTGTGGTGGAATTTTCCAAGGAAGTCCCTCCGCTGTCCCCCAAAATTGAGTCCCCGAAGGGAGCGTGTGAAATGAAATTTTCTGCTGGATTTGAATCCTCTGAAAACCTTTTGAGATAAAAATGGGGCAGCTTACAAAGACGGGCTCACTTATAGCTTAACACCCTGGGATTAAATCAATAAATGGCATTTGTGTTACAGTTATTAAATACGCTACAGATGGATCAGGTGGCACCATGTTTTTAATTAAGTTTGCAATGCTGTGGAAGCCGTTGCTAGAAAAAAAAAATACCCTGGCTCTTTCGAAAAATTAAAACTGTGCTGTATAATGTCCACCAGAGAGCAACAAATGGCCTCTTTTTTTTTATCAGCACAGGTTTGCCGTGGAGCTGGGTAGTCAGATGTTATGAAAAGCAGTTGATTGATTTGGCTGTGTGCAGAGGTGGTACATTGGGGGGGGGGGGGGGGGGGGGAAATCATGATTTTATTAAGGTTCTGTTAAGTGAGTTCCTAGGACAGCTGCTAAATTCAGCAAGCATCTGCATCCATCACTTCTTGCAGAGACATTCTCAAGGCCATTCTCAAATCTTGCTTTGGGAGGATTATTTTTGTTTGACCTTCCGAGGGCAGGTGGTTTTCTCCTCATCTTACATGGCCGATAACACATTTAGCACAGTTCAGATAAAGGAGAATAGTAGCCCAGGGTGGAGAGGAGGGGTCCTTGGTGTTCTCCGAGCTTGGTTGTTTTCTTGCAGATGCTTCATGACCCAAACTAGGCAACACCATCAGCGATAATATTATCATACTTCCTATTTAATCACGCTGAAATAAAAATGCTCTGCTCAATTCATTTCGCATTGGGCCTGCAGGGAGACTTGGATTTCAAACCATATCCTTTTCCATCAGGTGTCGTGAAAACTCATAGCTTAGCTTTCCAGGAGTGTGAACCTCTTCAAGCTTTGTTTGCAAAACACTTGTGTACCAATGTATTGAAAGTCCACTCCAGGTAACATAATAGGCATATTAACCATGTGCTTCTTTTGTTGTGGTTGATCGGGTGTGTCGAATGAGATGCGAATGGTTGTTTGTCACTGAAGGGATCTTGGCCTTATTAATTCAGAGAGAAAGAGAAAAAAAGAATTTAATAGGAGCTGCCCAATTTGTAACCTGAATTAATTATCCAGGGTTTTGTACATTTCAGGCATCTGTCTGACATGTTGATCCACTTTCCGACGTACCAAGAAGAAATAACTTTAGGTGTAACGCCAATGAAAGTTTGCTTCAAGACTTATGCAGAGGATGAGACGGGTGAGGATTGTGCTTCCATGGTGGGATTAAAGATACAACTTGTAATATCCCTGAACGCAAGAAGTTCTGTAAGATATGGCCATGACATATTATACAATCAAATAATGTCTACTAAATATTCAAACAGCAGAGAACAGAAAAACCTTTTTTTAAAAAACCAATAGTGAAATATATTGTTACTATTCACTCTCTTATAAACAGTAGCCACAAGGAAAGAAATATTCAAAATTACCCTGATAACGGGGCTCAATTTTGCTATTGATTTAATAGTTAGGAAGCTGTCATTTCTGCACCTAAATTCAGCACGTGAATCCGATCTGTAGTTTATTTATGGTGGTTTGTATTTTCTGCTATTGGGAATGGTTTTGCATTGACTTTCAGATATATTATTTTGTGGTATGTAGTAGCTGAAGGCTCAACCCTTTACTCTGCTTGGGATGGAAATGGTCATCAGCCCTGTGTTGTACACTAATCAAACTTCCATTAACCATTCTAAGAATTCTCAACAAACCTGTGTTTTTCAAAGTCATTTTTTAAAAATCCTGCATCACTTTATTTCGACAGAATTTGCAAAGGCAACGCACACGGAGATTCATCTGAGCCCTGCTGAATTTGAATATTTTCAAGTCGGAGTAGATTCAGAGGTCACCTTTTGCCTTAAAGAGCTTCGGGTAATATGGTTAATTCTGCTGTTTTGATTGTAGCGTGCATTTCATAAATATCTGGTGGAGTGTCTCATTTGGACAGCAGCATTAGGAAAGGATAGCGAAACAAATGCTACTCAGATATTCTTTTGATGCTGTTCTTTTATCAAAGCTCAGCACCCCACAGAATCCAGCATTTTATATGCAGCCATGGGTGGCCAAATGTCTCCAGGTAGCCCTGAAATCTAGTAATAAACGCTGCCGTGGCAAGCACTGGCGTTCATATTTTCTCTTCCTCCCCCCAGAGAACTGAATTAACTCCCCTCTTTCCCTTATGTTTAGGGTCTTCTGGTGTTTGCAGAAGCTCTCAGCACCCCAGTCTCCATTCACTTTGATGTATCTGGAAAGTAGGTAGATCTTTATCCTTTAAAACTTCAAAAGTTTAGCGAGAAGGAATTTAAAACTACCTCAAGTGTCCACAAGAGATGCATCTTGTCCACAAATGCATTTTTATGAGATTTATGGAATAGAAATATACACTTCTAAGGATTGCCCTACACGCACCATACAAGAACCATATATAATACGGAGAAGCATGCACACTAATAGCATGACAGTTTTGGCGGAATTTTTCTGGAAGAAAGGAACACGGTGCTGAGAATAACCTGTTTATTGCCATGATCATAGGGTGCCTATTTTCCAAGACAGACCGTTACATTAGAAAGACATTGTTAGTTATTTCGAGGTTGAGGCGGGAAACCAGATTCAACATGTTTTGGGGACATGTTTAAACAAAGGGAAAGTTTTCAGTTGCAAACAGTTGTTCTGCTTTTGTAGCAAAGCAGCCAAGTTCCATTGTTGAGGAGATAAGCCAGCATGTGGTTGATCTTGATTAAAATGGAATTCCTGGCTTTGGGAAAAACAAAGGTACCTCTAAGAACCTTTAGACAGACAGGTAAGGCTCCAGCATTGTTATAGCCCTGATGGGATTAGAAGGCCTATTTTGGTAGTGGGAACATGTCTTGCATCCTGCAGGTGCCTGGGGCTGTTAATTTGCATATGCAAATAGGGGAGCAGGAAAGAGAGGGAGGAGGGAAGAGGTTGCAATAGGAGGCACGGGAGGGGGGAGGGGAGAGAAAGAGAGGCAGGGGGTAGGGGAAGCTACAAATATTCTTTTTTATTTATCGGTGGTGGGGAGAATTTGCAGCTTTATTTCATTATTTTGGCATCTCGAGGCCTGCCATCAGTGAATGAAAAACTGAATGCTAGCAGGGAACGTTGTTGTATGATGGATTGGCAAAGTATGCTTTAGTCAGGGATCCGGGGAGTGGAAACATGGATGCAATTTAGGAAACTGTTCCATTCATGCATCTGCCTGGGAGGTGAACCAGCCCCTGCACCCCTTCAGATCCTAGCCCCCCCCCCTCTCTCAGCCTATTTTTTTGCATTTCAAGGCCCCTCGCCTTCAGCATTGAGGATACGGCAATAGAGGCCCTGTTTGTCTTGGCCACTTTATCCGACCCCGAAAGCTGCACAACGGCCAGTAAACCAACCTGCCTTGAGCAAAGCCAAAACAGGTAATCTTATTTTCAGGCCAAGATTTCTTCTAAAACACTCCATTTTAGATAAGGGGCCTTATCTCTCCCTCCCACCCTCCCTGGTATGGAGAGTGGAGGGAAAAAGTCAAGTTCTCGGAAGGAACTTCCTAGAAAAAATAGTTTTGTCCTCATCCGAAAAATATCCCAAGCAGCAATGTGTATTCCAGGGTCTGCAGGCAGCCAAGTCAGGCCTTTGGCAGGTCTGTCTACATGCCAGAGCAGAAGCCAGACTGAGAAAAAGCCCCTCGCGGTGACCTTTGGGGCAAATTTACTTTTTTCATCCAGTCAAACGCAGTTACAAACAAATCGTAATAATTTAAAATGCCCCTCACCATGTTCAACAACGAGGTGACTGAAAGCCACAGAAGACCCTTCAATGAGCAAGGGGAGTTTGCACGTTAAGGAAACAGCCAGCTGTTTAGGAGCAACTTGTTTAGCAAAGTAACTGAGAGGTTGTAATCCATTTCTCTGTTGCCTGAAGCCGAACAAGGCTCGTCTTTACAAATCTCTTCCCTCCTTAAAACTGTCAGATCATGCCAACATCTTGCCCAAATACGGTGCGTGCAATGCATCTATAGGGCCTCCACTCGGCAGAAAAGAAGATAAATCTTAGGACAGGCCCCAAGGAGCCCTTAGAGGCCCCTCCAGGACAAAGCTCCAGGGTGAAGCTTCTAAAAACAGCCCCTGGAAGGGAAAATCGTAACACAAATCCATCCGCCTGGTGTTTTAGGGGCCCTGCTGCCAGAGGGAGAAGGAATCAACACATCGCCAGTTGCAGGAGAAACGCATCCACAGCTCCCTCGGAGGTCTCTTCCACGGGAGAGGAACCAACACCTGGTCTCAACTATGATAAGGTAAACAAGAAGAGAGGAGAATCAAATGGCCTTAGTGAATTCGATCCGGTGGCTCTCTCTAATCCTAGCGAATGGGCTGAAAATGGTTGGGAAAGAGAGCGAGTGGCAAAGAGCGGAGTTTGGCCTGGCCTTCCGGTAACTTAAAAATCACCCCGAGATTCACTGCGATCCAGTTCTTCGATCCCACTTGGTTACCGCTACATGCAATTCCTAGGTTTGGCTCCGGGTCCCAGCGATGGTTCCTTTTTTATTTTTATTTTCCAGTTTCATTCCTTCTTTTTCGGAGCAGTTTCCCCGAATGAGCAAAGCCATGGCCATTTGCTTCACAATCTGGCAACGGTGAGCGACGCAGAAGAGGATGGCGCCCATGGGCAGCTCTCGCCTACGTTTTAACCCCGGGATGTGCCCGTTGGGGAAGCAGGCAAGCAGCTCAGTTTGGCCTGCAGGGAAATGCCATTTTTGCTTACTTTAGGCGTTCGAGTTACCCAAATGGACGCTCCTGCTTCTTATTTTACCAACTGTTTTTCTGCCAAATGTTGTTTTGCCTTCAACCTGTGGATATTGTCGTAACTTTGTTCAAAATCCTTTAGTTAGTTGGATGGGATTAATAAATAAATAAACAAACCCTAGGGGGGTGTATCATATTCAGAGGCCTTCCTTCAATGTGGGAAAACTTGCGAGAGATCCGTTTAGGAGGGGTTTTTCCCCCCAAAAACCAGAGTTAGTATATTACAATCAACTTTAAAAGCACTGTAGGATCCTGTTATCTCTCGTACCTCAGCAACCAGATGGAAAGTTTTGGAAGCGTGTTCAGAGCCATTCGGTCGTCAAGATGCACCCGGCAGTTTTAGCCTTTCTCAAGCTGGCAGTTACCCACGGCAACCTAACAAAAGGCCATTAATCACACCCTATGGCTGCTGCCAGGGCTCCTTCTTTAAGAAGAATGAGAAGGGAGGCTGCTCTTGAAAGCAAACTGAAACCAGGGAGAGAAAAGGGAGAACAATTTCTCTAGCAGCAGAGCGCTTATTAAACTCACCCCAAACATCCATAAAATGCTTTTTTCTTTTGGGGGGGTGGGAGAAAGACATATGTTCCTTTGCTGCTTCCACTGAATTCCTCCTTGTACACAGATTTTTCAAGATTTTAATTTTAGTGCATCATTGTTGCTGAGGACATGACCTGCCAGGAACCACCGGCTAAACGTTTGCGCAACGAGCATATATTGTACGAAAGATCAATATGTCCCATTTATATTGCCCGTTTGAACAATGCAACACTTTTTAGGAATTTTGCTTAGTGAAAGAAAATTAAAAGGCAGACATGCTATATATGATTGGAATAGGTCTTTCTTGGCTTTTAGAGGGGCCGTTTTGAGGCCTGATGATCTAAATTTCCCAACCTTGGCAGACTGAAGATGTTGCTGACTTCGACTCCCAGAATTCCCCTCCCAATTCTGGGAGTTCAAGTCCAAACATCTTCAAGCTGTCCTAGTTTGGAAGCACTGATCCAAATAGGGGGGTGGGGAAAGAGAACAACACAACCACAACCTTGTCTCGACAGTCACAATTCAAGGAAGCCCCCCCGTATATTGTATAAATACTATATTTATTAAATATCTTTACAGTTCATTTAAATGTATTTACAGATAACTATTCTCGCACAAATTATACTCCAGACATTCAATTCACATAATTAAAATTTCCTTTTTTTTTTTAAATTAAAAAAAAGGTAAGTTACAGGTCACGATAGTCTCATTTAACAAGAAAAAATGGCATCCTCATTAGATCAGCTATCCTCGTCGGGAGAAGGAAATTAATAATTAAAAAAATTAAAAATGCAAAAACCCAGGGGGGGGGTCTGGATCGCGTCTGTTTTCCCTGGGGGGGGGAAAAAGCCTGTTCCCACGATTTCTGATCTCCGCTTCCTCGTGGACGGTTTTTTTTTTTTCCTTCTTTTTTTAAAATCCCTATATCCCCTTCCAGTCCCAGATTCCAAGTTGCTTTCTCTCTTTTTTTCCTACTTGATCTTTGCAACAGAGATCGGGTGGGGAACCCAGCTCTGGATCCCACTGCTGCCACCAAAGAAAACGGAGCCCAAGATGCAAGCGCCCCCCCCCATTAAGAGCACGAGAGCCCCCTCCCTACCTCGTTGCACCTGACACCGCAATGGCAGGCACTTTCAGAAGGCCGACCCCTGCTCCCACGAACCAGAGGGGTCTCTCTCACACATGCCCCCCCCCAAAGAAGGTTGGGGTCCATCTCTCCTCCATCCAGGTATCCCCAATTTTAAGAAAGGAAAATGGAATGTGCCAATTCCTAACCCCAGTTGGCCTCCCCAAGTAAGAAGCAGCCCGGCTTGGAGGGTCAGGCGTGAAGATCACTCGCTTTTTCCTTTCCTTTGTGGGTGTTGTTTCTTCTTCTTTCCTTTTTTGTAAAAAAATAAAAACTCTTGTGCGCAGACAGCTTTTAAGTTCCTAAAGAAGAAACCAAGGTATATTGGGGTGGAAGGCTCATCTTAAAAGGGGGGGGGGGGAGGGGGGGGGGGGCGGGAGATCTCAAGCATGCAATAGAACTTTATAGTACAGTATTGCTTTTAAAAAACAGATGGCCGGAAAGCTTATAAACTCCACGGGGGTCTTTGGTGTCCCAAAGGGGAGAAAGGATGTGGGGGGGGGGGATGCAAGTTTTAAATATTCAATTTGACCATGGCTTTTTAAAAAAAAAAAAAACGGTCCTAAGGAACAAATAAATGGCTTTACAGATACCGCGAAGAGTAGAAATTGCTTTAAAGGAAACAAAACCAAGGATAAGCCCCCAAGGCGTACGAATCCCATTGCTATGTCTAAAGTAGAGTGGCTCCACCTTGGCAAGCTTTTTAAGAAGGGTGGACTTCAACTCCCAGAATTCCTCACAGCTGGCAGGGGGATTCTGGGAGTCGAAGTCCACCCATCTTAAAAAGCTTGCCAAGGTCGAGCCAGAGTGTTTTAAAGCACCTTCCCCCTTCCTAGTCAGCCAACAATTGCAGAAAGGCTAAAGGAGACGGCAGCGAGAATATAACCCCTGCTTGATGACCTCTAGGAGGCCCAGGACAATGGGGAAAACGGTGGGGAGAGACAGTAGCTCCTCAGGGTTTTGCTCCAAGTAAGAGATGGCACCAGCAAAATGCAAATTCCCAATTAAGAGCTTACCTGCCCCTCCAACGAAGCGGGAAAGGGGTTGCATAAAGACCTATTAATATACAATTTCTAGCAGAAGGTATTTAGGTCCAGCTGGTTCAGGTTAGGATGAGGGGAGGAGGGTTGAAATGGTTTGTACAACGTTATAATGGGCCGTGTTTTTTTTTTTAAATACTATGCCATTTTCATCCATTCACTGTATGCCACCCTGTATCCGTACCCCCCCCCCCCCAAACCGATCAGTTTTGTCAAGCTACGTTGTTAAGGCAATCTGGACAAAAGAAAAAAAAAAGGTGATTTAAAAGAAACCTGGAAAAGTCGGCTTGGAACAGCTTCTAAAAAATGAGTTATTATTATTGTTATTATTTTTTGCCCCTTATCATCGCAAATGAAATGCCTGTTAGAAGCAGGATGCATTGAAACGAGCCACATGTACACGGTACATGTTAAATTATAAATAAAAGCCGGAGACAATTATGCAAATGTACAGTACAACCACCAAAAAAATAATATTTAAAACAGGCTGAGGTAACCTCAAACGTACAGTTTTAACAGAATAAACCTGGCAGTAAAAAAAACCCCTTTTTTGTGAGTTTTTGTTTGTTTGTTTTTTAAAAAAAGGACGGTTGCTTTTACTCGCCGAGATTATCAACTAAACATCAATGTGACCCAACTTGCTGTATAAAACATGGCTTTTTGTTGCAAAGGACTTTTGTTTCTCCCACAGGCAAAAACAACAACCAAAAAAAAAAAAACATTATGAAAAACTGACCGAGATTTTTATACATACCTCTAGGCGTTATGTATAAATAAAAACAGCTGTTTTTTTTTTTTAACACAAGCTTAGAAAAACGGGCTAGGGGAACTTATAGCTACTGAGAAAATTGAACTGAGTGTGTGTTGATGCAAAAAAAAAGAAATAACAATACAATTCTATGATATTGCCAATTAGCAATTAGAGCCCTGTAAACATGGACTTTCTCGAGGACCCAAACCCACCACCCAAACACAAATGCTGCCCATTCGGGTTTTGCTCGCGCAGCGTGACGGCTGCTGTTGGGACCCCAACTCAGAACCGGGGTTCAACCTCCCTCGACGCTTCTCTGCAACTGAAGAGAGTTAGGCGATGATCTGGCAGAAAAACTCGAGCTACGAAAGGGCCCCGTGTGGCCATGCCAGGTATAATAACAGTTTAGCACCTTCACAAACTCTCTCCCTCTCGCACATGCGCACCACAATTCAAGACGAGTTGTGCGTTCCAAATTGAGTAACAAAAGCTCCTGGCTAACATCACACAGACCCAATATTTTTCAACCTGGGTGACTTGAAGATGGACGGACTTCAACTCCCAGAATCCCCCCCCAGCCAGCACAACTTTCAAGTCACCCAGGTCAAAATGTATCGAGCGCTGCACTTGGAAAGCCTATGGAGAATTCAGTGGCAAACGCAAGTTTTCCAACATGTTAAGGACGGATTGACCTGCCGCTGTTGAGAAATGGGCCTTTTTCCAGCAATACCTTTCTCAGGACCTCTCGGAGGTTCTGTTTGCCGATTTTGGAACGAACAAAAAAGACCCCTTCCCCAGAATTCGTTTGAAAACTACGCAGAGCCAATTTGACATTCTTGTTTGCTCGCCTTTTCTTCAGAGCCGTAATAAGTAAAAAGGTTATTCCCTCTTCAGCCCCCTTCCCCCACCCCGCTTTCTACGCGATAACTCTGAGTCAATTTTGAAAGACAGGCTTCAAGTATTGAAAATTCTTCATTTCTTGCTTGGAGGTGTCCCCAGGTGTCCTCCAGCTGAGGTTTTTGGGCCAGGGGTCTTGGCTGCATCTTAAAACAGGCAACGGGCCTAAGGTGTGATTAGCCACTGAGGTCAGATGCAGAGAAAGAGAAGAGACTTCCTGCCCGCAGGAAAATAGTGCGTGTGAAGCTGAGAACAGCTGGAGACATACCAGTCTTTAAAAGCAGAGTGTCACAGCTGGTCAGTCTGTGTATTCAGCTACTATAGAGAGAAGAACAGTGATGTCATCGGGTTTCCCACCTGAAAATCAAGACGTGGAGAAGTTTTTAAAGTATTATAAGAAGATATTGAGACTCTGAAAAGAGGCTAAAACATACGAAGGATGGTTGCAGGAATTGGGCCTGGCTGGTCTAGTGAAAAGAAGGTCATGGGATGACATGATAGCAGCGTTCCACAATTTCAGGGGCTGCCACAAAGAAGGGGGGGGGGGGGGGCAACTTATTTTCCAAAGCCCCAGAGGGCAGGAAAAAGAGGCAATGGGTGGAAACCAATCAAGGCGAGAACCAACCAAGAACTAAGGAGAAAGCAGCACAGGAGTTACCAACTTCTCTCAGTTCTGCACACTTTCTGCAAGCTTAATTCTAGCCAACGTGGCCTCGTGGAGCCCTTGGAAGAAACCCAACCGTGCAGGAGCCTCGACTTCTGGCCGCTCCGCCGCTCTTACCTCTTACATTCAGTCCATTGTCACATGCGAACTGTGCAAAGGGAGACATGTAATTTGGATCGTAGGCCAGCTCGTGGGCTTGCTCAGCGATGCTGCTGGCCGTCTGCTGGATGCTTTCGTAATTTGAGTTCTGGGTGGAAGGAGGGGGAAGAGGACTTCAACGGGACTGTCTACTTCACCTGTCAACAAGCATGCAGTACAACAGGACCGCTAACACAAAGGGATGGCGTTTTCCCGCAAGGCGGGTCCACCTTGGGGAAGTCAAAAGGCTAAATAAACCAAGGACAAATCCCGGCTACTTCTACGGTGGCAAATTTGAGTGGATCCGATCCTGCAAAGCAGATTTTCAAGCTCTCCGATAGCAGCTGGTCTGCTTTAGGAATTACAGGGGATGCCCGAGAGTAGATTAAAAGATAAACCTGCCCTCAACTTTTAAACTTTTACTCGGCTTCCCCGGATTTGCACCTTTGAACCCCGAGAAGAAGTTCAGAAGGTCACAGACTCACGAAGCAGAGAGGAACAGGAAATTTCGCCAAACCCACCGAGATTTGGTTGCACCCTGCCATTTTAACGCCGAGGCCACCGGGCAATTGCTGGGGAAAAGTTATCTTGTGTGTTTTTAATTTCTCCATGGTGGGACTCACTGCAACCGAGGTCTCCAACCTTGGCCACTTGAAGACTTGTGGACTTGTGGGATTCTCCAGCCAGCATAGCTGACTCTCTTGTAATCCCTTCCCCTGAAATCTCTCTCCACTTTAGGAGATTAAGAGAGAGAGAGAAAAGCAGGCATGGCTGGCTGGGGAATTCTGGGAGTTGAAGTCCCCAAGTCTTCAAGTGGCCACGGTTGGAGACCTCTTCCCTGCAAGGTCGTCTCCTCTTTCTTACTTTTAGTTTCTTCAGCTCCTGGAGGATCATGTAGTCCGGCATGTTGTCAAAGAGCCCATCTGTGGCCGTCAGGATGATGTCCCCCAGCTGAACATCGAAGGTGCTGCTGTCAGCAGCATCCGGGCTGAGAAAACATCGAGGGAGGAGAGAGAGAGAGATAAAAGGTTGAAAGGCTCGGTGTGTGTGTGTGTGTGTGTGTGTGTGTGTGTGTGTGTGTTTCATGCTTAAGCCGTACAAGAAATGGCGGTTCATTCTGCGCCAGCAAGATCCTGCAGCCAGCACAGGCTTCCCTCCGTCTAATCCCAGGGGTGCTTTTTCAGGAGGCAACGGGACTTCCTTATTTTTTGTTTGTCTTTGAAGACGTTTCGCTTCTCACCCAAGAAGCTTCTTCAGCTCTGACTGGATGGTGGGGAAGGGAAGGATTTATACTCCTTGCAGACAGGTGGTCGTTTGCATCCTTTTTAGAGAGCCGTTGAGGCCACCAGAGGACTCAGGCTGGTTTGAAAGAGGGGTCAGAGGCCATCTACGCCCAAATTGAACATCCCTCTCTCACCGGGGGGAGGGGGGGGGAGATATGATGTCATCTATCTCCAGTCTTCCAAGAAGGCTCCACCGCCATTGGCACCACTCAGGTGACCCTGAGGGCCCAGAGAAACCTCCAAGTGGCCTCAACGCCTCTCTAAAAGGATGCAAACGATCAGCTGCCTGCAAGGAGTATAAACCTCTGTGGAGATTCTCAGTCAGGCAGGTCCTGGTTGTCCCAAAGGGACTTTTTTTCAAGAGGCAAACTGGACCTTCTGGGCTTTTCTTTGAAGACATTATGCTTCTCACCCAGGAAGCATCATCAGCTCTGACTTAAGAGCGGGGAAGGGAAGCATCGATACTCCTTGCAGACAGCTGGACATTTGAAAAAGCATCTTTGGGACAAGCATGGCCTGCATGACGGAGAATTTCGACCGACGTCTCCGGCCTAATCCACACAGAACCCGGGGCCTTTTTGAATGGCCTTAAGACAAGCATGAAAGGGATGCTTGGCTGAGCCACTGATGGAGGTTGGAGGCACCCAGGGCCAAGGAAGGGGCCTTGCCCAGCTCAACACTTTCCAGAGACCCCCGGGAGGGTCCCCCAAAGGAATCCAAACGTCTCCCCCTTGACCAACACATCGCTGCAATTTCCCTCTCTCTTGGGCTGGTTCTTTGCAGGACGCCTGTGGCCTTTGCCACCCGGGGCTCCAGTCGAACACAATGTGCTTTTCCCTGTCAGAGCTTGGGGTTCTGCCAAGTGGGAGTTGATGAGGCATCCAGCGCGGCTGGAAACTTCAAGGGGGATGAAATACAAGCGGCAGTCATGTGCCTCCCTGTTCTGGCTGTCAGGAGGGGCTGCCTCACTGCAGGAATATGCAAGCAGCAGCTGCAGCAGCAGCAGAGCCTTTTCCAAAAGAGGAGGAGGAGGAGGAGGAGGAGAGGAAGAGGAAGAGGAGGAGGAGGGGAGGGGGGAGAAGAAGAGGAAGAGGAGGAAGAAGGAGGAGGAAGAAGGAGGAGCAGAAGGAGAAAGGAGGAAGGAGGAAGGAGGAAGGAGGAAGGAGGAAGGAGGAAGGAGGAAGGAGGAAGGAGGAAGGAGGAAGGAGGAAGGAGGAAGGAGGAAGGAGAAGGAGAAGGAGAAGGAGAAGGAGAAGGAGAAGAAGAAGAAGAAGAAGAAGAAGAAGAAGAAGAAGAAGAAGAAG
>NW_020716922.1:120239-131680 GCF_900518725.1 Notechis scutatus | reverse complement strand
AGAAGAAGAAGAAGAAGAAGAAGAAGAAGAAGAAGAAGAAGAAGAAGAAGAAGAAGAAGAAGAAGAAGAGGCTTCACAGGCCAAGCCGCATTGCAATGGCAGCAGTCTTCCAAGATTTGAGGGGCTGCCCCAAAGAAGAGTGGGAGGTCGACCCAATTTCCAAAGCCCCGGAAGGCAAGACAGGAAGCAACGGATGGAAAACAATCAACGGACGGAGGTTTTTAAGAAGAGACTGGACAACCATTTCTCTGGGACGGTATAGGGCCATCTACACGGACTGGGGGGGTGGTGGACTGGAAGACCTTCGAGGTCCCTTCCCCCCCTAGGAGTTTATGATTCTGAGATTGCTAGATCGATGAGGAGGAGTGGAGAGGGCAGGGGTAGAGGATGATGAAGATGGAGGCAGGGAGGGAAGGATGCAACAGCTGGCCTCCAACAGTTGTGGGTGCTTCAATGCTGGAGGTTTTCAAGGAGAGATTGGGCAACCTTTTGTCTGGAATGGTATGGGGTATAGGGTGGAGGGTTGGGCTAGAAGACCTCCAAGGGCCCTTCCCACTCTGTTATCCTGACCTATTCAGCACCCCTCCCCCTTTCCATCAGCAGGCCAGCAGCCTCCACATTTTTTTTAATGTTTTTCTCTCACATTCCTTCACCTCCCATCCCTGCAATTCAGTTATGTCCTCTGGGTGCAATACGGCATGTCCCCGGAGAGGTTTTAAAACTAAACACACTCCCTACCGCCGTGTCAATATTTCCCCTCACAACACAGAACGGTGGTTTTGCTTTGCAAACAAGCTGCCCGAAGGAGGGAAAGCATCAGCAAGGCCGTGAGGGTGTGAAAAAATAGCTGCCAGAAATTAGCCCTGGGAGCCGACAGAAAGCAGAAAGGGAGGCAAGGACGGCGGCATGAGAACACCAGCAAAAAGAATTTAATCTGCTTAAATCGGTGTTGGTTCCGCCTCGGGAGCTTTCGGATGGGTGGACTTCAAGTCCCAGAATCCCCCAGCCAGCATGGCGACCTTAAGAGGGGTGGACTTCAACTCCCAGAATCCCCCAGCTGGGAGTTGAAGTGCACACATGTTAAGGTCGCCATGGTGGCTGGGGGATTCTGGGACTTGAAGTCCACCCATCTGAAAACTCCCAAGAAAAAAACCAGCAGCTAAACCTCCCAGGAGGCCCCACTCCAATCCGGTCTCCACCAGGCGCAAACACACCTCCTCCCAAACTTTCCCTTAAAGCCCCCCCCCCCCAGGGCAGGTTGCCTTCCCTTCTCCTTGCGCAGGGGGAGAAAGCCTCACCTGTCGCTGAAGACCACGCCCTCGGCTTCGGGTGGGGCGATGGAGAGCTGGAAGGGGGTATTGAAATAGTGTTGCTGCTCATCGGAGCGGTGCACCACGCGGCCCCCCCGGACCACCAGGAAGCCGGAATCGCCCAGGTTGGCGGTGTGCAGGCGACGGGTGCTGCGATCCAGGACGACGATGCAGGCCGTGCTGCTCCCTGGGGAGGAGGTTCAAAAGAGTCACCTGGTGGGAAACGCCAGCTTGGCTGCTGGCACAGGCGGCCCTTGGCTCACAGCCACTCGTCTTGAGGTTACGACGGCACCGAAAAACGCGGCTTAGGGCCACTTTTCACTCTTAACCTGACCACTGCAGCACCCCTGTGGTCGAAATTCAGATTCTTGGCCAGTGACTTGTATGTATGACTGTCACAGTGTTTCCCAGGAGTCACGTGAGGGACTGGGCCCCCAAAGCGACAGGATTTGGACGGACCCGAGGCGGCCATTCCCCGGGGCGAAGGCTGCCGGTGAGAGGTGTCACGGCAAGGGCAATGCCTCCTCCAGGGATCAGCAGAGGACACTTAAAAATAAACCCCGTTAAGAGGGAGCTGCCTTGGCAGAGGAGCCCGGGATCAGGTGAGGGGCAGCAAGCGGAGCGGAGCCGTCACTGGGCGAAAGGTCATCCCGTATTCCCTCGGCCAGGCTGGGTTCGAGATAACATGGAGATGCACAAGGACACCCCCCCCACACACACACACACACCCTGGTTCGTAACACCCGGGCAAATGAAAGATGCAAACTCTCGGATTCCCTTCATTAGCTGCAGCTGGGAATACAGTGTATAAAAGAGGAAGTTGGGCACAGCAAGTTGTTGGGGAGCAAATGTGAATTTATCTGGTATCACTGTGGCTTATCTGTGTTTCTGGCAAGTCTTCCCAACTGGGTGAGTTTTGAAGGGCTTTCAATCTGAAATCCCTTCCCCCGCCCTGTCAAGTTAATTACTGCAGTTTGGTTTGTTTGGATGTTTAGTTACCGTTTGTGTGTACCTTGTTTTTGGACTGAATTTTCTACAGCCCAAGGCTGTTCCTGGGAGAGTTTTTCTCCTCCAGCCTGAAGGTAATCAGGACATTGGGGGCAAAGTTGGAGATGATAAAGGGGACTCCTGCTGATTATCTGTGTTGCCTTTGTGCCACACCCTGAGTCATCACAACCGACATCAACGTGGGAGGAAGCTGGAAGGGAGGGCCGTGGGGGGAGGGGCTCTTCTTACCGAGCAGGGGCGCCTTATGCTGCAACAGCTCACAGTAGCTTGCCGTGAGGATCCCCACCGGGTGGCTGGGCACAAACCGTCCTTCCTTGACCAAACGTTCACAAGTGCGCATCAGAGTCCCTGAGAACTGAGACGGGTCGACCCCGTAGTCTCGCCAGCCTCCGACACCGTCTGCCACGCCTTCGGGAGTGAGAGAGAGAAAAGTCAGTCCTTTTCGCTGGTTTATTCTTGCTCTATCGGCATTTGTCATTTAAACTAGATTTGTACATCACTGTGTCAGGATTCCGGCAATCGCTCTAATTAAATGATTCTCGAGCCAAACTTCAAAAAACCTCGAAGGATTCATTAGAGGCGACATGCTGGCCCTGCCCTGTATGAAGCCAACTCTGGCCTATGGTCATTTACAATCCCGTGACCCTGTTTCCCCCCTACCCCCTGGGTGTGTCATAAATCAGATTCTCCCATTGAGCACCGTCCCAGGCTGTGCGTCATCATTCACATTCTCCAATTAAATATATTTGCAGGCAAAAGCTCTGGTAGTTTAGTTACAATCTTTTAAAGAGAAGAGTCGGAATGTACTTTCGCTTTCAAACTGCTGCCCTGCTCTTCCAGATTTCCTTCCTCCCCCCTTTTTATGGCAACTACTAAAACAGGCATTGGAATGTTTTATGAGTTGACACACCAATTGCATGGACTAGAAGACCTCCCAGGTCCCTTCCAGCCTTATGATTCTATAAATGCAACAGTGTTTCTCAACCACACGACTTTTTAAGATGGCTGGACTTCAACTCCCAGAATCCCCCAGCGAACACTGCAATAGAGCATCAGTTTTTTTTTTTCATTGCAAAAGCCCAAAGGAGGAACTGATGCAGTGATGTAAGGATTGCAGAAGTGGAAAAAAGTAGACAGCTGCAGCTCTCAACAGGACCAAGGACAGCCCCCCCCCCCCCAAACTCCTTTTCTACAAAGTCGCCCTCCTTTCTACGTAGCCACACGTTTACAAAAGGCAGAATAAAGGGGGACAGACGGGACACATTTGCAGGAATAAACTTTGCGTGGCACCAAACACCCTTGCGGCACCAAACCGACCATAAGGAAAAAGCAGCAGCAGCAGAATCAGAAACCACCACCAGGCAGAGAAGGGGAGGTGGAATGCAGCCTTTTTGGGGGGGGAAAGCCAGCTGACTTGACTTCAACACGGGACGAAAAATCTAATCTTTTAACCACAGTTATGAAGATCATCACACAGCATCGCTCAGGATGCTGCATGAGTCACTAATCAGGAAATCTGCTTAGGGCACTTCTCTTCTGGAACAAAAAGCCACTCATCTCTGGCCAAAAAAGAACTGATTTATTACATAAAATGAAGGCTGGTAATCTGCAAACTGCCCTTTAATTTATGTCCCCGGATGGAACGGCAATTCAAGCTGACAGTGGCCTGACCCCGGAAGATGCGCCAACGTGTTGCAGGAGGCCATCAGCCAATCAAATTGGGCCCCCAAATAGTGGCAGGTGTGGCTGTCAAGTTTGGTTTCTTTTCTAGTATTTTCTTTCTAGTATTCCCATCAGCACAGCAACAAAGGGCTCCCTTCTCTACACCAGACGGAATAAAACAGAATTGCAATGCCTGTCTGCCTTCTCTCATCCCCTTCCTTCCTCTCATCCCTCCTTCCTTCCTTCCCTTCCTCCTCTCATCTCCTTCCTTCTCATCTTTCCTTCCTCCTCTCATCCCTCCTTCCTCCCCTTCCTCATCCCTTTCTTCCTCCTCCTCCCTTCCCTTCCTCCTCTCATCTCCTTCCTTCCTTCCCTTCCTTCTCTCTTCTTTCCTTCCTTCATCTCATCTCTCCTTCCTTCCTTTCCTTCCTCCTCTCATCTCCTTCCTTCCTTCTCTCATCTTTCTTTCTTTCCTTCCTTCCTTCCATACATATCTGCTGAACTTGGAACTCAAGAGCCCAGCTGACTCTCCAAATGACGACCCAGTGAGAGTATCTCTGCCCTGCCTCTTGGCTGACCCGAAGCCTCTCGGGGTTCTGGATGCACACATAAAACAGAGCGGGGAGGGGCCGGTTCCCCCAGACAAGAGCGGGGAGGGTTTTTGCTGCCTGCCTTCGGTCCGTTTCCATGTTTTTGCAATTTGCGGAGGAGGCGGCCGTCGTGGTCCACGGAGTTACCGCCTGTGACACGTTCTGTGCGTGGATTATGACGACGTGGCCAGCGGCAGAGGAGGGGAGGAGCGCCGAGCGACCCAAGGCCAAGAGGGAGGCAGGTGTTGGGGAATCGGCAGAAAGCTCCCAGCACCCCCAGACTGGTTTGAGGGTTTTGATTTCCCATTTGCCAAAAGCCGCTGGCGACCCAACCTTTCCACGAAACGCTGCCGCGATGCCTAGAAATGTCAAAGGGTTTTTCAGATCCACTCCTCCCTCTTTTCGGCATCAGCCGACACCTCCGCAAAAGCAAGCAGCTGCGATTTCTCAAGGATAAGGGAAGATTGGCGGCCGAGCACAACGAATGCCAAGGTCAAACCGGGAGGGAAACTGACAGCGACGGGGGCAAAGTTCAGAGGCCTTCCTGGGTGATTTTGCCTTCCAGCCTACAGGAATAATCCCTTCGTGTGTCTGTCGCCCAGCTGTCCTTCAAACGAGACTTCCTGGTTTGCAAAGTCAATTGCATCACGACGCTTCTTTCTCCCCCCCCCCTTTCTTTCTTTCTTTCATTAAGCAAGGTCGCTCTGATGAAACTGGCAATGAAATGGTGGGGAAAGAGGGGGGGGGGAGGAGAGGGGGGAGAGAAAGGGAGGGGGAAGGAGAGGGAGAGAGAGGGGAAGGGGAGCAGGAGGGAGGGAAGAGAGAAGGAGGGGAGAGAGGGAGAAAGAGAGAGGGGGAAGGAGAGGGAGAGAGGGAGCGGAAAGAGAAGGAGAGAGAGAGGGGGAGAGGGAGGGGGAGAGGGTAAAGAGAGGGAGATAGAGGGAGGGGCGGAGAGGGGGAAGGCGGAGAGGGAGAAAGAGAGAGGGGTGAAGGGAAGGGGGGAGAGATGAGAGAGAGAGGGAGGGGAGAGAGAGCACAATTTCGGGCCGAGGCAGAATGATGGGATGGGCACATCCTTCCGCCAGTCAGGAGGGCTGAGGAAACCAAGGCTGCCCGGGGAGAGGCGCCGCCTTGAAGGTGTGCTAAGAGACAATGACGCTCTGGACTTCTGAACAGGTGTGCGCCGAGGGAGGCTGTCCTGGCCACTGTTTTGGTCCCACTGGCAAAGTCACCTTCGGGTGTCTCTTATCGGAGGTGGGCGCTCCCAGATCCCAAAGCCAGATTGATTTCAGCTTCTAAGTGGCTGACGTGGGAGCAGGAATAATTCAAAGGCAAACACACACACACACACACACACACAGCCTCTTAACACCCTGCAGCCACCCCCCTCTCTACGCTTAAATTTTGTCTACCTGGAGAGGGGCTTGAGAAGGCAAGGTCTCCTTAGATGGGGAAACTCCCATTCCCAGAATTCCCCAGCCAGCCACGCTAGGGTATGTTTGTGTTATGCTGGCTGGGGAATTCTGGGAATGGGAGTCCATCCATGTTAAAAGGTGCCAACGTTGATAAATCCTGCTTTAGATGAACCCAGGGCATCTCCCTCACTGAAGGAAATGTCCCTCAATTAAATATCTCTGATTATTTAACACGAGAGACGCCTCTTGGGCAATGCTTACAACTTCCTCCTCTGTTCTCAGAAACCAGGCACTTCCTCCATCTTTTCAAAAACGTGTTGTCTTTCCAGGTGGGTCCACCTGATTAAGGTTACTAACTGGCCTGGCATGTAGCTCTCTTTTTTAAAAAACAGATCTTCTTCTAGAATTTAAACTCAGCAGAGAGAGAACCAGGAAGAGAACCAGGCAGATCTGGTCCACGCTTGTCATCGTAACTCCACTCTAACTTTACTCTAAATTCTCTCCCCAATGGAAGGCTCACCTTGCAGAATTTTAAAAAATGTGTTCCCGGTGATGACAGGAGTGAGTTTTTTTTTTTTAAAAAAATGATCAGGTCATAAGGGTGAATAAGCATTTTTCCCTCTCACCCAGAAAACGGATCACTTTTGACAATCAAAAGCTGAGAAATGCGATTCCAAAAGCCACATACCTGCAAATACGGGTGAAGGTATTAGGCATGCAAAGGTGTGCTGGGTTTCATCTGCAAAGCTTTTAATTATCTGGCAACCGATAATACGGTATACTATCACCTCCTCCAGGTACAACCTTCCTGCCCAATTCACCTGTCTTAAGTTGGGGTGTCGAGAGTCTTCCCCCCATTTATGATATGTGGGGAGGGGGGTTCTTTTGGCCTTTCCACCTATCTCCCTCCCTGGAGTAACTTCTCCCTCAAAACGGAGGTGGATCACCTCTGGTGGCCTCCAGGACGGAGGTTTCCCTACCTAGGACTGTTGCTGGATTACAGAGCTGGGAGGTGGGCAGATGTTTTTATATATCGCTGGTTTCGCATGGGAGGTTGTAAACCGAAGGGACAGCAATAAATGCCGCACATAAACCACAGGGCATAAGACCCAGGTTTCCCCGGGGTCCCTGGATGACGCTTGCCTTACTACATGGGATGACTTAACCTGCCAGGCCATTACAGATGCTTCTATGTTGTAGGCGAGGCCTGAAACGCAAAAAAAAGATCCTGACGGCCTATCTAAAGCCAGCCTGCCACTCCTTCCCAAAATCCTGGAGGAGAATTTTAGGACTTTGTGCCCGGAGGACCTGGGCACTTGGCAAGTCAAAAGGTTTGGGCCTTGGTGGGGAAGACGTCCCCGGTTCACAGTTCAGTCTCATGGGCAGAGCAAACTCCTTGACCGGTGGTTGTTTTTTTTTTTTTTTTTTTTTTAGGATTACCCCGATTACACAACTGGCAAAAGTTGTTTGTGATTTTTTTTGGTTATTTTTTATTTTTTAACTGCCGGTCAAACCAGGTCATGGCTTGGTATCCCATACAGGTCTCCCCCCCCCCCCACCCCCGCCAAAGAAATTGCTCCTCCGACTTTTCCACACCCTTCCCCAGCAAACAGAGGTTTTCCAAGCAGAATGCCAAGAAATCTTTGCTTCACTCCCACCACCGAAGGGAGAGAAAGAGGAGAGAGAAACTCTGGGCCTAGGTGGAAAAAAAAGAAACAGGCCTTTTAATAAGGCCTGGTTTGGGGCGTGTGTGTTTTTTTCTTCCCCCTTTTCCTTTTTGGCTAAAGAGACTCCAAAAGGATCAAAAGATGCCAAAATAAGCCATGTGTCATCCGTTGCATCTGAGAAGCATCAATTAAAGGCATCTCAAATAGGGAATCTCGGAGCTGCGGATGGCAAGGAGGGAAGGGAAGAGGTCAAGCGAGGACACTGGGAAAAGCAGAAGGCGGGGAGGGGGAAAGGAGGCCATGAGGTACCCCCTCCGCACACACACACACACAAACCCCCATTAAAAAACGCAGCAGAGAGACCTAACCGAGAAGTGAGAGCAGCAACCGGAATCCTCCTTACTGTATCTGGGCTGGAACCAAGAAATTGCCACCTTTTATTCCAACCCACCCAGTTCCATCTGCAGCACCCCCTGGCTGAAAGGGAGATCAGTTGGGGAGGGGGAGGGAGAGGGGAGGGTCCCCAGGTACCAACATCACACCAGTCACCCACCTCTATGCCCCTGTGGATTGTAGAGGCCGGCTGGGCTGGACGCAGCCTTGGCTAAAAAGCAGGCATGAAACACACATTCACACCAACCAAAAACCCCACCACCAAGTGGCTAGAAGGCGCCCCCAAAGCATTAAACCCATCTGCAGGTGTTCCTCGAACTTACAACAGCCTGTTTAGTGACCAAAGTTACAACGGCACTGAAAAAAAGTGACTTGTGGCCGTTGTTCACACTTACAACCACAGGTCGAGGGATGCCCTGCATTTCTTCGGCTGCAAGATCCCCTCCCCTCCCCAAAGAGCCTGCCCGGCCAAGAGCGTGGTGGAACTCCCTCTCCGCGCGGTGCAGTTAGCATCCTCAGGCCCTGCAGCGCCATTAATTAGGGGAGGTGGGCTGCAGAGAAGGCGCCCCGGAGGGCCCCTCCAACGCAGTGCAGAGCCAGGATGAATCATGCCCGAGTCCGCTCAGCCCATGGGCCTCTGCAGGAGAGAGACGGCTACGCGCGGCATCCGTTCCCACTGAGCGGAGGAAAGGGCCACAGGTGGGGAGGCCCCTCCGGATCTCCGTCCCACACGGGGCCTCCTGGCCCAAAGGCAAAAAGCATTGAACGGGAAAAAAAGACAAGGGCAAGAACCGAAAAGGCAGCCTGCCCTGCAGGCCTTTTTGCTCTCTAGGGGCACCGCCAGGGCATTTCGGCAGCGGTTCCTTCAACGGGCCTCAGATCCATGCCTGCATTTCTTTAGTGTTTCCTCCCTGGGTAAAGGCTGCTCCGGCGATGGCCGTAGAGTCCATTTCACACACAAGGGAAACGACCCCCGTTTAAACCCACGTCCCGAAGCGCCAACTAGCCCGGAATTATTCTGCAGTCTCGAAGGGGCCTGGAAAGCCCCCTCCCCTTCCAGGGGAGCTGCAGTTCTTCTCCAGCTGCCGCCAAGTTGGAGGGAGCCGTGGAACCCCGCGGGACGGGCGTGGCAAGCCCCGTCTGACCTCTGGCACTCCGCCCAAGGTCACGGGGGTGTTGCCCTCCAAAGGGTCGGCTTTGGGCTCAAGGTTACGGGAGACCCTTCCTCCCCCTTGTAGTCCAGAGGGGCAAAGCAGCCCTTGGAAACGGGGTGGCTTTCCAGTAATAAGGCAGGCTGCCATTCTGGCCCTGCCGGCCACCTCTTCGGGGCTCTGCCAAGGAGCAAAGGAAGCGGGGATTGGCAGGCTTAGCTGGGAGGCTGCCAGCCGGGGGCTTCCGAGGATGAGGAGAAGCAGCAGCAGCAGCATCAGGCCTGATCCGGCAATTAGCCGGCTCTTCCCAGCGCCTCTAGATATGCAATCCGGGCGGCCCAGCGACTGCTACCTGGGGCTGCTCTTTTCCCAGCGGGGAGGAAGGAGAGGAGGAATGGGAGGGAGGTCAACAGGAGAGAGAGGGAGAGAAGGAAGGAAGCAGAGGGAGGGAGGGAGGGAGGGAGGGATAGAGGGAAGCAGGAATGGGATGAAGGAAGGGAGAGAGCAGGAGAGGAAGGGAGGAAAAGAGCGGGAGGGGAGGGGAGGAAGGGATGGGAAAGAGGAGATGGGAAGAGAAGGAGGGAGGGAGGGAGGAAAAGAGTGGAAGTGAAGGGAGGAAATGAAGGGAGGGAGGAAGGATAAGAGGAGAGTGAGGGAGAGAAGGAAGCAAGGAAAAAGAGAAAGGGAAGGAGGAAAAGAAGGAAAGCAAAGAGAGGAATGGGAGGAAGGAAATGGGGGGGGAAAGTGGGGAAGGAAGGACAAGAAGAGAGGGAGGGAGAGAAGGAAGCAGATGAAGGGAGGGAAGGAAGCAAGGAAAAAGTGAAAGGGAAGAAGGAAAGCAAAGAGAGGAATGGGAGGAAGGAAATGGGAGGGAAAGTAGGGAAGGAAGGACAAGAAGAGAGGGAGGGAGAGAAGGAAGCACAGGGAGGGGAGGAAGGAAAAAGAGAAAGGGAAGGAGGAAAAGAAGGAAAGCAAAGGGAGGAATGGGAGGAAGGGAAAGAGAAGGAGGGAGGAGAGAAAAGGGAAAGTAGGGAAGGAAGGAACGAAGGAGGCACGGGAAGGGAAGGAGGAATAGGAGGGAGGGAGGGAGGGAAGCAGGCGGAGAGGCGGCCCCCCTCCCAGCCCCCCCACCCACCCACCCCAGGCCGCTCACCCAGCACATCGGCCGTGCGGTGCCGGGCCACGAAGCAGGCGTCGTCGCCGTAGCACATGCCCTTCTTCAGGATGCCCTTGCGGAAGTCCTTGCCGAAGCCGCAGCTGGCCGTCACCAGGCTGTAGTCGCGGGAGTCGGTCTGCGAGAGGCCCCCCAGGACGGCGCGGGCCACCAGCCGCCCGTACGAGAGCACCGAGAACATGCTGCGGGGGGGAGGGGAGGGGAGGGGTCGGCAAAGCGGGGCCGGGAGGAGGAGGAGGAGGAGCCCCCCCCCAAGGCCGGAGGGGGGTCACCGGGGGGGGGTCCCGCGGCCTGGGGAGGGCGGTGGAGGGGGGGGGTTCAGCACCGGCTCAGGGCCGGGCCGAGGCCCCCATGGCGGCCCCCTGCTCCTCCGGCGGGCAGCCCCCTCCTCTGCGGCGGAGGCCCGCGGGGCGCCCCCGGCCAGAGTGGGGGAGGGGCCCGCGAGCCCCCTTCCTCGACGGCGCCGCTCTCTGAGGGGGGGGGCTCTGCCGCTCGTTCGCTCGCTGCCTCGAGGGGGCCGCCTTTCCTCAGGCGCTCAGGGCCGCCGCCATCGCCCGCCTCGCTTCGCCGCCGCCGCCTCCACCGGCTCCTCCGGGGAAAGGAGAGAGACGAGCGAGGTCAGCTCCGCCTCCGCGCCGGCCCGGAGCGCGTCTGAGCTCCCTCAAGCATCCGGGCTCCCGAGGACTCCCGCCCCGCGCGGCCCTCATTGGCGGCGCGCCCCTCTGGATTTACATACCCCCGCCCTTTCCCCGGTGGCGATTCGCCCGGCTTAGGTGTCACTCTCCGGGGCTACCATTCGCCTCTGCGGACTACCGGCCCCGGCATGCTGCGCGGCGGCGGAGTGGCCCGCTTCCCCCGTCTTCGGCCGGCGCAAGGCTTGCCGGGAAGTGGTCTTTCTTCCTAACCCGGAGCACGTGCGCCGCCCCGGGAGCGGGTCACCTTCCTTGCAAAGCAGGAGGCGGGGAAGCAAAAGTGAAAGTGGGGCGATGATCGAGTCGGGGGGGGGGGGGGCCGGAGGGGGGGGGGGGGGGGGGGGGGAGGTTTTACCGCACCCATAGCGACTTCAACTCC
>NW_020716922.1:81839-116336 GCF_900518725.1 Notechis scutatus | reverse complement strand
CAAAACCTGCTGGGGTTGAGAAACACTGCTCCAGCATTTTCTATGAGGAAATATATTTCTGGATGTGAAGGTTTTTATACGGCTATGATTGCCAACAATCATCCGCAGTCCTTTATCTACATTTTAATTTCAAATCAAAGAGTTTGTGATTTTGTCACTCAACAACAACAAGTGAAAATCTGGGAGGAGGGAAATACTAGCAGTGAAGATATTTGGCTGAATTAAGAATGGAAGATTTTTGACTAAGAACAGTCTGCTCCACGGGGATCTGCTATTCCTAATAACATGAGTTGCATATCAGTTGCTTCACGCTCATTTTGTGAGATTTTGGAAAGTCTGAGGCTGACTTACATAACCACATACTGAGCTTGTTAGTCATTAGGCTCATGACAGGCAAACAGCGCACATCGGGTGTGTATATGTGTGTCTCAAACTTGACCAAACACAGTTAAGTGTACTTCTGTAAAATGTGCAAAAATTGTTCCTTAAATAATACCAAAGATGGATGTGGGGTCAAAAAATGTTTTGTTTTTAAATGAGAAGTTTGGGGTTCATTATTAAGTGCTTTGGTTTTATTGTATTGCGAACAGTTGCTGGGGTGCATCCACAGTTTCGTTGTATTTGTACAATGACAAGAAAGTTCTTCTAATTCTAATTCTAATCAGTTCTTACTTGGGTAAGAAATGAGTCACCAGCTCACACTGGTGGCAAAACGTGACAGCGGTGGAAAATTTGACATTTGCACAAATGCTGAAACTTTTTTTTTAAAGTTTCTTAGTTTTGTCCTATGCAGCTGGTATTTTTCTAGCTTTCTTAGGACTGTCAAAATACCTTCTGGTACCGTACTCCCTCTGCAGTTCAAATGGTGAAGCTACACAGGAACATAAAACATTCCCTCTCAGGGACTTGATAGACAAAGGGAAATTTTCATTTAATAACCAGATGAACATTTAATTCAATTTTACAATGTAGAAGCCCCAAGCTGCACAAGATTCTGGATGGCTTGCACAGTTTTAAAAGCAAGAACAATCATGAAAGTTGGACATCCAGCCAAAACAATCCATGACCAAAGACAACTCAACTCTGCTGTATCCCAAGACTTGGAAGAATAGCCATGTTTTTAGCAATTTTCTGAACTTCGTTAGGAGTTATTTAGAGAAAGCAAGGGCCCTTCAAATCCAGCTACTCAGATGCTGATTAAATTTTTCAAAAATCAAAACACATTTTTAAGGGGTCCTGACTGCTCTGAGTTTGGTTGCTTTCTTGCAGACATTTCATTACCGAACTGGGTAACATCATCAATGCTAAAAGAATAGGGTTTGCAGGGAGGAAGTGGAGGAGAACTGTGAGGTCCTTGGTACCCTCTGAACTTGGTTATTGCAGATGTTTCATTACCAAACTAGGCAACATCATCAGTGCATTAATTCATTTTAACCCTGATTTACAAATATTCTCCTCTATAAGTATCATAACTTTAAGTCTCATGTGGCCGGTAGAATTCGTGGAGTTGTAGTGCACAGATCTTAATTTTGGGGTGTCCAATCTTGGACACCCCAATTTAGCCTTATGAGTGAGCCGTTAACTGTTTTTTAACCATTATCTCTGCCTGTAACATCTCCATTCTTGTTGAAGCCTCTCACAGCCCCATCAGGTCCCCCAGACTAAATAACAGGAAGCCTAGCTGGCAAAACTGATACCCCAGTAAAGTTGTTATCATCACTTGAACAATATAAACCAGAATTTCTGGGATCCTGTGGGAAGTGGAGCAAAACCTGGTGAGACTACAAGTCCCAGAATTCCTAACGAGGAAAAAAAAATGCCACAGGAGTGTGGATTACAACGTTAAGCCGTTCCCTGGCAACGCCTTCCCGACATGCTTCGAGCGCAGTTGATTCCCCCATCGCCTCCTAAGGCTCCCTGCGTACCTTGCGCGTCTCCATGGTTACCAGCCCCGGGCGTCCAACTGAGGCCTAGGCCGTTGCGGCCTAGCAGGCGGGATGAGGCGACCAGGCGGGCCGGCGCCGCCACTTCTTCTGAGGCGGTCCGTTCTCTTCCTCTTGCTGCTACCCGGCGTTTTCCCGTCCACGGCCGGGCCGACGAGCGAAGCCTCTTCGAAGCCGGCCACCAGTGCGGGCGGATCCACCGCGGCGGGGTCGACAACAGAGCCCCCTCCTCTTTCGCCCCTCAGCCAGGCGATGTCGACGGCAGGCCCCGTCGAGGCATCCAGCCCGCGTCTCACGTCTCCCCAAACGCCGTTTCATGTCGGCCCGTGGCCGGCGCCCGTCACCAAGGGTGGGTCTCCTGTCGCACCGATGGAGCCTCCATGGACAGGAGCAGTCATGCCGGGGCGCTTCCAGCAGAAAGGCGAAAGAAGCTGACGGGAGGAGAGGGGGTCCCTGGCTGTCCCTTCCTAGCTGTGCCAGGCGGGACTACAGTTCCCAGCATCCTAGGCCATAGGAAGCAAGCCCTAAGGGATCTGGGAGTTTTATTTATTCTATTTTTTAAAAAAATTATTTGCCGCCTATCTTGCCATGGGGCTACACTAGGCGGCTTATAACAATAAAACGGAAAAATGATAAAAAAGGGTAAAGATAACAATAGCAAAGGAATAAAAACAAAAACAGTGGAAGTACAATCATATATTTTTTCTTAAAAAGAAAAAAAAACTTAGTTGTAAGTCATCGACATCTACGGCCCTATTTCCATGGTTTTTCTCCTTGGTGAATCCCAGATGTATACATGGCTATAAGAAAAGAAACCTTCATCTGATTTTTTGGGGGGTTCAGTTGCTCTGAGTTGAAATAGTTCATGCAAAATGATTTTTAGTGTTTCTGGAAGTGGGTAGGGGGCCATGCATATTTCATAAACTATGGTTCATTGCACAGTCAGCCAGATGTTCATTCTGAATTCCGCATTTTTAACCCACCTATCAACTCCTCTTGAGGACCTGGGATAGGCATATGTTTTTTGATGATATCTAAGATATCATAGCAGATTGTCAGCTGTTCTGAATCAATCTACGTTTTGCAATTGATTGATGTGAGGTTTGTCAATGCCAACTGTGTGCAAGGGATGCTCCAGATGTTTTGAAATTGCATTCAAGGTTGTTATTACTTAACTATTCACTACCATTCTTGTCAAATCTGTTTTTCAGTGACCGAGCTCTGCGTCTGTGACCTGCTGGAGAATCAATGTGACGTAAACTGTTGTTGCGATCCTGTTTGCACAGCTGCAGATTTTAGCGTCTTTACTGCCTGTTCGGTTCCCGTTATCACGTAAGTGTGTACGTTCTAGAGTGACGCAGGTGTGCATTTAGACGTTTCCACAAAGATCTCTAATGCACTCTGTTTGAACTTGCCACATCAGAATAGCAAATTGAGGATGCAGTCCCTGGGGCAATGCCTCTTGAGATTAAAAAAGAAAGAAAAATTATATTCATAGAATGAAAATAGGACCTGGTTCAGATATGCAGCTTTTGAAATGGCACAGTCTTCTCATAAATAGTCTCGATGCAGAATACAGAGGCCAGGGATGTTTCATTAAAAGGTTTACCGAGGCGTGGTGCCTGTGAAGTGAAAAACCAGCACACTGGGGAGAAAGCTCTTCGTAACCTGGGAGGCTTACTTGCAGAGAGGTTTTTTTTTTTGCAGTTAGGTATAGAGCGGAATTCGATCATTTGAATAGATCATTTGAATGCTATTTAAATTAAATCGAGTCAAAAATGCAAAACATGAGATGAAACGTTTTGCATTTGCTAAATTCCGCATTAGCACTTTACATAACAGAATTGCCACTTGCTTGTATTTCTGTGCCCACTTTAACGTGTCTGGATTCAAAAACAGCAGAGGTAGAGTATTTGTCTACTTCTCCATATTGGAACAATACCTGTGTGGCTACCGAGATATTTTTAGGGGTGCATTTTTGAACACTGGGTGTACTATTAATAACCCATTGCAATCTGCATCCTGCTTGATTGTTACTTGTTTTGTATGCCATTTCCTTTTTGGCAGCCTCCCCACTCTTCCTTTCCACAGCTTCTTTCTCCTCTGCTGTTCTTATGCATTGTGAATTTGACAACCAAATTAAACCTTTGTGGATTAGCGATGTCCTATTTAAATATCAATATGCCAGCGAGTTTCCTGGTGCAGCCTCCCAACACAGATTTTGCAGCCTTTTTCCACAGAGCCATCTCTTCTTCACAGATCTGTTCAAAACCACCAGATTCATTTATGCAATTGCTTTCTTTTCCCTCACAACACCTCAGTGTGTCTCCTTGCAGAAAATTGTCCACAGCTCTTTGGAATAAGAATTGTGCCACCCCAGGGATTAATCCCAGCTTTTATTTGCCCCCTGTGCCAATTGCCACCTACACTCAATATTTTGAGAACTGTTAGATATGTCAGAACTAAAGCTGACTACTAGATGAATTTTTACCTATGAAATGAAGTGCCCACCTTATCAATAGAAAGGCATAGGTTGATGGCGTGTGTTGGTTTTTGGAAGGCACGGCTTAACATTTGACCCCTTGTTTTTACATTGTCTAAAGTATTTTTCAAATCCATTTGTGCTATTGATGTGGTTTGATTTCAGAGGGTTTTTAAAATCATTTATCTGCCTTGTTTCGACAACCGTTTTTTTCCAAATGGGTTTTTTCCCCCGTCCATGGAGGAAAAGAGGCATTCCTGTATGTAAAACAGGTTAAAACGTTGACAAGCTTCTCTTTTCTCTAGAGGTGACGGGCATTTCTGCAGACAACCAGAAGCCCTCTATTCCATAGATCAATCAGTTCAGCCTCCAGAAAGGATGTTTCGGCTAGTCGAAAAAGTGAACCCCTCTGTGTTCTGCCTTCAGACCTCCAACTGTAAGTAGAACAAACCGAAGCCTCGGTGAATATGTCACTCTCGGAGGATAAGCAAACTGATGGGATACGATAGTACTTGAAGGGGTTTCAACGGGGTTTGAAAAAACACAGTCACTTGTAGAGGTGGGTAGCCATCTAGACCAGGCTCCCCAAATTTGGCAACTTTACAACTTGTGGACTTCACCTCCCAGAATTCCTCAGCCAGCCAAGTTTGGAGAGCATATGAAATGTTTAATTCAAATAAAACGGGGTGTTTTTTTTGTGATTATGTCCAAGACTTGCAACATCAGTACAAATCCTGTATAGTTTGCCCCCACCCTGAAGAGCTAAGCCAAAAGGTGAAGCTTTATTGTTCCAGTGTATTTCCTTTCATTTTTGAAGAGAGAAGGGTAGCAATGGGTAGCAATTAAGATGTTGAACAACAAGTAGCAAGGTTCCCCCCCCCCCTGTATGATTGCAGTGCTCAGGACATGCAGGGAAATGCTGAAACGCTGCCCCGTTGCAACGTGATGTACTAAACTCCTCAAACTTCTTTTCTTTTTGCAGACAAAGCTGGCCTCTCCTTCCAAGCTCCAGAAATACCCACTCTGCAGAATTTCGATAGGCTCCTTCAAGAATTTGACAGGGGCAGCAGCTTTGCGACTGGAAAGGATCTCGTGCTGGAAGCAGAGTCAGAGACCCCGCGGGAGGCTGGCGCAAACGACACCCGCAGATACAAAGTAAAGAGCCCCTCTTGGCCCATCCCAACTCTTGAAGCCACGTCAGGTTTTGTCCGGGAGACAAATGCGGGGGCCTCCCACGTTTGTCTAAGCCGTTTCCCACAGCCTGATAACCCAGGATTGGAGAAGGCCGAGCAAAAGCTTCCCAGGGATGAACGGTGGCCGTGGCTCTTCTTCCCGGTGGGAAACGAAGTTTCTTCTCCTTTCCCTTAACAGTTTAAGGATCTCATTCAAACAACCGACGGCTTTCTGAGGCTGCCTGCTTCACTTCTTTCCCGCTGCGCTCACGACAACCCTGCAGGTCAGAGAGCTACTTCTGGGTTGGTGTTAGGGGGACGGACACTCTGGGTAAAATGTCACGTTTTGCTCTGATTTTCTAGACTGGGGGGTCTCCCATCAGCGCCATCTCACACCTTCCTGAAAGAAACTCAACCAGATGGCTCTGCTAAAGCCACCTTGTCTGGCTTCGCAATTTCTCCTCTTTTGGTTTGAAGGATTTGTGTTTCTAAAGAGTTCCAGGCCCAGGGCTGTGGCATCTTTGAAACAGGGGCCCAAATTTAGTGGATGTGGATGAAATACAAATATGAGGTAGGGCCTTAAAATTCCTGAGCTGGAGGCAGGATAGAAGATCCTAGGATTGATAAAAGAGGCCTCCATTTCATCCCTGGGCAGCAGCAGTTGGCACCCAGTTAGAGTACCCTTTCCACAAGCATCATCCTCGGCTACATGGAGCTGCAGCCTGATATGGAGGTGGGACGTTCGGATGAGACAATCCTAGATGAGGCTTCTTTTATCATAAATTTCTAATCTGAATTAATCTGAACTTCCTTTGGTGCCCTTGGAGCCCCAAAGTAGAATAGTTTCTAAGTCAATAAGGGGTAGTGCATAGGCACATTCATTACAGAAATGAAGAGTATGTTTTCTCTAGAGAAGGCAGTTTGTTACAATGGAGTCCAGTCTAAACCAGGCATTCTGGGGCTTTGGATTTAATCCCCGAAAGGGATCTAATCTCCACCAAACACAAGATTTCCCTCTGAATCCTGTTCTTTGCTGCTTTCTCCAGGCTTCTTAATGACCCAGGCTGAAAAATGCAACACAGCAATCAAGATGGATGAATGCAGCACCCTTCCTGAACTCAGCATGCTGTTTTACACCAATTTTAGCATTTTGGCGGTAAGCGCTTATTTTGGGAGCCTTCTCGAACGCACAAAACACAACTGGAAGGGTGGGGCGTGAAGTCAGAACTGCTGGCTTATTTTTCATTCCAAGAGAAAAAGAGTTTTTTTGGCACAAATGCCCGGAGGTTAGGACACGGCCCACCCGCTTGTCTCATTTGTACAATACTTGGCTTCACCTGAAATGTGACTTCTTCTTCTTTTATTATTATTCCCATTAGGTACCCAATTCGAGCCAAACAGTAAGTTTAATTTTAATTCCCACTTTGAGCCCTTTATAATGCATCTGTAGGCAGATTGTACTTAATGATACTTAATGGCAACTCTCCCACTATAATTAAGGAATAATGGGGCGGTTATCGCTAGGTAGATTTTCCGAGTTGACATCTCTATTTTGGTGGTGAATTTTAAAACTGTTGCAAAGCAAACTTGATCTCCTTGGAAGGAGGCAGCGCGGCCCAAAAGATGAATCTGGTCAGGGCGAAGGAGAAAAGAGGCAGCTGGTGTTTCTCTGCTGTCTTGGCTTCCTGGGGAAAAATGGAAACTAATCGCCTCTCTGTACGAAAGTAATAAAATTTTTCTTACTGTGGATAATTAGTAAAATTTTACTTTAAAACATTTCACCCATTCCAGAATGGAAAACTTTTCCCAACAGAGGAAGTTTTTTAAAGGGGTATGTCAATTTTTCCTTGAACACCTGTCAATTACACAGAGAATAAGGGAGAATATATTCTTTTCCAGATAACTTTCCTTGCTCTTTCCTGGGACTTCCTTGTCACTAGTGTGTTATGTGGTTCAAGTCATATATTTTGCTAACTCAACGGTTTAATCATCGTTTGAACAAACCACACCCTAGGCCTAAACCCCCAGCCGTAATGTCTGAAGCCTGCCTGTGTACAAAATAAACTTGGATCAAGTGGTTGTTGCTTATGAATCTTTTCAGGTTAACCTCACCATCCAGTCCATCACAATTCAGACGCCAGAGGGGCTGCGCACTCGCCTGGCCAACGCAGATGTTGTGTTGCTCCCTGCATTAAATAATCAGTCGTGCAGCAACGTCGTTCTTGAGGTAGGCAGCTCTCACCATTTCATGCAGGGACGACAAACTTTTGCACTTAATCCCAGAGAAAACGCGGAATGTTTCACAGTGTCTTCACTACCTCGGTTAAAGCTCTGTGCTAAACCAAGATTTATGTCAGGCAGGTCCAACCTTTTGGCTTGCTTGGACTGCCTTGAGTGAAGAGACACATATCGCATGTAAAATTAACGCATATAAATCACGTAATGTTAAAAGTTTACAATCTTGTGGGGCCGCATTACTAGCTGTCCAGGGCTGCGCCCTACCCATGGGCTGTGGGTCGGACATGCATGGTTTATGTTAACCATGGACGGTTTATGAATCATCCCGGGTTGGTTGAGCCTAGCAGAAAGCCTACCTAGATTTATGGAGGCCTCTACTTTGCTGCCTTTGTTGAACTAAAATGCTAAAACAGGAGAGAAAGAAAGGGCATTTTTGTTCAGCTTGATTAGGGCACCTGGAATGTGGCCCTTTCGGAGACTTGGCCGGCTTCCATCCCGGGAAGCTCTGAAGCCCTGGCTTTTCTCCCAGGCTCTGGGCTGGGGTGGCCAGAGCCTTTTCGTCTTACTGACCGGATTCGCCATCTTGTTTCAGGATTTTATTCTGATGATAGGAATATGAAAGCCCTATAAAAGCCAGATGTTGCGAGCCACCCCGAGTAAATTTGGAGCCGGGCAGCACCTGAGTCAAACAAAGTAAATCACCCTTGCTTTTCAGGCCAGTTACCTCCTAACCTTTACCGAGGCAGGTGAAATCGTGGAGGCAACCATCTCGCTGGTTCTGGGGACAGTTCATAGCAGTGCCGTTTTTCTGCAGCAGGTGTTTGCCATCCGTTTCATACAGGTAACGCCTAAGTTATGTGAATATATATTTTTTAATATTGAATCTCCCCCAGAGCACTGGAGACTTCACACTGGAAGACAGGTATTTCTCAAAAGGAAGGGGGAAGCATTCAAGATTTATATTTGAATTTCAGCTGTGATTTGGTTTGAGTCACTATTTCTCATTGCTGATCATTGTAATAATAAAAATAGCTATTTAATAAAGCAGTCCCTACAATGCTAAGAGATTTGTGGCCTGGTATTCAAAGCAAAATCAGTCATTTGCAACATTTACATTGTTGTTTTTTTAAACTTTTTTTAACAGCAAGCTACTCGGCCTGTTCCTTTCAGCGGAAGCCCAGGTTATCTCGTTGGGTTACCAATAAGAGCTGGATTTAGATCAACTGGATATCCTTTTTTGTCCATAAGCAGGGGAAAATGATCATCAGTCCCTTTTTTCAGGGCCATTGTAACTTTGAACTGTCACTAAACGAATCTTTGTAAGTCAAGGACTACCTGTAGCTGGTATTGTGGAGCTGGGCAGTGCTTTGAACCAGTTCTGCTGCTTGTACTAGTTCTGCCCTCATGTTTGCGAGCCACAACTCGTGATGTGTATATATTGTGCAAATCCAACTAATTGAGGCTAATTTAGTATTCCAGGATTAAAGAAACCACCCATAAGCCCGGCTGCTGCACCAAAACTTTTGTTTTTCCTTCACTCGCTGCCTTCACCTCTGGAGTCATTCAGAGTTTGAATGAAGGAAGCCAGCTGACCATGATGAAAAGCACCACAAGCCAGGATTGTTTCCAGGCAGAAGGGAGCCGAACCCCAGTCTTGTTTGGGTACAATATGGTGTCCGGATGCAAAGTGCGGTAAGGAATAAGACGGCTGCGGTTCTGACATGTCGTCTCCCCTCCTCACTTGGATGCTGGGAAGGTGGATCATTGCAACAACTACTCTGTCCAACGTGGTAGCCGCTTTTTCTGGTCCCGAAGGCCTCAGGAATTGCTAGGGGGGCTTTTGTGGAGGGGTGAGGAGAGGGGCTTCTCGGCCCACACCTGGAAGCCACCACCTTGGGGAAGAGCCCTCTCGTGGTCTTTCCCCTGCTTGCTTCTGAGTTATGGGTAATCTCACCCCACCTTCCAAAAGAACACAAGCCTAGTTTCACTTCACTTTTTCCCAGGCATATTGCATAAATTTATCAGGCCGCTGGGATGCTTGACAACAATTTTCTTTCCTTGAAGAATTACCGAGAGTGCCGAATGTACACTTCTGGCTCCAGAGATCCTAAGGGTGTTGAAGGGCCAAAATTTTCCAGACTACGTGGCCTCTTTTGGAGATTCCTTGCCTCAGAACAGACTGGACTGGGTCGAAATCTCTTACAATGCCACCAAACCGGTAAGAAGTCAGGCTAACATCTCACTGGATGTTTCCTTCCTCCCTCAAGAACTGTCCTGGAAAAGAAACAGTACCCCAAGACTATTTGGGGGGGGGCATGCAAGTAGGCTACGTAACAACATATATCCTATGTAGGCAAAGTTATTTTAAAAAAAACAAGAACAGCAACCTCGAAACACAACACATAAAGATGATGGGGAATTTACTGATGTCCCCAAGGACTTTAGGGTGCCGCTTTCATTCTTATCCGCTGACTCAAACGCTCCAAGCCCCGTTGACAGGACAAAGTGCAGGAGTTGGGGGGGGCACCCCCCCCCCTCATGCAAAGCAGGCCTTGTGACCAACAAGACTTCTGACTCTTTTTCAGGCCATCTGTGAAATCCCCGTGTCCTTGGAAGTGGAAGTGAAGTGGACTAAATACGGCTCCTTGGTTAACCCCCAGGCTAAAATCGAGAGCCTCACAGTGATCATAACCACTGCTGCCTTACCCAAGGTGGGTGGTGATCTTCTGGGAAGTTGAGGGGGGGGGGGGGGAGGGGAAGAACACTGGCAGCTTATTTTTAACTTTAGCACACTCATTCCGTGATCGCAAGGGATGGTGGGTGGCTGTTAAGACATCTGCCTAATAAAACTGGCATTCTCTTCTGAAAGGGTAACCTTGGCATCTTGCAGCTATGCTGGCTGGGGAATTCTGGGCATTGAACTCCACACATCTTGCAGAGGTTGAGAAACTCTGGTCTAGATCCCATTTGGGGCGGGGTGGGGGAATGATCTGACTCACACTCTCTCTCTCTCTCTCGCTCGCTCTTATAGGTCAATTCAGGAAGTGAAACCATCGTCCAGATACTCAGCTCTGTCTCGTTTGTGGATATCTCTGTCCCTGCACAGCCAGGATACAAAGCTTGGCCCACCATTGAGGCCCACCTGCCCTTTGATTTTTTCTTCCCTTTTGTTTAAAGCCACCTGCAGAATCCGAAGATGCCGGCTTTGTTTTGTTCCTTTCAAGTGGGAGCCTTTCTTCAGATCCATGCTTGACGATCATCTTCCTTCTGCTGCTGCCTGTTCATAAGGGCCGAGTACGGACCACCGAGGCACCGATCCTGCCAGGTGCTACTGCAGATGGGGAAGGCTGGGAAGGGAAGTCCATGCATTCAGCAGGCCCCAGATTGGAGAACTTGGCTTGCTATGTCCCGAGTCAAGTATAACGGGGGTCTTCAGGAACTTAAGATGCAGTCCTTAATGGCAGATGCTCAGATGGCAGATGCTCAAAGGGCATCAGAAAAAGAAAGGATTAAAATTCTGAAACCGGGACGTTGGAGAAGGAGCCTGCCCTTAAGAAACCTCTTCCGCCTCTCACGAGGGTCGCTTTTGAGAACTACCGGAAGCCACTTCCAACGATGGATTTGAATTTATTACATTATTTCCACTAAGCTCAATAGTGAGCTGTACAAGAAAGGACGGCATAGCTCACTTGATAGTGCTGGGGCTGTCCTACCACGCCGGGTCTCCAGAAGAGATCTAGGCCAGCCGAGTCCCAGTTGGGTGCCCTCCAACCAGCCCCGCCTCCGCGCACGATGGGGAGGATGGCAGGAGGCAGCGTCCACTCTATCTGAAGGGCATCAGCTTCGGAGGAAAGCAGCCCGTGCTGATAAATAAATGTGCCAAAGGATATATTTACAAGGTCACCCTGTAAACAGAGAGTAGCTTCTCAGGGCCAAGGAAGAGATTTCAGATCCAGGTCAGGCCTCTTATTTGGACTGGCTGAGGAGCCCATGTTGCTTCAAGAGACTGTTCAGCCTTTCAATTTCTGTTTCCTGTTGAAGAACAAGAAATGAGGTGATTTCCTGGGTCCCTCAGGCCTGGATGCATGTTTTGATCAACAGCCCTTTTCCATTTTGGTGATGGGGGAATGGGGAACGTTGCAAACAGAAGAAAGAAAGTGGAATTTTAAAGCTCTGAGGGAAACCTATGACCAATTACCTCTTCAGTATTGAATAAAAATAATCACAGCTGAATTTTCTCAGCTATTCCTATGGATTCTTTTCCTTTCATTTGTTCCTGGCTACATTTTATATTTCATGGGGGGACAAAAAAACCAAAGAGTTCTGGGCTCTTGTAAGAGCAAAGTCAAAGCTGTGCCATTACATTGGAATACATTTAATGGCAAGTGCCCTAGAAATCTCCTCGTTTCTGCTGGGTCCAGGGCCATCCTCTGGAAGGCATTAAAAACTCACCTTCTCTGCACAGCTGCTTTCCAGCTGCTGGACTTTGACACTCAGCTGCAAGTTGGCTTGCTTCAGCTTGGAGATCTGCTGTTCTGAGCGAGTCTTCATGGATAAGATTATTCCTGCAGATGGAATTGAAGGACGGGACAGTTTACAAAAACTTTTATTGGCCAGGCCCGAGGGCCACTTGAACATGAGCAGGGCAACATATTTACAGCAAACATCCTGCTTCGGAAGCCATGACAGAAAAGGGGATGGAGGTCTGGGATTGTATAAACACGGACAAACCTGGAGGCGAACTCAGTCCTCAAAAAGAGGGAAACTGATCAAGGAGAGGAGCAACCTGGAGCCAGGGAGAGATTTCCTGGCACCGAGAATGAGGTCGTAGGTGTTCCAACACTGGAGATTTTCAAGAAAAGATTGGACAGCCATTTGCCTGGCCTGGTCTAGGCTTTGCTGCCTGAGCAGGGGTTGGACTAGAAGACCTCCAAGGTCCCTTCCAACTCTTGTTATTCTCTTACTCGGGGGTCTCCCGTAGGATCAGGCCTCTGAAAGCCCACCCACGGAACCAACGGGCTTTGTCAACATGGGAGTAACGACAGGAGAGAAGAAGGCAGCAAACCGAAGCCCCTCCCCTCCCCCTTGTGACTGTAGGACTGGAACTGTGTCCCTTGTATCCTTACGATTTATATGGACTGTTTCCAAGTATGATTTGATGGCTTATTGTGCCCCGGGACTATCATTATGCGTTGGACGTGATGTTTCTTGACTCTTGACGGTTGTATCTGAGATTATTTACACCAAGACAAATTCCTTGTGTGTCTAATCACACTTGGCCAATAAAAGCTATTCTATTCTATTCTATTCTGCTCTTATTCTATCCTATTCCTATTCCTATTCTATTCAGAAAAACAGGATGGAAACACTCAAGGTCAAGTTGTTCAAGAAGAACCAGCCGAAAGTCTCGGTCTTTAGGTCAGGGAGCCAAGAGTTTAGCCAACCCCAAACGTTCTAAAGGAGGAGGAAACTCCCACTCGAGGGTCTCCATCATTCTTGGATTAAATTGGACGCCATCCTGGAGTTTAGTTCCCAATATGGCTCTTCGAAACCGCCCCGCTTTCCAGCCGTACCGTTGATGATCCTGGCCACCCGCCACAGCCTGAGCAGGATCAGCAGACCGAGCGCTTCAAACTGATGTTCCTTGAAGAGGACCACAATGTCCAGGATGAAGGAGACGACGACCACCAGGGCGTCCAAGACCTCAAACTTGTGGTGGAAGAACTCCAGGCGGTAGGCGAAGAGCTTGAAGCTGACTTCCACCAGGAAGAGGGAGAGGATGGAAAGGCTCAGGTAGTGAAGGACCTGGGGGGACACAGAAGGGAGGTGACAAAAGCCGCCCAGGATTACAACGGGGGAGTTTGGGGATGGCGCAAGACACAAAACGGCTCTTCGCCTTTTTAAAAATCATTATTATTAGCAGCCTTGGGCAGGAAGATGCAATGCATTATTCAGGCAGCCCTTGACTTACAACTGCAATGGAGCCCAACAGTGAGGGGTGTGGGACCTTTTTTTTTTTGGACCCAGTTAAAAGAACCACTGCCGTTGTCAGCTTTTCTTGTCGGAGGCCAGCTAGGAAGGTCCCACAGGATGATCACGTGACCTTGGGAGCCTGCAGCTGTTCTAAGTACATGCCAGTTGCCAAGCCCCCCAATTTTGGATCCCATGACCCCGGGGATGCTGCAACAGTTGTAAGGGTGAAAAACAGTCACTATTTTCAGTTCCCTTGTAACCACTAAACAAGCGGTTATAAGTTGAGACTCCCTGTATAAGATTTCAGGGTTTTTCCCCCCAGTTTTTTTCACCATTAAATCTTGGTCTGCAGTTCTACAGCTTCTCCTTGCTTTTTCAAAAACAGAGACCCTGGCTATGACTCCCACCACAGCCTTCTGGATGATCACAAGGCACCTCCTGCCCAGAGATGCTCCTCTCTTCACCCATTTTTCTCACCCTCGGGGCGACCTCCTCTTTGTCAGGGTGAATGATCTTCAGATCCAGAAGCAGCTCCCCCAGCACCAACACGGCATCCAAGATCACCAGGCAAACCACCACGATCTGGGATGAAAAGGGAAAGCATCCAGGTAAAAACGATAGAATGTGTTTGGAAGTCCATCAGCAAACGTTGAGGTCGGTTCCCTCATGTATAACTGAAGCCCAAACACACAAATGTGTGCAGGGGAAAGGGAGAACAATTGGGACCATCCCAATTTAGCATTTCTCTAACCTTTTCCCAAAACAATGATGGAAAAAAATGAACAGTGATAGCGAAAACTTGCAGCGTTCCTCAACCTGGGCCACTTTCAGATGTGTGGACTTCAACTCCCAGAATTCTTCAGCCAGCATGAAGTGCCCACATCTTAAAAGTGGCCCAGGTTGAGAAACACTGACTAAAGTCTTGGCCTCCTGACTGGAAAACCAGGACCGGTAACCCAACTCAAATAAGCTAACAATAAATAATAGCCCAATCAAGGGACCAGCAAATTCATTCCCACCAAAACTGATAGGGCAAGCCACTAGTACATGAGACCAAACCCCACTCCCTTACTAGCACTGATGGTGTTACCTAGTTTGGCAATTAAACATCTACAAGAAAACCACCAAGCTCAGAGAACAGCAAGAACCCCACGATAAACCTGCTTGAAAATGTGCACAGAACCATGGAATGCCTTGATTTACTTACACGGTTTGCTGAATAAACCAGGATTGGCTAGCCTCACTGCTAGTTATAGCAGACAAAGGGATTTCTTTGGTTTTGGTCAAACGTGGCATAAACCATACCTGGGATTTGGATACGACTGTCCGTGACTTACAGTGCAAATCCAATCAAATGATTAAGGCCGAGTGGAACACCCCAGCGTGTCAACCCAGCAACAAGGTGGCACCCAAGATGATCGGTATCGTCCTGTGCTTGTGTGACACCGAACTCAGACAAGAGAGCCCCTGGTGACAGACACCTGAAGATTCCCCCATCCATACCTGGAACTTGTGGGATTGGAACAGCCTTTTCATAATATCTCTAAAAGTTGGCCGCCGGGCCGCCGATTCGACTTTAACCGCAACCTCTGGTGCCTTCCCTTCTCCTTCCTCTTCTTCCTCCCATTTCTTGTAGTCGTTGTTCCACTGGGAAGTGTCATCTCCCACCACCGTGAAGTGTTTCAGATACATCGACATGGTGGTCACTCAAAAGTACATCACCCCCCCCGGAGAACAGCTGCAGAAACAGATCCTGGTTAGTCAAGGCTCACCTTCCTAGGGGTACATTCATGGACAGGTAAAAAGAGAGAGAGAGAGAGAGACAAGAATGGAATCACGCAGCTAAAGTGATTGTTCTTTCAAGGGTGTCCGAAAGTGGCCACTTTAAGACTGGTGGGCATCAACTCCCAGAATTCCCCAGCCAGCCGTGTCTGTTTCTTTTTTCTCTTAATCTCCTAAAGTGGAGAGAGATTGCAGAGGAAGGGATTACAAGAGAGCAAGCTCTGCTGACTGGAGAATCCTGGGAGTTGAAGCCCACAAGTCTTTAAAGTTGCCAAGTTTGGAGACCCCTGATTTAGGTTACTGAGTCCAGATCCCTACTCAATGTAAGGCACCTCCCAACAGCCCAGGCACTACTCAAACAAACCTGCCAGAGTCACTGACAGTCAGATAACATACAATTTTAACAAATCATCATCAGGAAATTTCCCACTTCCCTAATGAACTAGTCTACCCTTGAATCATTTTTCCTACTAGGAGCACTCAATGCAGCTTCAATTTGTTTCCGAGAAGGGCTCCCACAGCACTGACAAAAGCCCAGGAGTTAAGTGCCTCCTTTTTAAAAAGAAAAGAAAAGGAAAAGGGGTTAAGAAACCAACCTCTCCTACGGGACACTGCGAGGAGAAATAAAATAAGGGACCCTTTTAGCGGAAGCCATGTGAAAATGCTACCTTGAAGAAGAAGAAGAGAATTAGGATGCATCCCCCCCAGGCAGAAGCCAGCCCTGATCCTGAGAGCACCTGCAGACTCCTCTGCCTCTTACCGTGTCCAAGCTCTCTTCCTCCGCCCGCCAAGCCTGTCCCTCTTCTGCCAAGGAACCTCAAGCCCAAACGAGAGGAGCCCCCCAAGCCCTCCCGGGAGAGAAGGCCGCCTGCCGTGCTAGAGGGACCTTCGCTGGCTTGTAAGAGAGACAAAGGAGAAGCAAAGAAAAGAAAAGAAAAAAAACCCCACGTTTCCTGTTTGCTTTACTTTGCATAAGACGTTCCTGTCGCAATCTTTGCTGCTGATAAAACTGCGGGAGGGGCGAACGAGGGGAAAGCCCACCCGGAGTTTAGCCAACCGCAGCGGCCCTCGGAGGAGAGCAGTCGCCCCCGGCATTTGTTGTGGGTACAAACCACGGCTAGGACGGTCCTCCTTGTCCTTGGCTGAGATGGCACCTGCGTGCGGCACGAAGAACCCCGATGGGAAGTTCCTGCAAAAGGAGGACCCGCTGGGAGGGGCAAGGTCTTGCTAAATCTAGCCCAAAGTGCAAGCCCTTGGCTCTAGTGCCAATGGAGAGAACTAGCTGGCACCGATGCCTTGCTCTGTTTATGGTACCCCTAGGGGTCAAGTAAATACCAGCCAGTGCTGGTTTTTATTTCTTAACGAATGCACCTTTTCTTTTATGTACACTGAGAGTATTTACACCAAGACAAATTCCTTGTGTGTCCAATCACACTTGGCCAATAAAGAATTCTATTTCTATTCTATTCTATTTTATTCTTATTGTACCCTATGACTGTCATTAAGTGTTGTACCTGATGGCTGATGAATGTATATTTTCTTTTATGTACACTGAGAGCATTTGCACCAAGACAAATTCCTTGTGGGTCCAATCACATTTGAATAAATAATCTATTCTATTCTATTCTATTCTATTCTATTCTATTCTATTCTATTCTATTCTATTCTATTCTATTCTATTCTATTCTAGTGTTCCTGTTCACAAGTAGCTTCCGGGTGATTGGAAGAACAGGTTTGCACGGCTATGCAGAGGAATCGTAATCGAATCAGGATCAGGAATTACAGCCTCCTTGTCTATTTGCTGCCCAGAGGGTTTATCGCAAATATTGTCTAGCCACAAACAGGCCCGCTTTCCCTCAGGGGCTGGGGGAAGAGCGCATGGTTTACGAAATCGGCAAGGAACTCTCTTGAAACGCTGAAGGTTATTGCAAAACGGTAGCAGTCTATTTTGAAGCATTCAGAAACCTCTCGGTGTTTTCCCCCAAACAAACGGCACGTACTTTGCTCTTTCTTCATCTAGAGTGGCCCCTGCTCTCCCCTCCTCCCCTCGCCCTGAACTTGAACAGGTTGGGCTAAACCGACACAGGTGGGAGCATCAGCTTAGGGCAAGGTTACACAATCCGCAATCCTGCCGAACAATTTATAGTAACCGTTGCGTAAAAGGGAAAGCAGTGCCGAGCTCAGCCTCGGAAATTCAGGGTTTTACCTATTTATAGCAGCCAGCTCTTAAAATAGGCAGCTCCAAGAAGGAAAGTACATACCTGTTTCTTGGCTAAACCCAAAGGGGTTGAGTTCAAGAACCATCCCAAGCCATTAATCATGGATTACAAACATCAATGGCTTGTGGGTGCTTAACTCAGAATAAAGCGTTGCCAGTTGTCTACTCCAGTTCGGGTTCTAAACCCCCATAGAAAAAGAGGGGAGATCGCTGAGGCAGGAGAACCTCAAGGTGGCCTTAAGTTTTCTTGGAAAGCTGCAAGATTAACCCCCTCCAAAACTCTAAAGGAGGAACTTTTCCAGGCATGAAACAATGAACGTTTCACCTGTCACCTCTCTGGGAAACCTGGATTTCACTTTCAAAGAAAGATTCGTGGCAAACCAAACCTGTGGAGAAATCCTAGCTTCCCACAAACCATCACTTAGCCACCTTTCATTCACCTGGGAAGAGAGGCAGATCTACTCTGCTCCTACAACGCTAAAAGGGGGAGGCTGCCTCCTTGTTTAACCATGGTTTGTTGAATAAGCCACAATTCTCTGCCAAACACAAGCAAATTGCTAATCGTACAACATACGGTTTTTCACAGTCTCTTATCCCGTGTGCTGCCTTCCCAACCTGGCACCTCCACCTTCCAGAATTCCCCAACTTTGGACTTTGAGCCAAAGGCCAGGAGGCATCTCCCAACTCTTGTGAGTCCACCTCTCAAATTTTGCTGACCAAGCTTTGCTGACCATAACTTGTCCGCTCCAAAAACACCTGGGAAACTCACTGAAGCTTGCAGAAAAATCTGCCTGGTTAAATATTCTTCAGTCTTCCACTGAAACCAACTTGAGGGATTTATTTACTTTTCTTGCAATCCGTCAGTCCCTCCTCCAAGGCCTTTCACAACTTCTGGGATCTTTTAGAAAACCCTCACCCCAATAACCCTCCTCCCATTTCTAGCCTGTCATGTGAAGGTGGGGCCTCTTGCTTGCTTGTTCCTCCCCCTCCCCAATTTTCAATTAAAATGTCTCTTTTTAAAAACACTTTCAGCCATTCTTCCCTGTCCAGATTCTTCCCTTTTTTGCGGGCTCAGCAAAGCTCACTTTATCAAAAACCCCACATGACAAAACATTCCACTTTTGGGCAACACTTCCCAGGCCTTCAGTAAACCCGGCAACTCTGTTTCAAAGCTCTGCTACTATCCTGGTGGAGGTTTTCTACGAACATCTTTAAATGATCCCCCAGCTTCCTTCTATATTCTCTGCGTTTCAAATTTCTTTTCTTCGTGAAAGGCCCTTCCTTCCACAGTTAAAAGGTTTTATTCTTTATTAATGTTGAAAAACTCTTTTTCTCATTTGAAAAACAAATTTTGGGGAGGCATTTTTCCTCTCTGGGGAGGGTTGTTTCATTTCATGCTGTTTAGCCACAAGCATTTACATTTCTTGAGAACAACGGTCTCTGCAACGAAGTCACGCTGGGTCTATTAGAGTATAGGGGTCTCTCCAACCTTGGCAACTATAAACCTGGAGGACTTCAACTCCCAGAATTCCCCAACCAGCTTTGAATTCCCCAGCCAGAATTCTGGGACTTGAAGTCCTCCAGCAAAACTGGCTGGGGAATTCTGGGAGTTAAAGTCCTCCAGGTTTAAAGCGGCCAAGATTGGAGACCCCTCAAATTAGATTATAGGAGTCTCCAAATTTGGCAACTCCCACAATTCCCCAGCCAGCTGGGCTAGACTAGGCTTACCACCCTGTGTACAAACCACAGGGGCTGGATGTGGGAGCCCCCAGGGCTGGCTGGGGAATTCTGGGAGTTGAAGCCCACCAAATCTTAACGTTGCCCAGGTTGGAGACCTCTTGATGTGGACCCCGGTTAGCCTCTTAGGGTGCAACCGTGGGGTGGGCCAAGCTGCATCCAAACGCCGGTCGGTCGGGAACCCTGCAAGCGGCGCTCTCTTCCCCTCGTCCCCCATGGCCAAGCCCGCATCGGCCGCTTCCAGACGAGCAAAGAGGCCTCTTGGCCCGGCTGGCTGAGCCGAGGAGGTTGCGGACCGCCCCTCGACTAAGGGGGGCGGGGGGAACGGGCGGGGAGTCAGCCCCCCCCCCCAAACTGGGGAGGGGGTCCTATGGGGAGGGGAGGCGGCCCGGCTCCCAGCCTCGTCCCGGGACTGCTCGCAGGGCGAAGGGGAGCTTTCCGGGCTGCCCCGATCCCCTTTGCTCGTGGCGCAAGCAAGGGGCTCCGCCTCTCGGGGTCCCCGGCTGGGCTCCCCCTGCCCGGAGGAGGGAGAGCTGGCGCGGCGGCTCCCTCCTTCCCTCCCGGGGCCCCCCTTGCCGTACCGTGCGGGGCCACCATCCGCTTGGAGAGCCTGGGCTGCCTGCGCCTCCCCCTCCTCGCTTCGCTCCCGGCCCCGTTGGCGCAGAAAGCGCGTCTGGATGCAGGAGGAGGAAGAGGCGGGCAGCCCGGCCGGTCCCCCCCCCCGCCCCACCTTCCCGCTGGCCGGAGGGCGAGGCGGTAGGCACCGCTGGCCGGGCTCCTCCGCGCAGCTGGCGGGGGATCCGGGCAGGGGCTCGGCCGGGTCCCCGCATCCCGCCAAGCCCCGCATCGAGCCAGCCGGGGCTGGCGAGGCGGCGGCAGGGGGCGATGCGCGGGGAAGCCGTTGCCTGGCCAGGGAGGGCGGAACCGGCTCGGCCCCGATTTCCAGGCTTTCGGCCCGGCCGAGTGAGCAGCCCGGCGGGGGGACGTCCCGGGCCAAAGGTGTGCAGGTTCTGCTGGCCGGCCAGGCCCCTGAACCCTCCCGGGCGCAACGGGCCTCTTGCGGAGGACGGGGTGGCCGGAGCCTCCCGGGAGTTCCCCACCCGCCCCGTCTAAAGGCCCGCTGCGCTGCCCCGGGCAAGGAGCCCCACTGGCCGGGAGGCCCTCGGGGGAGAGCGCCGCGCTGGGTGGCGCCCAAGCTGGAGAGGAAGCGCCAAGGCAGCCGTCGCCTCCCGCCGCTTCGGGCTCAGCCCTCCCTTTGCTGCCCGTCGCAGCGAGGAGTCTCCAGCCCGGCCGAGGACGAGCGGTCGTCTTGCAGCCAGTCCGGGCGCTGGACCGGGCAGCGAAGTCCGCGGCTGCCCAGGCCGTCTCGCTCCTGGCTGCCCGCCGAAGCGCCCGGACTCGCGGGGACGGAGGGGGGGCTGGAGCTGGAGCTACTCAACAGGCTGCGAAGTGCCCGAAGGACCCCATCCCGTCGCCGGGACTCCCCCCCCCCCCACGGCCATTGGCCTTACCTTCTAGGGTCCAGGCCTGCACTCGGCCGGGGCAGCCTCGTGGTCCCGCGCGAGCCGCATGAATGGCTCCGGCGGGCCCCTGCGCTTGACCCGTGCCTGGCCCGCCCGCCGGAGCCAAGTAGCCTGGAGTAACCTGCGAGCCAATGCACGGCGACTTAGCCCCTCCTGGTGGCACCTTCTGTAAGGCCACCAGTTGGACGGGCCCTTTGGCTGCTTCTGCCTGCGCCCCAAAGGCAGCGGTGGGAGGCCGGCTGTGCCCCATGGGCTCCACTGCCCTGGATGAAGGTTTCTGCAGCCGCCCATCTTCTTCCCTCCCGCAAAGGTCGCCTCCTCCGTGGGACACCCGAGACGTCTCCTGTCCACCCAACCCTTCCACCTTGACTGGCCCTGCAGGTGAGGCTGCTTCCAAAAGTGGACACCTTTCCCCTCTGTGACCATCACCTCTCGGTCAGAGGAGGCCAGGGGTCGCCCTGCCTTCCATCAAGCACTCAAAACCCCACAGCCCCAAATTTACTCATCCTACAAGGAAAATGCCTGAGGCCTTCTTGAGGCTCCCTTTATTAAGTTCTCACTTTGGACTTTATTATTATTATTATTATTATTAATTTTACGGAGAGGAAGTTTCAAGTGACTTTCCACAAATGCGATGCTGGGGCGAAAAAAAACAACGCCATGAAAATTTAACAAGTTACTCATTTAATAGGCATTTTACCACATTTGTATTGTACACTGTCATCTGTTTAAAAAGATTACAGGTTTTTCTTTAAAAACTAAACAAAACAAAAAAAAAACCCACAAGAAACTGTGAGTCATAGAAACAGGTGAACACTGGTTCCCTGCTGTAGTTGGGTTGTTTTCTAAGCTTTGTAGAGAGCGAGAGTCTTCAAGATGCAAGTAAAACAGAACCTAAAGTAATTCTAATTCTCAGGCAAGTCTCCTCACGTGTTACAACTTTCTGAACTGGCTAAAAGAGCACAGTAGCACCGACACTGAATATAAGGGAAGTATCAAAAGTCTTTAATCTTGTACTTCAGCTGCTCACAGCTTTACTCTGCTAGTTCAAGTCGTCCTTCCTGCAGAGGAAAAAATCCAGCTTAAGACACCAGTGCATCTCTACGGGCCTTTCTGACCAGTCTTCCCCTGCACAACTTAATTTTACAGAGACACAAATTTTAAAATCATGGCTTTAAAACGGTGATTTCAAAGTATACGGGAGGGTTGGGGTGCTGCAATTAAAACAGACATCATACTAGTGAAGCTGGCAAAAGTTGAGGGTGGGTTGAAAAAGCCGACCACGGGACTCATGTACATGACAAGGAAGATGCAAACCCTTTAAAAACAAAAGCTTTTTACAAGTGAACCGTTATCAACGGGACGCGATTTGACAGTCATAACATTTCCTAGTCACACGGCACGCTGGTGCCTCCTTGGCTCCTAAAATAAAAATCAGGCATTGCACATCACCTGGTCTCCACCGCTTCAAGGAGTCAGTTGTACAATTACCCAGAATGGCAGGAGAGGCGCTGTGAAGTGTACAGCCGGAACATCGAGAACAAAAAAATGGTGTTGTGTTTTTTTTCCTCTTTTTCCAAAGACCAGTTTTTTGTTTTTTAAAACTCTTCTTGCGAAGGGAGAAAGTCTCATTTGCTGCTACATCCAGCAAATACATCCGTCCAAATGAATCAGAAAGAAAAACCACAACACATGAAGTCTAGTCTTAGCAAGCTGACTGACACACGTTAACCGGTTTTTGTGTTTTTGTGTTTTTTTTAAAAAATGAAGATTATATACTATGGTACAAGTCCCAACCAGGCAGGCCCAAGAGTGCTTATTTCTTGGCTTGTTTTGTGATCATACCCCTGGGTGGCGTTACAGGTCGGCTAGCGTTGGGCTTCTTTTTCTCCGCAGGCTTCAAGATCTGGAATGACAATTTGCTGGTTTAGTGATTCGGGTTCTGCAGGCAGCTACTACAAGGAAACCACACCCAAGGAGAGTCACACCGGTTTGCTCAGACCTGAAAAGACAGGGCTAAATCACTCCATCCAAGACCCAGAGTGGAGTAGGATCAGAGTGGACTTCCGCTCTCTCTCTCTGTCTCTCTCTGAAGAGATCAGTAGTGCATTTCCTTCCAATTCCGTAAGCCAGGGATGGGCAACTGTGGCCCCTTTACGACCTGTGGGCTTCCAACTCCCAGAATTCCTGAGCCACCACACCCATGGCTCAGCTGGGGAGACAGCCAAGAGGGCGTGTGCTGGAGTATATCCCAAGCCAGGAGCGGTTTGGGCTTTCGAGACCAGCCTAACAAACCTGAACTCGGACGCAGTTGGGGTGTTCGTCCCACAGCTTGCAATGACCCTACTTCCTTCTCTGCAAAGGTCACTTTGGAAAGCGGGGGGGGGGGGGGGGGGGGGGGATAGGGAGGGGATTCTCGGGAGAAGCCAGCTCCAGGCCAGTCGATTAAGGCTGCCCTGGGTCTAGTGTGGCAACCGGCAACGCCACACAGAGAGACAGAACGCATCGTCAAATGGCCACTAATGCTCAGAAGGTGGACTGGAAGGAAACCGTCACTGAGCAAAACCAAAAGGAGGGGAAGCAAAGCGCCCAGGGCTTCGAAGGTGCCTTACCTGAAAGGAGCACATTAGAGTCTCATCCACACTCATCATAGCGCCTGCGTTGTCAAACTCCCCACAGTAATTGGGGGCAGAAAACAGAGTTACCAGCTGCCTTTTTGCAAAGAATTCATATCCATCTTCAACTACCTGTAAAGGCAAAAAAAGACGGTTCTGTTAGTACTGGTGGGGCGGGAAAGAAGACAAGAAAGCAGACATTCGTTTTACGGGAAATGCGGTAAGCGCCTTTTCTTTTTTGAAAGTCTGCAAAAGGTTCCACTTGCTGTGAACATGCAAGAACTGTGAACACACTGACTGAAACCGCCACAGCGCCAGGCACCGCAGCTGCATGTCACAACACAGGGATAACACTAGCTGCCCGACAAGTGCCACAATGGCACTAGCTACTGTGTTCTACATAAAGGTGGTGTGTTTTAGGCAGGGCTAGGAAAAGCCGGAGCGGCCTCTCCGTTTACACAAGACGCTGTGGTTGGGCTTTCCTCCTCGGGAGCCCATTTCTTTATCCAGCTGTGAGACATGCTCTCTCAGCCCAGCCAGGAGAGAGAGAGAGAGAGAGAGAGAGAGAGGGAGAAGGCAGAGGATTCCTAAAGCCAAGCAGCTGCTCTGAATGCCAGAGGCAGAGGGGAATGTTTTCTAGGCGCTTCTACTCTCCCTTTACCTGGTGAGCTCGGCATATAAGGTCCAAATCGTGTTTATGAAGGAACTTTGCCACCACTTCGGCTCCAAATGTGAAGGACACCCCTCGGTCGTTTTCGCCCCATCCAAGCACATCCTTATCGGGGTCAGACCACAGCAGGTCACAAAGGAGGCCTTGGTCTGGCACATCTGTGGGCCGCATAATTCGTCGGATTTGTTCCATCGACTGGAGATCTGGCGATAAGCCTGGGCAGGAGATTAAGAGGCGGCTGGTTTGGATTTGGGAGATGCGCAACGCAAACACACCGCACAACAGCCAGAAGCCCATGGGAATGAGATCTGTTGCCCTGGGCAGTTCTGAGGAAGAGCAGCCGGCCAACTCCACCCGAGAGGTGATGCTCAATCAAGGGACCCAACACAGGACCAGAGCAAGACCAAATATGAGAAATTAAAAACAATTCCTTAAGAGGCTCCCATTTCTTGGATACATATCCAGATTTACTCAGACTTCAACTGGATTCAGGAGAGTAATTTGGGAACTTAAGTCCCGAGTAGCACCGATTTAAATGGGTGCAGCTGAAATGAAACTAAACCTGGATCCGATGCTAGGAAGACCACAGCGTAATTGCAGTCCCAGCCCCTTCCAGAGCAAGCTGTCCCCAAGAGAATCACCGCTTTGGCCAAATAAGCTGTTCACAAAATAGACCTCCCTTTGGTTTAGTGCCGTTGTCTCAAATGAAAGCGTGCCCTGCCCTTGCTGAGCCAAAACGTTTTCTTTCACACACACATCTGTTCGGCTGTAGCCTCCCACTCACATCCTCCAAAACTGCAAGCTTGAGGCTTCTGCCTCAAAACATCCTGCAGATGTTTAGATTATAAGGCAGGAATGGCACAACTATTTATATACCATATGGGCAGCAGGAATTGTCTGTGTAGCCTGCAATTATCTCATATATCTCATATCTATCTATCTATATATATGTGTGTATATATAGATATATAGATATAGTTTTGATTTAAAAAATGTTCCGCAGTCTTCCTACAAAATTAAGGGTCTGTTAAATAATTTTAAGCCTCCTTCCCGATATAAGCTGGTGGCCCTCAAACCTTGTCACAGCTACGATTAAGGAATGAAATGTCGAGTTTTGTCTCTGAAAATATCCCAAGAGTTATAAAACACGCCTTGAAATTCAACTCTGGTCAACTATGCGGCCCAAGATGGCATCCAAAATTACTTACCTCCATGGCAGCAAAATATTTTCTCGTCCACAATGGCTGCAATTGGTAAGCAGTTGAAGCAGTCTGTAAAGGTTTTCCACAGCTTGATGTTGTATCTTCGTTTACCTGGGGGGTGGGGGGGCAGCCAATGAAGTCGTTTCAAAATCAAGCGTGACAGAGAAGTTTAGGGGGGGAATAGGAAGAAGAAGAAGAAAAAAACCACCTCCTTCCTATCCCTCGCAGTTACTCCTAGGCCTGATCTGGCTTGTCTTCAGTGAAGACTGGACTGACCTCTGTAGAGTCCTTGACTCGCAACCATTTGTTTAGTCACCGTTCCAAGTTACACGGAAAAAACTGACTTGCAACCGGACCGTGGACTTAGAACCGCTGCAGCATCCCCACGGCCACAGGATGCTTGGCAACCGGTGTGTCTATTTACAACGGCTGCGGTGTCCCACCGGGTCACGTGACCACCGTTTGCGACCTTCCCAGCCAGCTTCCGGCAAGCATAGTCAAGGGGGAAGGTGGATTTGCTTAACGACGGGGTGATTCGCTCAGTGATTTGCTTAACAACAGTGGCAAAAAAAAAAAAGGTTGTAAAATGGGGCACAGCTCACTGAACCTAAGTCTGGCTTAGCAAGGGATATTCTGATTCCAATCTGTGGTCTTAAGTCAAGGACTCCTTCTACAACTTTTTTTTGCTGGAGTTCGTGCCGGAAAGGAACATGATTTATTTTCTGCCTTTATGACAGGAGACCTTCCAGGTGATACAAAAGATCAAAGACGTTAAGCAGCCCCTCCACTCTGCAACCCTATCAACGCACAACTCCCTCTAAGGACAGAGATCATTTCATGGTCACAAAATGAGGGCACCTTCCTCCTTAAAACCCTTCCCTGCGCATACTTACATTCATCGTAGAACCCATAAATTCTATTAATGCTAGCACATTCGTGGTTGCCTCTAAGGAGGAAAAAGTTCTCGGGATATTTTATCTTGTAGGCCAGCAAGAGGCAAATGGTCTCTAGGGACTGCTTCCCTCGGTCAACGTAGTCCCCGAGAAAGAGATAGTTGCTCTCCGGTGGAAAACCACCATATTCAAACAGTCGCAGTAGGTCGTAGTATTGTCCGTGGATATCACCTTAAGCAAGCAGAGGAAAGCAGTTTTGCAGGGCAGTTTGGCTCACTAAAGCAAGAATCCAACACAGCAATATATTTTAAACATGCAAATTAAAGGGAGCACTACGTAAGAGCATTAAGGAAAGCAACCAGAGACCTCAGTCAAGTTTCCCCGTGATGCCAAACCTTAGAACATTACTTATGGCTGTGGTTTTAAAAGTAAATTAGAGCCAAAGTGTGAATTTCACCTGTAGTTTTATAGCTGAAGTATATTCTAATGCTTCTGGAAAAGAGGAAATAACTATTTCCCTCTCTCACATGGACATGGCAAGGATGAGCAAAGTAAGAGGGATGAAATACTATTTAAATATGCAGAATAGCTATGAGATGACAGTGTATCAAAAATCAAGTACTGTATCTTCCTGAAATTTGTTTCCTTTTAGTTACATCCAATAGTTCCTTTCAGCACTCTATTCAAAGACAGAGTTTCATCTTCAAGCAACGTGGCTTGAAGAGGTTACTACTGCAATTTTCTAACAGATCCGCCATACTTAGATACATCACCTGAAGTTACTACCTAACAAATCCTGTGAATCATTATTAGACTGTTTAAAACACACACACACACACACACACACAAGGTACTTACCACATATTTTAAGTGGTGCTTCAAGTTCTAACAGAATTGGTTGACTGAGGAAGATCTCTCGAGATTTCAAGCACAATCCTCTTATTTCATTCTCTTGAAGTTGGACATTTTTACCAGGTTTGGATCCTCTCACTACGTAGAAAAAATATATGATTATTTGTAGCACATTGTATACATAAAAGTCCAATCAGTTATTTTTATTAGGATGGAGGATTTTGACACACCCACCCAAATCTTTCTTGAATTACATCCATCAATTCATTTCACACGGACAGAACATTAGGGATACGCAGAGTTATTTTTTGACTACCAGCTCAGGCCAACCTATTTTGTGCTGTTGATGTGTATTTCTTTGCAATCAGCACCACATATCCGGTATACCTAACAGTTTATTCAAGTTGCACCTTCTAAAAAGAATGCATACTTTATTAAATTCAAAATAGCCACTCGGAATAATTGTGGCTGTAACACACGGCTGCTAACGCATTATTAAAAATTGGTAAAGTTCATTGTAATAGGTGGGTATAGTTTAAAAGTGCTTTCTTAATCCAAGCGTAGCTATATTGAAAACTGAAGCTGTTCACAATGTGTAAGAGTAGTGAATTGATCACCATCATAGCGCACGTTTCAAGACGTCAACCACATTCTCTAAATGCATGTAAAATATTCTCAAAAACATTGAAGGGAATTGTAGCAGCTTTAGATCTGCATAATCAGCAGAACAAAGGATCAAGAAATGCTGCTGACCAATTGCCACATTTGCATAATTTATGCCTATTTCATGCTTGCAGAGAGGGAACAAACTAGATTCTGTGATTATCTTCTATATTATTTTTTATATTCTCTCTCTCATCTGTGTCTTACATCATACAGCAAAAAAAAAAAAGTTTAAAGTACTTGTACTGACAGTTCTGAAGAGCTCAAAGATTATGTCTAACAAGCTTTGCTTTGAGTCAATATTAGAATCAAGCTGAAATTTCCAGCAGATTTCCCGGGAAATAAAAGTTGTGACTTGACCAATACCGGTACTTGCCCCATAATTAGCTTATTCTGTCAGTCATGTTAGCATTTTATAGTGACATTATCAGTTCCATTAGATATTGGAGGAGCAATGAAAATTCCGATCACATATAATCTAGCATAAACTCACGGAAACATTTCCTTCTGCATTGCAGCATGGCTGCTCTGTGGCAGAAGGGATTTGTGGATAATGTTTTTCCAATTCAGCTCCCAAGCTACCCCCAAGTAACCTGAAATGTGTTTAACAAAACTGCCAGGTATCTAACAGCAAAACAGCTATAGAAAAACCAACCCGATAACTATTTAAAAAACCCAAGCAGACAATTAGTATTTCTTAACCTTAACTATTAGAATTAAGTGTGTTAACACAGAATAAACTTTCCAGGCTGGAAATGTTGAAGAAATATTATTAAAATTAAGTTGAAGTCCAAAGACCAAACTTTAGGGGAAGTTAGCAAATCAACAACTGAAAGGAACATTATGTTGAATCTGTGATCTACAATTTAATTTACAACGTGACCAGATGACAATTGTCCTCACAACTGTCTACAAGATAATTTATGTGCTATTGCAAACTCTATCAGCTGTTATCCTGCCACGAGGCAGCTATCCAAGATCCCTGCAAATATGTCTAATATGCCAGACTACTGACCATATATCTCTTGCTTTGACTCTACCCGAGGAGCTGGTTTTCACTGAAAAAACACAAAGCACCTGGATTTTCCAATTCCTCTAATGCAGTATGCAAGATTTCAGTCAAATTGTCTTAACTGCTAATAAGCTGAGAACAGAAAGATTCACTCTTTACAAACCCCCTTCACAATTTGAATGAAGTGCTTTAATGCTGGAGGCATAAAACAGGCCCCCTAACTGTCCAAATTGGGTGACCCGGCTACATCAAAGGGGTGGGTGGGTGGGAGACCAAGAGAAGACCCTCTTGACTGGTTCAGTTGGAATCCTGCATCATTTTATTCCTTCTTTCTGAGTATGGTTTCCTTTAGAGGCTGTTATGTAACCTTTATATAACATTGTACAAGAACTGGTACCCTGAATTAGCTTACCTACTTCTCTCTCTTTTTTCCCCCTTTTGAAGTAGTACAGCACAAGCTAACATTTTATACTGAAGAGAGAGCTGAAAGGTGAGATAAATAGATAAGATATAGACAAGCCCATAAACTGGAGAGTGAGCCTTACTTATTGTGGCTTTCAAACCTATAATAATCTCTTAAGCTTTGTCTGTTCCAAATATTCTAACAGCATGTGCCTTGAATTAGTGCCAGTTCAAGTGAGTAAAAATATCGCAGATCTGTTTTGCCAGGCAAATCCTGGAGAAATCCGCTCTTAAGCCCCCTTCCCACTTGTGACCAAAATATTCTGAATTTAGTGGAGGACACAGCTTCCTTGATGAAGAGGGACAACGCAGGAGTTAATCACGGACACCACTCTTGATTTAATAAGCATTTACACAGCAGAGAGAAAAACAATGGCCTATGGAAACCAACAGGTGACCTCATATTTATCACACGGGAGGGAAAATCTCCGTCTAAATTATAATTCTCCCAGCATAATGTGGCGTGGTGAGTAACTTACACAAATGATACTGTACAGAGCCAGGGAGAAACGAACAGGTAGTTTGTTTAGGAAACTATTAAATTTGTAGAAGTACAAAAAATATTTTCAAAATGATTTCCAGAGCAGACCACCCAGGATCGAACTTAACCGGTGCCACAGAACGTGGAATTGGAAAAGAAAAAGAGCGAGGGGACCGGTGGAGGCAACGGAATGGCCTGATGGGCAGGGATACAGCCGGCTGGCTGGCTGAGCAAGTGAAGCTCGGCCCTGAAGGCAGAGCCTGTGGCAAAGCCGGTTGCTGCTCTTGGTACCAACTCGGCAGACATAAATCTTACAACGTTCTTCGCAAGTCAGCACTGTGCCCTCCCACTGGCTTCAAAGCAAATCCAAAGTTTCACTTCTGCATGCCAAGAGGAAAACATCTACATGCTTAAATCTGATGGTGGTTGTCTTTCTTTAAAAGGCAAAAACCTACACAGGTAGTCCTCGACTTACAGCAGTTCATTTAGTGACCATTCAAAGTTACAACGGCACTGGAAAAAAAGCAATAGTTATGACGGCTGCCGTGTCCTGGGGTCGTGTGATCGCCTTTTGCGACCTTCTGACAAGCAAACTCAATGGGGAAGGCAGTTTCATTTCACAACTGGGTTATTAACTTAATAACTGCAGTGTTTCACTTAACAACTATGGCAAGAAAGGTTGCAAACTCACTGAAAGAATTCTTTACCTAGCAACGGAAATTTTGGGCTCGATTGTGGTCGTAAGTTGAGGACTACCTGTATTGATATTCTCAGATCGCAGCTGTTCATTAGTTACAACTTCACCTGTTTACCCTGCAAAGAGAGCGGAGGATAGAAACAGCGGGCAGAATCCAGCCAAACCTGCTTTGTTCCTCGAAGCCTCTGGCGCGACGCATATCCTAAGATGCAGCCTATATGGCTTATTAGTGATTTGTTCCAGAGGAAAATATTTATCAACATGCATATAGCTGGTCCTTTGACTACTAGGGAACAGCACTAATTGCAAACTGCACAATCAAAATTAATTAGTTCTGCAGGCTTAAATTTGCTTCCATCGTTCACTAAGCGTTGTGACCATCAACTTTATGCTTTTTTTCCCTATTGGGATTTTTCGGGCCCTAGTTATAATTATGGCCCGAAAAATCCTAATATGAAAAAAAAGCATAAAGTCCTTCACCACAAAGGCATGAAAATACCACAATAACAGGTTGACTCAGCCTTCCAAGGTGGGTAAGATGAGGACCCAGATTGTTGGGTGCTATTGCTATAACAGAGTTGGAAGGGACCTTGGAGGTCTTCTAGTCCAACCCCCTACTCAAGCAGTTCAGGCTCATGCGACTTGCAGGCAGTAACATTTAGCCAATGTTGACTGCAAAAGAAAAAGGAAACCCAAGTCCATCTTTGCAAAGACCAGATAAAATAGTTTCCAATGCGCACTTTTATTAGTCATCTACGGTTAAATAAGAGATTTAGAAAGATCATAGTGAGAAAGCAGGAAAGCCAGTTCTTCTAACAGGAAGCCCATAATATTCCACTTACATCTGGATTGTTAAAGGCCCAGACAGGATTCAAATATGTTGTTTTGCAATAAAAGGCTAAGCTATTCAACATCTACTAGACTTGATAAGCAAGTAAATAACTAGATTTTCTGGTCATACAGAATACGGGGTTGAACACACTGTTTCTTTCCAGGTATCCATTGAATCACGCAGATCTATAATAGTCTGTAGGCTCTGCCTAAAGCCAGAAGATCTAGATTGGAACAGGCTCACCGATGTTTGTCTGAGAACTTGTAGCTTTTCCAACTATAAAATGAAAATTAAACTTGGCTGCTCTGAGCACAAAACTACCCCCTTTTTATTGTACTTGTGGGGTTGGAAGTTGAAAGTTAGTTCCCTGCATTAGCCAAATATGGAGAACTGGAGCATGCAGACAGACTAGAGAGCTTTTAGTTCTAATTATATTTTATAGCGATACCACCCTTCCAAAGTTCAGAAATGATATGAAGCTGTACTTTGTAGAACAAAAGCCAGCACACTTTCATTCTCCTCTTCTTGGATCTGAAAGGAAGCAGGAGAACCAAAGCTTTGCAGCTCTTTTATAGCAACAACTAAGCCACAAGATCCTATTGCAACTCTTCCAAGAACAGGGTAAATACACAATTAGGAAGCATCCTTCTCTAAGATGCTGAAGGATGCACTTTAGAATAAAATGCCAATGAATGCATTTTAGAGCCCAAAGTCTTTCATATTTGGGGTTAAAATTACCGATGCAGAAGAAAAAAGAATACGACATACTTTTACAAGTAATCAATTCCAAGAGAAAATATATTTTTTAAAAATTCTCTCATTGCAGCATAATTTAAATTATATTAATACACATGCAGCATTAAATAGCAATAAGATTTCTATTAATAGAATAGGGTGTTAATAGCCCGTTTATCCCTCCAAGATATGTATACACAACCAATTTTAACTCACACTGCATTAAATGACACCAAAAATTAATCTATACTGAACTCATGCTGTTGTCATCTGTTCAACAAATGAAGAGAGATGATTAAGCAACCATTTTTACTAAGCATGCAAGAACAGCTCTAATAATACCTAGAAGGGTTTGATTTTTTTTAAAAAAAGTTCTATCTAGGCTAATGCCAAACATCTTGAATTTACAAATCCAATCATTTTTTGCATTGCTAATCCTCTTTCAATGGTCAATTCTCTTTCAATGGTCAAACCTAAAGGAGAAGGATTAAGGCCCATCATAGAAAGGATACATAGGTGGCCCAGTTCATATTATTGTAGACAGTTTTTTTGATTAGATGTTAATTAAATTCCCAAATTGTGTTATTAATCCAGAATGGACTCGGATAAGGCTGGATCAACCCAGTAGCTGCCTTATAATTTTTGTTTGTTGCTGGAAGGAATGTTGGTCATCAGGTCTGTTCACCCAACTCAAAGTTTAATCTAAGGCCAGCCTCCTGCAACTGAAACTGCAGATACCCCAAATGTATAGAACGTTGTATCTTGGAAGCGGCCCCAGAAAAGCACTCGGATCAGGCCGCCAAATGGTTCAGATGAGAGGAGCCACCTGGAACCCAGCACCAGAGTTTAGAGTAATCAAAAGGTCACACTGATGTCATAATGCTGGGATTAAGTCTGTAATTTGTTTGCAAGCAAAACGTTCTCACTCCAGCTCAAAGAAGCAGGCCTATTTTTAAAGTTAATAGCCATAATAGACGGGCACAGGTGGGCAAGCAACATTTTTATATGCCCTCATAATTCCCGGGACCAACAATCATACAGTGTCCGGAAGACTGGGCTAACCAACCATCTCTTTCTTCCTTCCGAGCAAGACTCCAGCTATGTTAAAGAGGGCAAAACAAAAGAGACCTACCTACCAGACACTACAAATTACTTGTGTTCCTATTCTAAGAAAGAGCAGACTAGAAAGGCATGTAAGATCTCCACCATCCAAGTATAAAAAGCATCATGTACAAAAACTTTGGGCTATTTGAAAGATGAGGCTGCCGCTGGGGCTCTGAATCTTGGAGGCAGCTCCTCCAGGAGGGTTTTTCCCCTTCCTTTCACAACTTCACCAAAGGAGCGTGATGAAGTCCAGGCATAAGGACTGCAGGATAAGGACAGGCAATGTCAACTTCTGGATACTGGGGAAAGAGGGATATTTATTCCACACCCCCTCAGAAATCCTCCATTCCTACTCTTCTGCTTTCCCTCCACTGCAGAGAGGCCTGCTTTCACCTCATCCTTACTATTTATGTTTACTTCGTGGTATCTCACCCTAGAAGCCTAAACCGATCTATAAAAGCATTTCCTCCTATCATTTCTTCTCTTAGAAGAACAACTTAGTAAGGTTCTTGAGTCAAGAAAGAACGCTCAAAGTTATCTCCTGAGCCCATGTTTCACATGTCAGTACTATGCCCTCACGCTGGCTTTGAATCAAATATATCCATCCCAGAATCCAAATAAAATTATGTTTAGCAACTTGGTTGCAAAACCCAGCAATCCAACAGATCCCAAACTGCAACCCAACTAGCAGACTGTTTTATTCGGAGGGTGTCCCAAGGGTGGTTTTTCAATTCAGATCTGAAGAAGCTTCTTGGATGAGAAGCAAACATTTTTAAAGGGGGTGGGGGGGTGGGGAGAGAAAAACCAAGAAAGTCCAACTGCCTCTTGGAAAAGGCACCTTTGGGATAACCATGACCTGGGTGATTGGGACTCTCCAGAGACAGGCACACATCAAACCGTTTCCCTGCAAAGAACAACCTACAAAGACAGATCTTCCAACATACATCTTATTTTCTAAGTAAAATCAGAGGCAAAGGTTAAAAATAATATTTGCACCTTGACCCCTTTTCTTCTAATGGATAAGGCAGAGCAGACCTGCATCATCCTGACTTTGCATTTTTCATTAATTACTTACAGTACTGGTGTTTATTTATTTGTCTGTGTGTGTGTGTGTGTGAGTGAGACATGCACACAAACACAACCATAATTTTCTGCCCCTTATATTTGGGCCAATGATTCAGCCCCCTTTAACTGCCTGCCCATTCATTCAA
>NW_020716922.1:58518-72591 GCF_900518725.1 Notechis scutatus | reverse complement strand
TTTCTTTCTTTCTTTCTTTCTTTCTTTCTTTCTTTCTTTCTTTCTTTTTTCTTTTGCTTCCCATCTCATATATGTGACCCTGGGCAGCTCACTGTCTTTTTCCTTCTGATGTGCAGGCTCCAACAGATTGCTCCTAGAGGAATGTAGTCCTTGGCAGGAAATCAGCTCCCCACTCCTGTCCTTTCAATGCGAAATTCATTGTGACAAATAGTTGGTATTAATAAATGCATCAAACTAATCACAGTGGAAGCTGAGTTGCTGGTTGCTTCTAATCCTCGGGTTCACAAACAAGAGAGAACAGCCTCAAAATGTTCTATTGCAGAATGTCAGCCAGTCAGATGTACACCAGCAGATTCTGTTTTTCCTGGTCATTCTGCAAATGCCTAACAGTCATTTGCCCTCCTCCAGAATTTACTCCAGAACATCACTTCTTAATCTTCCTCTGCCTCCTTATTCTGCCATGCAACTCTCTATCCGGGCCCACCCCTCCCTTCCCCAGACCTGACGTCCAGTTCTGTTGCCCAGGTAGGATAAAAGTAAGCAGATTAAAATGGCCCCTAAGAATGACTGTAGGTAGAAAGAAATCAAGGTAGGATCAAATGCTCTCTGCCTACTTATTAATCTTCCGCTGAAAATTAATCGCCTACCAGCCTTCCATAACAAGGCAAATACAGATTTTTGAACCTCCTGTGTGTCTTACAACATCTGGTTCTCCCTGCATGGGAAGCTTGCTGGATTCTCTAATTCTCCCACAGGACCCCTCCCGAGGGCTGTTTTTACCAGTCCGTTATCTGGTTTTTGACAGTTAAGTTCCAGCATTCGAGCTATGTACTTGTGAGCTTTTAATCTAAGGGGAAATCCTAAACAGCCCTCCTAAATTTGTCTCTTTGTAGCCTCCCTACTGACATTGGAATGTAGAAAAGAAACAGAAAGGGAAAGGGTGACCCCCTACCCATCTTGCAGGTCTATCCAGAAGAACACAAGATCTTGATGGTGCCATCCCCATAAAGGAGCTGGCTGTTTCCCATTTTCCTTTATGGAGTGTATGATTCTGTCAGTCGTCCAAATACAGCAATATCAATCACAATAATTTGAAACCAAGTAACAAGAACTTACGGCTAACTGAGAACACGGCAACACACCCAGTTCAGTAAGTATTTCAACATCTCTAAATATATGTTCATTGCAGTGGAAATAGACTGAAAAACTGGAAACACCCAACCGATTCTGACTACAGGAAAGATGTGGGCAGGACCCGGTTTCCTTATGCAGTTGTACTCTTGGAAGTCCCTCTTATCTAAATGGGTGTGCCAGCAATGATCATTTCCATTGCTGTGATAGAGGATTTGTAAAAGGAAAATAAATGGTAGGAGGGTAGAGGTGGTATGTCTGAACGGACAAAAGGTAATTTAATTGGAGTTTTTTACCTGCCTAGATCAACTCCCCTTTTCCACTTTCCTGCTTTGTAGCAGAGATATCCTTAGTGGCAGATTTAGAAAAGATAAGAAAAAAGCTCTCAGAAAACATTTTTCTTCCAAAAGGACAGCAGCACAATTTTGCCCACAGCTGAGATCTCGTCCTGCAAACAAATGGTTTTCCTTATCTTTGTCTACTCACTGAAACTGTCTTCTAGTATAATTGTGAGGATGCTGTCTGCCCAGCAACAGAAGGGACACAGGGCTTTAAGTCCTCAGTCAACCATGACTCCCTACAAGGCCTAAGAGCAGCCTTCCTCTGGATCTGATCTTGATAGCTGGATATGGACCCAGAGCACCTGGGCAGTCAGCCGGCATCGTTGCATACACAAGAACAGATTCTTTGAAGGAAGAGGAAATCCGTAGCTGCTTTTCATAGAGGCAAGGCATGCCTTCCGGCCCTCTCCCTCCCAATTTAAGTGGAACCGGGCACCCAGGACGATCAGTTCCAGAGATACGGCTAGTGATTTAGTCACCCTGTGGATTGGAAAATGCACAAGATCTTCTGCCGAGCCAAGCCTTGGGAAGCCACTCATCTAATGAAGATCAAACTCCGTGTGGCCAAGCATAATGAGTAACTGGGGTTGGGGAATATTTTGATATCCATCCTGCTGGAATCAAAGCAGCTCTCAAAATCTTCTCTGACAACTTTCTTGAAATGCTTACTAACCGGATAAGACTGATTATCTCAAGGCACAGCCAACCTGGATTTTGGATATCTGGAAACAAGGGAATAAGAAAGACAACACACGCCGTACTTTCTCCCAACTTGATATCTACACAGTATTTTCATGATCCAGTGATAAGCACTCCTCATTTGTTTCCTCTTGGCACCTTTTCAAAGGCCTTTTGCCGTACTGGCTTTTTAATCTGAAGTCTCCCAGAATCGAATGACCTTCTTTTTGTAGACCAGCTTTCTTTTTAGCAGAAGGGGTTTCCTTCTGCTAAATAGATGTTTCACATCCCTCAGAATTATTGGATTTTCCACGTTCAGCAACCATTTCTTTTTCCTTGCAGCCTTTAGAAAGTTTGCCAGGATTCTACAATATCATTGGCACTTAATTGTTCAGGTTCTGCAACTTGCATTAAAAAATTAGGCTTAATTATATAGTGAAGAGCTTTGGAAATCCAGACAGGGATAGGATGACTTGTTAGAAGACTCCAGACTGTGAGAGAATTCTCTCGCCATAAACCTGATCAAATCAAATCTTGAGGTGAAGTATGGCTTGTACAGCTTGTACATTTTGAAAGTATGTGTCAGAGATGTTACATAAATCCTTGGAAGCTAAATATAACACTAAAACCAGGAAATAATAATTCTATTCCCAAATCTGCTCGACAACTTTCCTTTCCACCCAGTGTGGCCTTCTGAAGGAGATCCGTGACCGTCCTAACTTTCCCTTTTGAGATATGAAGGGTGCTTGTGAATTACATCTGCATTGTCAAGGACCCAAAAGGGGATGCCAGCACCGCCCACTTACAGGAAAGAAAGATGTGGCATAACCACATTTTAAACAGTCTGTCAAAATACTGTTGGGAGACTTAAATTTAAAAAAAAAAAATCTTCTTTTTTTTTTGCAATGCAACTTTCTGATATGAAAAGTACCCAAAGGCCCAAGTGCACAAGAAGAATTGCTCCTACTTTATTCCTCTAGACATGTGGAATGGCAACTTGCAGCTCTCCTCCCTGGGAAAAATAATAAGAGATGTTGGCCAACTCTATCTGGAAGCCCCAGATTAAGGAAATATACTTAATCTCTCAATCGTCAAGCTAAACTTTTCAGGGAATAAAGCAACAAGTAGTTTTAAACATTAATATTCATTGAGTCCTAGTTGGGCAGACTGAAATAGTTAAACTATCCAACAAAAATATGAAATATGTTTTTAAAACTTCTCCCCTCTCTGAAAAAACAAGTCTTGACAATAGCAGTACAATTCTTGATGAGCTTTCACTTTGGCAGCTGCTGTGACAAACCAGCTAATTGCAGGACCAAATAAATACATCTGGAGCCACAATGGACATGAGATTCATCTCCCAGCAACAATTGCACTTTTATGAAACTGATTGAGACATTAATCTCAATTAATGGAACAGCAAGAACCAGTCAGGGGGTTGGAAACACAAAGACCAGAAAGGCATTAATCGGAGTAGATCGTTTGTTCTAAACACCCTGAATGGAAGGAAATAGGCCAAGCATAAATATGAAACTGCTCCAGACACATTCTCATAAGGGTGCTCCTGTCTCTTCAAATGGTAATGTGTGAGTCATTGTCAACCCTCTAATGTTTTTTCCCAGACGAATCTTGTAGGAGCTGCATTTTTAGACCCAAACTAGGAGGGATTCTAAGCACGGTGATATCATCCTTCCAAAATCTGTTTCGAAAACTTTGGATCAGACTAGATGGCCATTTGACTGGGCTCATTTTCCCCCATAATGTCCTGCTAGAGTCACACATTTTGCTAAGCCAGCTTGCTATTTTATCCATATTGGTTAAGTAAGACAGAATGGCCAGGGGTATACATTGTGTTCAACCACAAACTATGGTTAACAAACCACAACTGTTGGATTTATATAACAGGCTGAGATTTAATAGGTAACCACATATTGCAAACATTTGTGCAGTGTGGAATCCCAGAGGAGGGCATGACTCCTTCTTGCTTGGGCCTTGATGCTCAAAGGCACACAATTTTCAACCTTTATCATGTCTTTTTCAAGTCATCGAACCACAAATTGCCATCTCAAAACACCATATCCCACAATTTAATTATCTATTAATTTAGCAGATACCTTGCCTGCCCCAAGTTCACCGTGCGTTCATCTAGGCCGCTGGCTGTAGCTCTTGGGGACATTAAGTGGAGGACCTTCTACACGAGAAGGCAGTATTCTCTACACCAAGCTGCAGCCTCATGAGATATTGCCATCTTGTTTCAGAAAGTCTCATTCATCTTCACTATTAAGGATTATTTTTTTTAAAGTTCACTTTGTGAGAGTTAGTCCTACCATACTTAATCCCAGAAGATTTATTTTGGAGGATTCTTCACTCAGCGATCCCATCAACTGCTATCTTGCAACTGTTGTGAAAGAACATCTTTGTGCTGTGCCATTTTTAGTTCAGTCCCATTTTTAAAACAACAACAACAAAGCATTTCTTTTTTATGCTATGAATTCCCTGCCTCCAAGAGACTCCCCGAAGATTGAAGATTGCGTAGGAGCTGCCTTTTTAAAGCCACCTCATTAACTCCCCTCCACCCCCCAATCCTCCCCTTTGAGCTCCCAGGTCCAAGTCGTTGCTGGAAAGACAAATGCTTTCTGACGGGATGGGAATTTGCATCCAGGTTGCTAGGCAACCGGTTGTGGTACTGCAGCCTCCTGAATCGAGAACTCCCCGCCTCAACCTGAATTTCCTGGCAGGATTCCACCATCTGTGGTTAGTGGCAGGCTGTAATTTAAGAGGTAGTATGGAGCTTTTAATAGCCCAATACTAAACATGTTTATGCAAAAGAGGTCTGCTGAGCTCAACAGCCAGGGAAATAAGATGGCTTACCAAAATAGAAAATCCAGCCTTCCCAAGAACACCTGATCTGAAGTGATGCTACCTGAATGTATTATGCAAAGTCCTTGGCTTTCTTACCTGTGGTTTATTGGAAAAACTATAACACACAGGCTCACATTACATAACATAGTTATAAGTGGTTTCTCTGATTTAGGGTTGATGCAGCACATGAATGCAAACCAAGCCACATGTGCATGCATAGGCAACCATTGGGGCTGTGAACCGTAGGTGGCTAAAGTATGTGACTATTGCTATAATATGTGTAACATCCCTGTAGAGTTCAGGTAGCAGAGACCAGTGGGAGCTGCCCAGAGTGCTGATCCTTGCTGGAAAAGGCCTCTCTCCATCTGAAAGGGAAACCCCGGATTGCTCATCTTGTACTAAGCCACAGTATGATGTGTTAACGGCATAACAGAGTCGGAAGGGACCTTGGAGGTCTTCTAGTCCAATCCCCCACTGGAGCAGGAGAGCCTGTACCATTCAGGACAACCAGCTGTGCAGTCTCTTCTTCAAAGCCTCCAGTGGTGGAGCACACAACTTCTGGAGGGAAGTCACAGGGCCAAAGTTCATGGATTTATTCAGTACACCCAGGATTATTATTTTTTTTAAAACTCTCCTCAGCTCGTTCCTTATTTTGTTGAGCAGCAACCCAAAACCCACTGAAACGGGAGCCACACCCATTTTTTAAGCCACAGGGCTGTGGGACTTGAGAAAAAGAGAAGTCATTCTGTGGGTCAAAGCAAATATTTCTCTAGTGCTGTGTGACCCAGACAAAGAGGCTGGACTGCATCAATTCCTTTCCCAGCAGTTTCATTGACTGTTTGTTCGCAGCTGATAAACAATGGAGAATAGGGCCCATAGAAGCTGGACACAATGAAGAATGCCACAGAGGGGTGTTGTTGTTCTTTAACCATACGGAAGCAAATTAACTTCCGCTTCTGGGGGAGGCAGACAGGAGAACTTACTCCCCAACACCTGCAAAATGTAATCAGGATGGCCCAACCAAGAAATAAAAGGGTTTTTTGCCCCTCGGAAACTATGTTTAATTTGAGCATTGGGAGAGCAATGCAAATTCTGATTCTCTGAAAGACCTTACCATTGCTATCTTTGCACCCTGAGAACTCCCTACATCCAGAGGTTGTGGTCAATATCAACTACCACTAGAGAAAAGAACAGGTGCGTTGCAGGAGTATTAGTGCTTCTCCGTCTTGGCTAGAAGCTTGAAGATGGATGGACTTCAACTCCCAGAATTCCCCAGCCCGCATAGCTGGGATTTGAAGCCCGCCCGTCTTCAAGCTTCTAGCCAAGGTTAAGAAACGCTCCCTTCGCCCAAGGTTTCCCTGAATCGATGGGGTCAGGGTCATTCATTTTGTCTTTATTCAAGGCTTTCCCCCAATCCTTCATGGCTAGATGTCCCCTCCCTTGTCCGTGGAGCTCTTCCTGCCGGCAATTCCTGCGGGAGCCCAAGCCTGGCTTAAGCCCCTGCCCAGCGGGGAAAGGAGCCGGCGGGCAGGGTCTCCCTGGAACGCCCCCCCGCCCGGCACAGCCAATGGGACGCGGCCGGCTCATAAAGGGCCCCGGCATTGTGCGTGGAATTAGCCGCGGTCCGCGCGTTCCACTCAGCCGAGCCGGGGCTCCGGAGAGAACCTGCGGCTTAGCTGGGGTTGCCCTGCTTGGATCCGACTTTCTGAAGGAAAGGGAGAAATCCGGGCACGGCAAGACGCCGGGAGAGCGCCCGAGAGTGGGAACACACCGTGGGTGGTTTGAGGAAGGTTACTTGGCGCACGCGCGTGTTCCTTAGCCCCGCTTTGGTCACGATTTCTGACTCATTCCGCATCGCTTCCCTGTCTGCTTTGATGCTCTTTAATAACCGGGGTTTCTCCCCACCCCCCAAAGCGGCTTAAGGCAGGTTCTCCAACCCAAGCAGTTTGCGCTCAGTTCTGAAAGTCGGAGGAGAACAAAAAGGTATCAGGAGAGGAACGTCTGCACTTGCAATGCCAGTTTGCTACACCTTCCAGGGAAGCCGGGCATGATGCCTCCCTGCTCCATGGAATGTCTTGACCTCGGAAGGCTTTCTGGAAAAGCATCAAGATCTAACTGTGCCAACTGGCATGAGGGTCTAAGAGTGGCATGCAAGCCCGGGCGTGGTTTGTGGCTTGAGGGCACTTTTCAAACCTCTGTACCTTTCCACCTCTGTTTTTAATACTGTTTTTAGCTATGTCGCTTTCCAGGGTTTTCATTTGTAAGCTGCTGAGAGTCACTTAGGCAAGGTGGGCAGTATAGAAATTTGATGAATAGGTAAAATAAGGTAAATAAATAATGAAAAGGATCCATTCAGGCTTCAGATCTCTTGAATCGCCTGTTTCAATCCGATTCAGGACTAATAAGAGGTGATGAATCTGTGAACTCCCAAGTCTAGACTGAGCACTCTTGCAATTCAGCTGTGGCCCTTGCTTAAGTCTGCCATCTTTTTCTGGTGCACAAATTTGTCCCACCTGTTTCAATCTACTGATTTTCTTTTAAAGTCGTGTTTCAGAAAATACTGGAGTTTGATTTTTAAACGAAAAACAGGAGTTCCTGGAGCCTTTATGAGTTTAAGCCAAGGTCTTAAGGGAAGCGTGTGAACCATGCCAGATCAGGCAGAAAGACGCAGACTAAAATGAGCTGCCAACTTCTCTCTCTGGGGCCGGATCTTTCTTTGCCATCCCGTCATCCTGGCTGAACTTCACCATTCCCAGACCTCTCCGAATGTTCCATCCGGTCCATTTGGTGTGTGGGTTTCCAGAGAAATGAGAGGGGAGGGCGCACAGTGCTTCAGTGTGCTCTCTTGCTATCTCTATGGAAACCCCAGTCCTGAATGGGTTTGGACGGAGCGTTGCCATCTGTTCCGCCCCCTAATTTTAAGTGAACATGGCTCAGATGACATCATGTCAATGTTCCTTTAATACGCTGAGGAAACCATCTGGGCCTGTTGTCCCGTACCAAAAGAGAGGAGAAGGGATGTGGAAAAGAGGTCCAGGGAGACATCTTGCTTGCAAATGGATGACAGAAACTCTTCTGATGAAAACTTTTTTGTTACCTTTTTTTCAGGCTTCGTTTTGGGGAGGATTAACCTGGTTTCCTTAACAGAAGCATCAAGCCTTAATCCAGGCAAACATGAAGGCGCTGGTAAACATGGTTGTTATCATTAAGCCTGGATAATTGTAGAGTCTGCGCCTTGTCTGCTGTTGCTTAGCCATGGCACGGAAGCCTGACTGACTGCTGCCACCACCCACTTCCTGGTTCTCATTTTAGACGGCTGAGCCAAGGGGCCCATCTCCTTGCAGCCTTTGGTAACTTGCTGCCTTCAAGATGCCATCGTTCCAGGCAGTGCAGGAAAAGGGATTGATGGAGAGCTCATCCCATGCGTGTGAAGGGCACCGTGTAGAAGAAAGCTGCCTTATTGTGCAGTCTTGGAATGCTGTTGGCTGCTGGTTTCATTTTAGAGCGTGCTTTTGTTTTCCACTTATGAAAGCTAGGCTGGGTTCGATTTAGTTTAGGAATAGCTTCTGTTTATCTATTCATCCATCCATCCAGTCTATCATCTTCCATCTCTCTCAGTGTTTCTCAACCTTGTGAACTTTAAGATGGGTGGACTTCAACTTCCAGAATTCCCCAGACACTTCTATGAGTTGAAGTCAACCCATCTTGAAGTTCACAAGGTTGAGAAACACTTTGTCTGTCTGTCTGTCTGCCTGCCCCAATCAAGAGCATATTTGCAAAAGCCAGACAGTCTGAGCAAGGCTTTAGGTAAAGGAGGCAACCTTGCTTAACGTGTTCCGTTGCTGTATTTGTGATTGGCAGAGTTTGTCTGAATTGCAGAAAAGGACCGGCCTTTGCACCATCCGAATCATGTCTTCTGTTTTGCATTTGATTTGGCTGAACCAATGAGCTGAAGTATCCCACTTGGTCAAGTATTGCAAGCCCCACCTGTTCTCCCCCTCCCCTGCAAGCCATGGTAGGTTAGTCACGGCAGTTGAACAATAGGCCCCTCCTTTGTGTAGGTTTCGGGAAAGTCAATGCTTGGTTCTGATGGAATAACTTTACTTTATTTCACTCTGAATAAAGGGGAAATAGCTTCCCTGGGGAAATGAGGAATTGTAATCCCACAGGAAACGTAAGCCCAGTTAAAGGGAAAAACACCCTTTTCTTCTAAAAATATCTGACTTGCAGCGCCGGAGGACGTCATCCAGGAGTGAAAACTCTGACTACACCGAGAAGGAAAAGGAGATGATGGCAGACATCGAACTGAGGAAACTGCAGCAACAGTTTTGGATCATGGTGGAGAGCCGCAAGTCGCTTGGTTTGAAAACACAGCAACAATTGTTCCATCAGGAGTGAGTCTGCCAGAGACGAAGCAGGAGCTGCCATAGTGGGTGGGCACGGGTGGGCATGACCCACATGGATAGATGCCAACCAATCACATGTTCTGATGGCTGAGAAAAGTGAAGGCCGGCTTACCTGCTCCTGCTTAAATCTGTCTAAGTCACCTTTGCACACTGGTCGGTTGACTCCTTCTGCTAACCATGACTTATGTTGTAGTAGGGCATAAACAGAATAACAGAGTCAGAAGGGACCCTGGAGGCCTTCTAGTCCAGCCTCCTGCTCAAGCAGGAGACCCTATACCATTTCGGACAAACGGTTGTCCAGTCTCTTCTTTAAAATCTCCAGGGATGGAGCACCTGCAACTTCTGGAGGCCAGCAGTTCCACGGGTGAATTGTCCTCCCTGTGAGGAAGTTTCTCCTTAATTCCAGGTTGCTTCTCTCCTGGATTCATTTCCACCCATTGCTTCTTGTTCTGCCTTCAGGGGCTTTGGAGAATAATTTGACGCCCGCCCCCCCTTCTTTGGGGCAGCCCCTCAGATATTGAAACATTGCTATCCTGCCACCCCTGGTCCTTCTTTTCATTAGACGAGACATACCCAATTCAAGCCCCCTGCAGCTTGTAATCCGTGGTTTAGGGTTTCACGCTTTGCCAGCCTCGTTTGGGATGCTTGAACACCCTTTGGACACAGGCCTTCTTTTCCCTTTACAGAAAACACATCCATGCCTTGAAACAAGAACATGATGAGATTAATGCGCTGCTAAGCCTCACCAATTCACCCCGCAACCTTTTCATAGATGACCGGAACTTCATGGAGCTCAGGTTCCTTCTGCAGACCAAAGACGAGTACGATGCTCTCATCAGAGCCACCAAGAATCTGATTGCAGAACTGGACGACAAGGTGCTTGGGAGAATGTGCGACTTAGAAAGCGGGGGTTGTGAAGCACGATAGACAGCCCGGGAGCAAGCAAGCAGCGAGCGTGAGATTCGCAGCTCTCCTCCTCTCTCTCTGCTTTCGACTCCTCTGTACACTCTGCCTGCAAATCAAAACTAGTTTAGCATGCCCTAATCCTTGTGCAAACACCGTCTCCAGTTCAAAAGCAAAGAGACCACAAACCCAAGGATTGCCAGCTGTAGAAAGCACATGAGGAAAATTCTGTTACTTGGGGAATATTCTTCCTCTCTCCAATCTCAATTTCCTTTGCTCTGTTTTTGTTGTTTGGAGCAGGAATGACTTCTTGTACTGGTAGTCCTCGACTTATGATCATAATTGACCCCCCCAAATTTCTGTTGCTAAGCGAGACATCCATTCAGTGAGTTTTGTACCATTTTTTCAACCTTCCTTGCCAAAGTTGTTAAGTGAATCACTGGAGTTGTGAAACTGCAACCATCATAAATATGAGTCAATTGCCAAGCATTTGAAGTTTGATTTTGCGACCATGGGGATCCGGCTACAATCAAAAGTGTGAAAAACGGGCCATATATCACTTTTTTCAGTGTCCTTGTAACTTCAAATGGTCACTAAACGAGCTGCTGTAAGTCAAGGACTACCTGTACACAACTAAGCATCCAATTTTTAGAGATTATAGTAGCAAATGCACTGCAGTGATTAGTTGTTTTCCTCCAACCATTTCCTTTCAATGAATAGAAAGAGTTTTGAGATATTTCTCCCTCTGCTTTTAGATAGAAGAGGTGGAAAAAAAGATTCAAGCCCAAAAAGTCCTCATGACGAAGCTGAGGCAGGAGTATGATGGGAAGGGGCTTCAGAAGCAAATCCACAAACTGGATAACCGTCTCAATCGTGTAAGTTGCCATTTGCAGGCTTGCTAACCTTCCTCTTGCGGGAGAAACCAGCCTCTGTCTCCACCTTGAGGGGAGCAGCTGAAATAAGAACCACAATGGACAGCCCTTAAAAATAAACTTGAGGGGGCAGAAGAACTCCAAATTTAGAACCACCAGGTAGAACAGATGATGGTGAACATAAAATACTATGGCTTCTTTTGAACATTTAAGGACTGGGACAGAGAACTCTGGCCCAATTTTGTGTAACTTCAGCATCAGTTTGTCTTTCAGGTGTTGGAAGCCTCTTGCTCTCCAAACCTCCCCTTTCTAAACCATTTCTACTCCATAAGTTTGGAGGTGTCAGTAAGGAATAAAGACACGGAGGGTTGCGGAAAGAAGAAGGGAACGATGCCTTCTGCAAATCCCACCCTCTGATAACTGTCCCCGTTATTAGCTGCTCTTTTCCGTGACTTTGAGAAACGTGGTTCACTCTTGCTTTAGAGCCTCCTGGGTCCTTTCCTAATGTTAACCTTTGACCTCCAGGCCACAGTACATTTTGACACGATCTTGACCAGAAACGCCACGCTCCGGGAAGAAATAGAAACCCTGCAGTGCCAGAAGGCGATTTTTGAAGGCATCTACTCACGGCTTTACAAGAAGCTGGAGCAGAAAAAGAGGACCATGAATGCATCCATTGAGCAGTCAACACAAGCCTACGAGCAGAGGTGAGGAGGAGGAGGAGGAGGAGGAGGAGGAGGAGGAGGAGGAGGAGGAGGAGGAGGAGGAGGAGGAGTGGGACGACTAAGGGCGCAACCCGCTGCTCACTTTCAGGACTGCAACTTCGACTGTTGGGGGTGAATTTGAGATTGCCCTTCTAATGGAGGGTCTCCCTGTAAACAAAAGTTTTTTTTAAAGATGGGATTCATGCTACTCTGCAATAAAATGGAAAATGTTAATTGTCGGATGACAGAAGGCAGGCAGGGAAATCTCTTATTCCAAAGTCTTCGTGGCCCCAGCCCAAATGCTCTCCGCAGATACAAAACCAATTCTATTTCAAGGAATAAGCAAACAGGTTTCCTTGCATCCTTAATTTTTCAAAACTTGCAGCGTATTAATCGTGTAGAGCAGCTTTTAAAAAGGATATTTATCAACTTCTCTCCCTCTCCCTCTCCTATCTGCTTTTCTGTTTCTTATTAGAGTTGAAGCTCTGGCAAGGATCTCTGCCATAAATGAACGGCGGTCCAAGGATATTGCCCAGTTCAACATAGAGTTTCGGGAGCTGGAGCGGATCTATAACCATGAGACCAAGCTGAAGGCATTCATGCTCATCAAACTGGTGGATCGCTGTGAAATTGAGGAACAGGCCAAAAAGGAAGAAGGTACCGTTTGGTCACTCAATTCATGCCAATGTAAGGGGGGGGGGTATGCTATCTGAGGCAAGAAGAAAAGGCGCCTCATCTGATGTCCCCCAGACACGTTGGATCTTCCCAAACTAGGATTGAAAAACACAGCAACGCAATATTTTCCATTCCCGAGAGCCTGTTTGGTATCGTAGTGAAGGCACCAGGCTAGAAACCAGGAGACCAGGAGTTCTAGTCCTACCAGGGACTTTTCAAGCCAGTTGCCAGTAATCAACAATGACTCAAAAGCACACACACACACACACACACACACACACACACACGTTAGCATGTGCTGCCTGGTGTTGCAAGTGATGAACTTTTGAGCAATCAGGCTATCCACACACATATGCAGAGGGTTCTATAAACACACAGATATGAAAGCTATTAATAATTTGTACAGCACCACTTTAATTGGGTGTGTGTATGCCTAGTAATAACAACCCCAGTGGGCACTCTTTTGGCTGGGTGGTCAGTTGTTCTGTAGGGGAATCAGCCCAACTGGCCCCGTATCTCCTAAAGAGCCAGCCCAACTTTCTCTCAGCGGTCAAGGCCAGGAAGCGGGCCAAGTCGAAAGGGGAGAGCTTCGAGAGCTACGAGGTGGCCTACATGCGGCTGCTGAAGCTGACGGAGAACGGGGACATTGAGCAGCTGGTGGAGGACTACCTGGAGAAGGAAGGGAAGAACTTCGCCTACTTCAGCTATGTCACCGAACTGAACAACGACATGGAGAGGCTGCAGAAGAGGATTGAGGTGGTCCAGGTGGGCTCCTTCCTTCTCCTCCCACCTCTCTTTTCAGAAGGGCCTCTGGGCAGCTTGGTTGGTCCTTGGGGTCTTCAGTCCCAAGGGTGTTTTTTGTTTTTTGTTTTTCCCCCAAGGGGCAGCTGGACTTTCTGGGTGTTGTTTTTTCTTTGAAGATGTATCGCTTCCCATCCAAGAAGCTGCTTCTGCTCTGACTTGAATGAGAAGCAAAACGTCTTCAAAGAAAAAAAAAACACCCAGAAAGTCCAGCTGCCTCTTGGAAAACGCACCTTTGGGACCACCGTGAGCTGGAGGGCTGATCCTCTCCCTAGTCAGGGCCTTCAGCTTTTGCTGCCCTCCAGCTCTTCTGCACCTCAGGGACTCTTCTTCCGATGATAAGGGTGGAGGGCCACTTTTTAAAAGCGAAGCCTTTTTTCAGAGGCAAACCAGGCTGCTTGGGGAGAGACCGCAGCGAAATCCACCTGGCTGGATTCTCTGGAAATCGCTCGGGAAGCTTTCCTACAAATTGGAACTCCGCTCTCTGATGACAAGGGTTTGAGGGTTAGGAAGTTGGTTGAGCCCCTGGGAGGTTTGTTTGGGTTTTTCCCCTTTCCTTTCTTTTCTTTCTTTCTTTCTTTCTTTCTTTCTTTCTTTCTTTCTTTCTTTCTTTCTTTCTTTCTTTCTTTCTTTCTTTCTTTCTTTCCTTCCTTCCTTCCTTCCTTCCTTCCTTCCTTCCTTCCTTCCTTCCTTCCTTCCT
>NW_020716922.1:39847-58508 GCF_900518725.1 Notechis scutatus | reverse complement strand
CCTTCCTTCCTTCCTTCCTTCCTTCCTTCCTTCCTTCCTTCCTTCCTCTTTCATTCTTTCTTTTTGGGGGTGTTTTTATCTGAGCATGCTTACCCCTGTTCTCCTTTCACTTTTTTTTTTAAGCCCTCTCTCGTTATGTAAAACTGGCCAGGGTCATTTGAGAGTCAAGCAGCCTTCCGAGTTAAATAAACAAAGAGGCATCCTCTGAACCTGCTGCTTTTTTCGGAAGTATACCTAGCAAACTCATAAGTGGCCTGAAGGCCAAAATGATGCATTTCTGAACTTTGTAGAATGAAATCAGCCATCTGAAATCCCAGCAGAAAGCAGCTGAAGATATAATTCATGGCAATATGAAAAGCATGGAGGTATGTAATAGAACTGGTGTGTGTGTGTGTGTGTGTGTGTGTGTGTGTCAGTGTGGGGGGGGGAGAGACCAGGGCAGTGTCCCCTGTCCCTTATTTATAAAAGAAAGTGATTCTTCAGGGTGGGAATCAGTTGGGCTTAGCTTGGGGGTTGGGGGGCCTTGGTAATACTTTGGCTTTCACAGCCCCTCGTCTAGCCCCATCAGCCCCCTTTCCCGCCCACAGGAGCAGCTGCAGAAGACCACCGAAAAGATCAATCTCTATGCCTACAATCTGAAAGAGAGCAGCAAAATCTTGGACCAGCTGAAATCCGCCCTGGACTTCCTGTTCAAGAAGATCGGCTGCGATGCCACCAAGATCACGCAGCATCTGGGCGAGACGGGGGAGATCACGGATCAGAATTTGATGCAGTATTTCAGTGAGTGACCTGGGTAGCACGCTGAGCTGATCGCCTGGGGGGTTTTTCCCTAGAGGACCTTAAGAGGCTCCCTGCGTGTAGGGGTGCCAAGCCAGGAGCGGCAATAATACAAACTGACCTATGGAACCTTCCATAAGAGCCTGTCTTCGGCCAGGTAAAGCCTTCCAGCACATTCCCTCATTTGTCTTAGTCTTTCCATTTGGGATTCCTCTCCTCTGATTAGAGTGTTTCCCAACCTTGAGAACTATAAGATGGGTGGATCTCAACTCCCAGAATTCTGGGAGTTGAAGTCCACACTTCCTAAAGTTCCCAGGGTCGGGAAACACTTGTCTTATAGCTTATGTAGTTTCCGTACGTCAAGTTTTAATGAGAAATTCCCCTTTTAATCCAATGAAACCAAATTTATCAGTATCAAACCGAGTTCATTGGGAAAACCTGATCTAAAAAACAAAACAACAACCCAGAGCTAACAGTCACACCTACCAAATCGGGACGAGGAGGCCCCCCTTGTTTTCTGCCCGTTTTTTTTGCGCATTGTGTGAGGTGTGTGAAGCACCCCTCCCTCCCCCCTGGGGTTCCCTTTGCTTCTCTCTCTGCAGGCGTTCTCGAAAAGAAAAGCAATGACCTTTTGGTGGTTGAATCCTTCCTGCGCTACAAGGAAGTCGAAGGGGAGCTGGACACCGTCCCAATGCTGAATCCCTTTTTGGGCGGGAGTGCTCTGCTGAAGAAAATGGACACCCTTAAAGTGGCTCCACCTTCTCTCAGCGTGGATCCCTTTGCAGACATGGCAGAGCCTAGTAAGTAACTGCAGGAAGAAGAAGAAACGGTTGTGCAAAATTTGGAGCCGGCAAGAACGAGGGTCTGGCTATTGAAGACTGGCTTGGAAGTTCTTAGAAGGGCAGAGAGAATTCCCTTATGCTCTCAGTAAGTTGCTTTCTGCCAAGGTTTCTCTTGGTTTCCCTGAGTTTTCCCAAAGACATTTCAAGAAAAATAAGAAAAACCAAATCAACCAGTCAAGGAGCCTAAGAGTGGGGAGAAGACAAGCTGGTGTTGTGTTCATGCTGTGTAAATACGGTGGTTCAGTGAAACTGTGATTTTAAAAAGAAAGAAAATGCCTGGTCTCCAAACTAACCCCGTTGAACTTCTCATTCCTTTCCCAACAGCAGAACCGCTAGACCACAATAACCTGCGAGCCATGGTCTTGGGGAATCAGGAGAAGGAAAAAGCCAGAAGCAATTCCCCCACGGAAAGATTGGAGAGTGGCAAAGATAAAAAGAAAGCGTCCCCGGTATAGAAGCTAAGATAGAAATGAGCGGCAGGATAAGGAACCGTTTTTCTTCACCGGCTGCTTTCATATATTTAGATTCATGTATCTACTTTTATATATACATATATATACACACACACAGTACAGAATGGGATATCAAGATGGATTTTCTTTGCATAGGATAAAAAAGTATTAACAAAGAAAGCATTTGCCTCTCGAATTTCTACAGCTTGCTGTCTTGCTTGCAGTCATGTTTTTGGTTTCCCTGAATTTCTCTCTTTTTTTTAAAATATACCCTCAAATATCTAATGGGATCTCTCCCATCATCCTCCAGCCATCAAAGTTTGGAAAGACAGAAGTGAAAGTTCAACGCAACCAGAGAATCTCACTTTGATGAGGGCTGCATTCATGTTGCAACAGGTTTTTGTTTTACTATTGTGGAAGTTAAACCATTTTCTCGCCTCTTTTCCAGGATAACAAATTCCTTGGACGTACTTTTATGTGAGGCATCCTCTGTTCTGACAAAGACGCTGCAGAGCACTTAAAATGACTCCTACAGTGTCAGCATTTTTCCCCCACCCTCTATTACCCTGTAAAGGAGACTCTCCTCCTTGCCCTTGAAACACCTGACACAGGTATCGATTCTGTTGTTGTTATGTTTTTACTGTGCGGCTGTTGCAGAGTCGAGCCATTTCCCTGGTTTGGCAGGTTCTATTAGCCAAAGAAGATGAAGGGATATGTTCCTGGCACCTCATTTTTCCCAATAAAAAGAGGAAGGCCCCAAGGAGGCCTCTGGGCTGCGCCTACTCTGCAAAAGTCAGATGGAGAGAAAAGAGGTGAAGCACCTGTCATGGAATCCATGAGCTCCACTTCATTCTTGAACTAATGTTGGCTAACCCTCATGTTGATCCTCGTCAGCTCAGGTGCAGAATCTTCTAAACAAGCCACATGATGGCTCAGTGTTGATCAAGCTTTGTCTTATGTTCTTCATACGGCTGATATTTTATATGGGTACGGCTCCATTATAACCGAGTTATGCATCAGATCTTAAGCCTTTCTAATTTTCTTATTTTTTTACATCTTAAAAAACAGAAGAGCATCTCAATAAGACATTTTAAGATGTAAATGGAAACGTCCTTCGGTCCTATGCCTTTCAAGGTGTGGAGTTACTGAAGTAGGATCATGATTCGGATTTATCCAAGAATGGTGCGTGCTTTTTTAGATACCAGACAATTTTACTATTTATAGCCCACTGTGAATGAGCTGTGTTATCTCACAGCATGTTAACAGAGAGCAAATGCCATACCATAAAGATTGCACCTGTGTGTAGTTCTTGAAAAACCTGGGAATTGTAATCCCAATATAGCTGGAGCACTTCAGGTTGGCCAGCTCCCAAAGCTAGTAGACGTTGGAAATTTGGTTTTGCAATCCTGGACGCTCAGCACAAACTGTGCAGCCACTAGCTTTGGATGTGTCTCAAGCTATGTTAGGTTAGCCTGCCTGTTACAGCTGACTTCATGACCAGCTACTTGGATGGACAACTCTACATGCACCCAGAAGGACAATCGTGGGGTTCCAGCCATGTGCTTCCATTGCGTAAGAGATTCACTCGAATGTAGCAGCTGACATAGCGGGGAAACTGGGAGGGAAAAAGATCCTGGGCTCACATTTCCACGATCGGCAGGAGATGAGATGTGCCTATTGACCTTTTCAAGGGGTTGCTCTGGGGAGAGAAAGGAATAGAAATCCAACTCTACGGAGGGAAATTAAGAGAGATAGCAGGTGAGTAAATCAATAGAGCTGTGGTGGCGCAGTGGTTAGAATGCAGTATTGCAGGTGAACTCTGCATTCCCACTGCCAGCAGTTTGATCCTGACTGTCTCAAGGTTGCCTCAGCCTCCCGTCCTTCCGAGGTGGGTAAAATGAGGACCCAGATTGTTGGGGGACAAGAGGCCGACTCTGTAAACTGCTTAGAGAGGGTGGTAAAGCACTATGAAGCGGTATATAAGTGGTATTGCTATTGCTCTGATAGGTAGGAAGCCTCCATAGATATGCCCTGGTGAAAATGGCTGCCTTGTTCCAACAATAGGATCACTTAGCTGCTTTTAAAAGATGCACACCTGGCATATTTTTCTCTGCTTTGGTATGTTGCTCCTGGGTGATCAAAAGGGGAAGCCCCTAGGGAGGACAGCATCACACATGGACTGGGACCTAAACTTTGTGAGCAAACCTAAATAACATCAGCAGGCCAAATTTTTTTGGAGTCACGCCTTCCTCCAGTTGAACATCAAACAAGATACCTTTTCCAATTTTCATGCTTTTCTCTTTCAAGATGTGGGGTTATTGGGTTGTGCAGTGTGTGTTTGTGTGCTCTCTTTTATCCATTTCTAAGTTGGAATCTTGCCTTCCTCTCACCTAACCTGAGCATGACTGGTTCAGGAATTCTGGGAGTTGAAGTCCAGAGGTCATATAGTAATCATAGTTCCCCACTCCTGCTCTTCAGAAATGGCAAAAGCAGAAGTGGCAAATTTGTGGTCCTGTTGGTGAAGCCTCAGCTCTACATACTGTTGTTGGACAGCCTCTTAGCATTGTGTGCTAAGTGAGAAACGCACCCTGCTCTGGCATCAGAAAAGAAATATGGCTTGCTGTGAGTTCAGCTTATTCCATTCCCTCATCCATAATAATTCATCAAGGGCTGCACAGATTTTCTGAATAATTCAATACAAAGGCAATTTTAGAAATAGGTTTCTCCAGACATGGCTGCGTTCTTTCTACAGATAGGACAGACAAAGGGCTGGGACTGCCAAGAGGATGACAACAGACAGAGAAGACACAACAGCCCAGCTTAGCTGGCCAGAGAATGTATCACTTCTGTCATCACACCGAGTGGCCTCCCACCATTTCTTAATCTTTTTCTTCTCCGTGTGTGATGATGTGCACCAAATTCTTATAGTCAAGGTTGCCGGTTACATCTGGAGGGAAGGCTGCAAACATTTGCTCTACCTGGAAGAACAAAGAAGCCAGAACATTTCCTCTTGAGTGTTAATACCTCAGTGGCTCTTTTGGTAAAATTGCATATCTTCATTTTGAAGACAGTCCAACGGGCTGTACTCCTGAATTGCATTCCCAAGAAAGGCCATTGAATGATTCAGAAATTTATCTTACCTCTTCCTTTGAAAACCGTTCTCCTTGCGTCATGAGCATCTCTTTAATGCTGGAAAATAAAAACCCGGATTAGATGCAAAGGAATATCAGTCTCCATCCCACCCATTCCTCCATGTGAAAAATAGAAGTGATAGCGTTTTTTATTTCTGAAATCCAGGCTGGAGCCCATGGGGACAAAAAGCTGTTAATTGCTTTTACGATAGGCAGCCAGGCTGATTGTACATTTGCATCACGGCAGATTCTCCAAAGAGGGGTGATGCTAAATATATTCTTACTAAGGGGGTGAGAAGAAAGGGATGGAGAGAGGCAGAAAGGGATCCAGGGATCTTCTGACCATTTTAAGTGGAGAAGCTCCGGAGATACTTACTAGCTTGCCTTTAAGCCTTTGCTTTCCGGATCAAAGACTTTGAATGCATTTAGGATGGTTTCCTCTGGATCTGCTCCTGGAAAATGGAAAGGAAATAAAAGGGGGATGGGAGAGGAGATGGAGAGGAAGTCTGAGACAGCTGAATACTTCGTAAAAGTGGTCCTTCTTGCAAAGTTTGTGGGAAGGCTGAGGCTACACAGAAAACCAGAATGAAACCCTCCTGGAGCCACACAAGGAAGCTCTCCAGGAGAATTGGGAATCCAGCACATGACCTTAAATGTTGGTTTGCTTGTTTCTTTGTTTTTTTTATCCTGTTGCGAAGTGACTCTGGGCAGCTTACAACATATTAGACCTGTGACACTCTCGGCACATTCTTGGAAGTTCTAGTCTTGATTCTACTTTTAATCTGCTTTGTCTTGTCTTTACAATTGTAGCTTCTTCTTTCCCAGGTTGGTTGGTTATATATCAAGGGTGTGCCCATATATATGTCTGTATGGGTGGGTGCCTAAACATCTTACCAAAGGTGCTCACTGCTTGCAACCAAATCATAGCCTTCAATCTTACCTTTAAGCTTTTCTCCAAACATTGTCAAGAACACGGTGAAGTTAATTGGTCCAGGAGCTTCTTTGATCATGTCATCAAGCTCTTCATTTTTCACATTCAGACGCCCTAAAGCGAGCAAAACCAAACCAAGCATAATCCCTCAGCAGGGAACGGAAGGAATCCCTCTTAAGGAATCCCTTAAACTATTGAAAGACCTATCGCGATTGTGCTAGGCGCAGCTATTTTGAGGCAATGCAACGGAATGTGTGGATGACCTTGAGGATGAGGGGAAGATCAGAGAAGAAAGGGAGGAGCCCCCCAGTGGCATAGTGGTCGGAGGAACAAACTTAGCAAGAACCTCCCCTAATGAATCAAGCCATTAAAAGTGAGGGAAGGAAGTTTTGGACTTTCAGGCTTGCAAAATTCTGTTAATGTAGCCTTACACTAAAGTAGAATCAGCTCATCTAGTGGTGTTTCCTGTCTGCTTTACCTGAGAGGCCTGACAAGCAAGCAGCAGACAAGTAACACCCCTCCCATCCCTGCCTAATGTGGAACAATGGAGAATTTTCTTACATTTACTGCCAACATTGCAAAAATTGAGAAATTCTGAGATGCCCAGTCGTTCATACCAGCTGCCTTTGGCTTGGAAATATATAAATCATCTTGACCTAGAACGCGGTTAAAACTCGGGACTGTCCGTTCTATTTCAAGCCAGAGTTCTGGATTTCTCTATTCCTTATTTCTCGTGGTCTACATCTTGATATTAACATTTTGGGCAGTGGAAAAGGAACGACAATTGAAACACTTTTTTCCTCAATGGGATCCTATATAAATTACTCATAGGCCACTGATGGATTTCATAACGTAAAGGCGTTTCTTGGCTTACCTAGTGCTGCGAACGTATCTCTCAGATCTGTTTTGTCGATGAAACCATCGCGGTTCTGATCCATGATGGTGAAAGCCTGTTAAAGGAGAAACCGCATGTCTGGTATGGAGCGGCATGTACAAAGGGCCTCGCCTCGCTGTCAGATCGACCACCATTGCTTTTGAAGCTGCTCCCAGCTGTCTTCACCCAGAAGTGTGTGCCCAGCCTTTCCAATGCCTCTTTTGAAATCTTTCCTCAGCCCTATTCTGTAATTATGCGAGATACATCATTGAACTCAGGGTCTTTCTGGGGTCCCCGAGACTGTGGGGGAATGTATAAGGTTTAGGAAAAGATAAAAATTAATTCAATCTTATACCATCGACCCAGGAGGCAAAACAAAACAAAACAAATAAACAAACTTTCCATGGCTGGAATTATAAGTGCACAAGGAATCTGGCAGACTTTACGCTGCAATATTCAGCTAGGACATTTCAGCCAGGTTCCAGGACTAAGGCCAGGCTTCAAATTAAGCCCCAATAAAGTCTTTTTAAATTGGTTATTACAGCCTTTGATCTACAAGAATGTAGAATCATCCGGGACTTAAGCCCACCCTTCCATGCTTTTTTAAAAACAGATAGGATGCGTGTCCAGTTCCTTAGGCCTTAGATTATGTAGCATGGCTGAAATTCAAATACGGACTCTTAATTGTGCAAGTTGAACAGAAGCCTACGTTTTCCATGTTTTTTGGGTCAGGATATTCTGCTCATCTGGATTCGTAATACAAACGATTTGCCAAACATTTTACTGCCTCTGTTGACGTACCTCCTTAAACTCCTGGATCTGTGCCTGTTCAAACATGGAGAAGACATTAGAATTGGCACCTTCTGCCCTCTTCTTAGCTTTCTTGGGTGCCTTTGGGGAGATAAAACACAATATCATTCAGCGGCATCTCCTTCACTTCTAAAGGTCCCTTCTGCTGGGTCAAATAATGGCCCCAGGCCTCCTATCTGAAGCCATAAGCCGAACACAATACCATTTTTACCGCTTTATTGGTCAAGATAGTTATGGGACCACGATCGGTTGTATTTAGTGGCTATTGACTTAGTGCCATCCGTGGAAAATGCCCCGTGAAAAGTCCACGAAGGGGTTTCCCTGACCCAAGAAGTTTGCAATTTCACATTTGATGCCCAAAAGAAAGAGATGTACCGATATATGGATTTTGACATTTTGGGGACTAAATATTTGTGCTTAAAGTAGAAGGGTAAATTGGAGGTTTTAAGAAAGGATTTGAATGCAGAAAGGGACAGAATGTGTGAAGGGAAAGAAGACCATATCACACTAGTGGTCTGAGAGAGATGTCAAGCCAGTAAGGAAAAATTGTTGGAGTCCGTTTTGGGCGCCCCTAATTCATTGCTTCGAACTAAGTTATAAAATCATCTACATTGATAAACACCCTAGGTGTGAAGGAATACGTGTGTCTTGATCAAAAACCAAGTCCTATCCATTAATGCCAGCTTAAGTAGCCTATCCAAACTTTTTCTGAAGGGAATCTCATGCTACATCCTACTAGAACTTTTGTTCTTTGGAACATCCTCACTCACTTTTTTTTATCCAGAATGCTTGAATTCCTATTTCTTTTGTTCCCCTCCCAACTCACGGACTCTCCCTCTCTCCTCCTTTTACTCACCATTTCTAAGACCCAACTGTGCCGCTCAGGGTGCTGTTTGGAGACGGTTCCTTCGGCGGGTGCCCCCTTTGCTCTGCCCGAGGAGACAATAAATAAGGCCCAACCCAGATTATAAATAAACCCATCTCCTCTTTTGGATGCAATAGGTGAGCTAATCCCCTCCTCCCTCCATTCTCTCTTCTGCCTTCTTAAATATCAGCCTGCATTGTCATGTGGTGACATGCCAGAACAACAGAGGCCCCCGAGGTTAGGGACACACCAGCCGCCCGGATGGCCTTTCCATTTAAGATGTCGACGGAGCGTCCTCCCAGCGGCCAGATAAGAGCCAGACACCTGTGGGTGTCAGTTGGCCTTCACTGCATGCATTGGAGGGCCCGCAAGGGAATAAACAATGCGTTCTCTACCTCCGTGTATATGCAACCAACGTCCGTTCTGACCGTCCCTTCAAACAATAGCAGGAACAACATGGAACCTAGAACTTGGGCAATGCAGATGGGGGAAGGTCTGAATCTTCACAATTAGGGGTCCAGGACGCCCACTTAGCTGCAAGCCACTGGTTTCCCCTGACCCATTCTTGGATTGTGTGGATCAGATCAAACGATGGATTCGGTCAGTGTCAGCAGTGGATGGGGAGCTAAGCGACCTCGGGGAAGCCGAGTCAGTCCCGGAGAGTACTTGGGCGGATGGGAGACCCCGAGGAGATCCCAGGGTTCCAGGCTAGATTGGAAAGTAAAAACCTCATCAAGAATGAAATCCTGAAAGGCGGCAAGAGCAAACTGCAAGGGGGTCTTTTATCTACCTCGCAGGGATGTTTTGCCAAGCAGAGAAGAGGGTTTAAGCCTTTCTCGTATCTAAGCCTCTAAAAACTAATCTTAGCCCACCGGGAAAAGGCCCCTGTGAGTGTCCCAGGGCCAAAGCGGCCTCTCTGCATTCAGGCGAGGCATCTTCCTATCCTTTGCACTTTATATTTTTAGCTGGTGCTCTCTGCTCCTGAGCATTTCTCCCCCTCGCACCCCCACCCCCCCCAGGACTGGAACACACTTAGACAAAGGGGTGGGCAGGCAGGGAAGGTGACACAGTCCAAACAATGCTCTCCATATATTTCACAGTTGCTTGCAGCTGTCTTAACCAAACACGATGGAAATGGATGCAAGGATGAACAGCTGCCGCTCTTGGGTTGAGGTCCTTTCCCCTTCCTCTCTCTCTCTCTCTCTCTCTCTCCCTCTCTCTCTCTCCTTTCTGTCTGTGTCTGTCTGTCTGTCTGTTTGTCTGTCTTTTTCTTTTTTTCTGTCTATCTGTCTTTCCTTCCTTCCTTTCTTTTTTCTCTTTTATCTCTCTCTGTCTCTCTCTCTGTCTCTCTCTCTGTTTCTCTCTGTTTCTCTCTCTCTAAATCTCCCTGTGAACCAGACAGACAGATTCTTTTATTTAACCATCCCAGAGCCTAGAATCTATATATAGGCCTGTTCCGTCCTTTACATTGTTATCCTCTAAAATAGCTTTTCCCACAAGAAGTCTTGGCCCTGCAATCTTCACAATTCCCAGAAAGTTTGAAAATTGGGATTGGCAGGCTGCTTTGCGTGAATTCGTGTGAGCAATAATCATTTGCACAGGTTGCATGTATCTCTAGACTTTGAAATCAGTGAACCTAATAGCATGTAAAAATAATTTTAAAAATCCTCCCAATTTGTCCTGCTTATTTTGCTTGCTTACTTAATTAGTAAGTAAAAGAGAAGGGAAATTTAAAAAAAGAAAACTTCTTAGGATAAAGTTTTTAAAGTGTCTTCATTTTAGGGACATACGTTGCTACACCTGGCCTGAAGACTCAGAATATTGAGGAATTTTATTGAAGTTATAATTGTTTTATAGAAAAGACAGTGTCACCCATACTGTAACTTGACATACCGAGGATGAAAAGGAAGGCTTAGGGTTATTTTTGTGGTGGTAGAAAGAAAACTTAATCTAACATTTTTAATATCCCAACAGGGATTCCTATTCAGTGACAATTCTTTTTTGTCCGGATCCTTCTAAAAGCCAGATGCGAATTCACAAGAGCTTTAGAGGCCTAAAATGCTATCTCAGCTCTCCTCAGCTGAAGCTTTATTTAAGCTTAAACTAGAACAGGAAGAACAATTTGGAAAGGATCGAAAATAATAACAATAATAAAAAAGCTGGTTCATGCACATCGAGGGTTGTGCTTTGCCTTCCTGCCAGCCAGCAGAAACAGAAGGAAAGGAAGTCAGAGGAAGAAAATACGACATGGGCCCTGGGTACCTCCCCAGGAAAGGAAGAAAAGCCAGAAGGAGAACATCCCAGCTATTCTGGAGGCCGAGCATGCAAGAATAAATTCCGGGTGGCTTATTTAGGCCAAGCCATGCAGCTTGTGGGACTGCAGCAGTGGCTTTTCAGTGAGGGGAGCCAGTGAATCTGGTGACCTGGTGGTGATCCTGTCCACAGATCATCCATTTTCAGTTGCAAGAGCTAAAAGATAACAGGAAACAGAGGATGGTACCTCCCTCGCATGCTTTTGTAGTGACGCGTCTGTTTGCAGGTGACCCCGACCAAGGATCCTGGTGGGGAAAAATGAGCAAGGTGTGCACAACGATGAGATTACGCCCTCAGTCACCTTAACGTCCTGCTTTGCTTCCGGTTGTCACCACCAGCCTTGTACTACCTTACTTTTGAAACGTGCAACAAAATAATGCTAGACTGGAGTTAATGATTTATGAGCTAGGGAATGCTGAGATGGCCACATGAATTCCATTACAAAGTACTATTATTGTATTATCATTCCGTATCCGGTAACTACCTCTAAATCCCTGAAAAGCTTCAGCGAAAGATATTAAAGCAGAAACAATGTCAAATTAAACAGCATGGCAAGTTTACAATAAACCCATTTTTATTGTGGGTTGGGCTGCAGAAATCTGTTACAATTCAGGACCTCTTGTGAATTAAAAGGAGATAGGAAATGCAGTTTTGCAAGTCTGCTTCGTTTTACCCCTTCAATTTACAGTAGGGTGATTTAAGAAAGGAAAAAAAGGAATGTGAGCTTTGCCTGCCCTCTTCTGGCAAAACCTAATAACACTAAAATTCATTTTAAAGAACAGATAATTCTTTCTTCCCTCACCATTGGGCCATACGTGGGAGTGTAATATTCAACTGCACTGGCTTTTAAAATAATGTTTTTTATATTTTTAAAATGATCTATATGACTTACCTTGTCAAAAAGCAGCTATTTTATTTTTTAACTAAGAACTAAACTCGATGGTGTCACACCCTTATGAAAATTTTGTGGCTGCTCATGGTTCTTTAGGTGACTCCTAAGTATCTTTGATGTACAAGAGTTTGTACATGATTTGTAACTGTTACTTTGGGTGGGGTTTTCTGCAACAATGAGTATTTTATTTTGAGATAAATATTTCTTAATTTGATGGAGACACTTTTCCAATTCTTCTTCTTCTTTTTCTTCAGCGTTTGTCTCGCGCTCTGGCGAGGTCCGCTAATGTCCTTGAGTACTGCTTCCACGCCTCTCTGTCTGCCACGTATGTCGGGTCTGCCTTCGCGATCTCTAGATCGGCCTTGATCGTGTCCATCCAGCGTTGCTTAGGTCTACCACGCGGTCTCGCTCCTCCGACAATCACCTTCATCGCAGATTTGATGATGGATTCTTCCTTGGCGCGACTCACATGGCCGAACCATCGTAGCCGGGACTGCCTCATGACCGTGGGGATGGGCACGACGTTGAACCGTCTGCGCACTTCTTCATTCCTGACGCGATCGAGTAGGGTGAGGCCTACCGACCATCGGAGCATTCGCATCCAATAATGGATAATAATTCCAATAATAATAATAATAATAATAATAATAATAATAATAATAATAATAATAATAATAATAATGGATAATAATTCCAATAATGGGGAAATATGGTATTTCTATCAGAATTAATTTTAGGAATTCTAGCTTTATATCAATGTTTAGTCCACATTCTGCTTATGAATTGATATTTCTCTTCGAAGCTTTCCACAAAAACTGAGAAACCAGTTTTGGTAAGGAAAATTCTTCCAAGTCTCACATTTCTACTATGAAATTGTGTGAACCCACAATAATAGTTGCGGCCTAAACTAAGGGTCTCCAAACTTGGTAAGTTTAAGACGTGTGGACTTCAGTTCCCAGAATCCCTCAGCCGGCCCTGCTTGGAGAAGTTGTGGTAGGCATCAGTTTGCTCTGAAAATGAAGAAGTGTGTGTTAACAAAGAGAGCTGTCCTTGGTGCTGGGCTAGGATTCCATGTAGAGCAGTGGGGTCTCCAACCTCGGCCACTTTCGGACTTGTGGACTTCAGCTCCCAGGCTTCCTCAGCCAGCTTTGCTTTGTGAAGTCCACAGGTCTTAAAGTGGCCAAGGTTGGAGACCCCTGATATAGAGCATCCTTCGCCATTTAAAGATGGCTGGTTGGAGAATTCTGGGAGTTGAAGTCCAGGCGTCTTCAAGTGGCCAAGGTGGAGAAACACTGCCATAGAGCCCTTCTCTGAGTTTGGGCTTAGCTTTTGACTTCTCATTGGAAGACTGGAACTTTAAAGGAGCTGGAGACAAGCTCAGTCATTGGCCTGCCAAGGCTGTCTGTGAAAAACGATATAGCCAGTCTCAGGTTGACTTTGTGTAAAATGAAACAAGAGTTAACTTCTACTGACTGGTGCTAAGGCTTGAAGATAAAACCTTTGTCGGTGATCTGCTTTTGGGTCTTTAGAAACCGATTGTAGAGATGCAGGATGCACCAGAAAGAAAACGCAGGACAAACAGTAACAGTTAAAACATAGTTTTCCTCGCAGCCAGGAGGTTTGGTGGCCTGGCTCCCCAGCCCCTTGGTTGACCGTCAGAGTGAGGGGAAAATCAGCCCAATGTGTGGACCAAGACAATCCCAAAGCCTTCACTTTCAATCAAGCTTTGGGGGCTGCTCCTCTTTCTCTCCTCCAGAGTTCAGCAAGATTAATTGGCCCCGGGTGCAATTACCTTAATTTCCAGCATTAGGAAAAAAATCTATAAATGTCAGGAAGTAACATGCAATGGCTTAATGTGAGTTGTCATAAAAGCCCAGCTGGGGCCCTTTGGCCTCACTTTTGAACCTACACACAGTATTTAAATGCCCAGAAAGCAGCACAATGGAACCAGATAAGTTACCCCAAGCAGCCGAAAATAGGGATACCTGTTGAAGGAAAGAAAAATTCCATCAGAGAGATGTACATTTTTTTTATTTCAACTTCCTACTTTACTGGACTTTTGCCTCTGTTGAGTTGCAAATCCCCTTCAATTCTAAACTCAGCTGGACTCACCTGTTAGCTTGAAAATACCCAGAACAGCATCCTAAGTGCAGCCAACTTTCTATACTTGTACATTTAAAGGAACCACAAACAACGACAAATGTTGGAATGGCAGCTGAATGAGATCCAGTCCTTGGTTATCAGGAGGCCCGAGTCCAAGGATCCTAACCCCAGTTGGTTGGTTGTGAGTGGATCTAATGGTCTAAACAGGAGGAATTCCTCTTGAAAAGCAAAACGCTACTCAGGAATCCAGATTGTCCTTAACTTATTACTACAATTGGGACCAGAACTAAGCAAGGCTACTGTTAAATGAGGCACACCCAATTCTACAGCCTTTTTTGCTTTTGTGGTGGGTGTTTTCTGCCTGGCTCTCAGTAATCCTGGGGTTAATTTTCTTCCTCTTCTTGTGTCTTGCGTTGAAGGGCTTGCAAAGGGATCTTTCTCCAAAGCTGAGGAGCCAAGCTTGCTCTCTTGCTTGCAACACTTTCATAGACCTTATGCCCTGACCCGGGCACTCTGTGTGTGTGTGTGTGTGTGTGTGTTTAGTGAGATACAAGCCGTGTTTGTGTGACACTGGAGTCCTGCAAGAGTTCTTCACGTGCCTCCCCAGACCTGCTGTTCTGTTTGCCTGGCCCTTGTTCTAGGGCTTTCTTTCATGCAACGGGAAACCCGGCCCCCTTTTGTGCTTGCCATCAGCCCTTTCATGTGGGTAAATTAACACGAAATCAAGCAAACTAATTAACCTTGCTAGCTTTCTGCCAGCTGGCTCCACAACAGAATTCCCTCTCCTGTGGCAGAGGGGGATAAATCACGCTTCTCTTGCAAAAGAGAAGAATGTTATCGGGGCCTGCCAGAAAGGAAGAGGGAAGGAGGCAGAGCACACCAGAATGGAAGGGGGAACCGGGTTGGGGGGGGGGAAGTAGGTTAATCAACCCTTTTCTTCTGCTCCAGTTTTTATCGCAGGAAAGGGGGCTGGCCTATTAATTAGAAAACCCTTTTTTTCATGTAAAACACAGCATTCTCCGCAGATAAAGGAGGGAGGTATTTGATTCTCTTGCTGTTACTTGCGTGTTCCTGTTGTTTGGTGGCCTGCCTCTTCTGCTCAGTGGCTGGGCAGGGGCGTGTCCTGCCCAGCTTTGAAATTTCAGGGGGGGAGGATTTTGTCTTCCCTTTGGGGTGAATTGATCCACGGGACCTAGCTGCTGTTGTCTTTCCTCTGGCCACTTAGTCCCACCAGCATTCACCTGGGATAACTCAAATCAGGATGGTGTTAATGAACAGAGTAACTTCACCCATGTGCATTTGGGGAAAAAAGGGGGAGAGAGAGACCCCTGCCTCGAGGAGCTTACCTTTCAAATCAGGATGATGGAAAGAATGGATCTAAACTGGGGGACTCTTTTCACAATGCTACCGATGCGGCCTGATTTAATCTCCGTGTTTCACTTGAATCTTGGGAAACGTACCCCTGGGACTTGGCTCGTGGAGCAGGCTCCCCTTGCAAGCAGCCACCTGTGGCTCCTCCACAGGTAGTAACAGCCACGTCCAGCTTGTCCCTCATTTCCCGGAAGAAGGTACCGTCTCTCGGGATTTATTTTGGTCCTGAAAATGGAACAGTACAATACGAATCCCAGATGGGTCTGCAGCTGTTAAAAATCCAGCTGTTGCTCTGTTCCATGCATACATCTGTGTGGGTGAGGGATTCCGTCTGGGTCTTCAGCCATCCAGAGTTCAAGGGATCTTGAAGGAAGGAAGAGATTACAGGAGAGAACGCAATTTGGCTGGGCTGCTTCTCCAAACCTTAACTCTATTGCTGCTGTTGCCGCTAAAGGCAATTGAAACACACACACATATGCATTTTTTTTTCCTGGCAGGAAAAAAAAACACCAGACAGCACTAGATCCCAGCTGGTCACATGATTCACCAAGATAACATCAGGTCTCTCTGCAGACAATCAGAAGTGGTTACTTGTGCATCTCACTGAAGGCAAATGCAGCGATCATCATCAATTTTTACCTTAAAAAATCCAAAAGAGTGGCATAGCTTATGCATCATTCTTGCATTCTCCTTTCCCTTTTGCTAGCTAAGTTTAGGGGAACCTGTCCGGAAGTAATCCTCCTCAAAATGTGTTTTGGCTCCATTATCTGAACACTAGTCGGTTCGTTTGTGGATTGGAGAAAGTCCCCATCTTGATTAGTATCTATGGATTTGAAAGCTACGGGTTTGCAAATTGTTCATTTGAATCAAAATACCCGTATCTTGCTTAATTCTGTCTTCTTTAACTACTGTATATACCACAGTGGTGAGCTTTTGACTCACCTAGCACCTAGGCCAACATTTGGGTGCACCTAGGAGGCTGGGTGTACATGAATGCGCACACACAAATGGATACATTCCCATTCCGATGAAATATAAATTCCCCTTGACCAATCCAATTTCCCAGGAAATCAATGCATCTTAACATGAGCTAATATTTATGAAATTGAATTTTGCCAGGCAACTAATGCAGTCCTATTCTACTTTATGCATTTTTATTAAACTAATGCATTTTAAATTTAACTGTCATATTAATGACAACAGGCTCCTGATACTTACAGTGTAAAATAATATATATTTGCAGAAATCGATACCAGGCCAAGCAGAAGGGGTTTGTGCTTTGTGAGACAGATATGACAAATTCATGGAGCTACTTAATTTGCTGCTTATGTACATTAGCTGGTAGGTTTGTTTACTGATAATGATTTTTCCCCATTTTAAAGAAAACATATATTAAAATGCAAAAAGACGACAGCTGAATTTGGAGGTAAGGAAAGCCAGAGAGGGTGTGACTGATGGAGGTAGCTATTAGAGATTAAGAACAGACACCACCTGCACCCCATCTATGCATCGGCCCTTTTTCTCCACTCTGTCACCTATTTTAATGTTTTAACTTCCAGTTAAACTTTTAACTTGGCCCTTTTATTTGTTTTATACTGCTGTGTATGGCATTGTAAGCCTCCCAGAGTTGCTTGATGACGAGATGAGCAGCATATAAATTTAACAGAATAAATAACCAAAAGGCTTGGGGGGGGGGCAGAAACAGGTGGCGCAGGCAACTCTGGGGTGGGAGGATGAGCCAGAGCCTTTGGCTTACTCTGAGAAGTTGGTTATGCGAGGCATGTCTTACATCGGAGGGAAAATGCCAAAGGGACGTGCTGGTGGAGGCGTTGTGGTGGTATAAATATTCATATTATAGATGTACCTAACCTCAGGTATTTTGGGGGGTGAAAAGAGCTGGCGGTGTGCTTAGCAATCTTCCACAAGTCTGAGTTGTTCTCCTGAAAATAGCAAGCCCCAGGAAACGGGCATCTTCCGCGGAGTTGTAAACTTCCTGCCAATCAAACCCAAAGTACAGAACAGCGAGCTCCCTGCTGTTTAATAATGACCCTACTGGGCTCCGGACGGCCACCTACTGCTCTGCTGTGGGGTTGCCTTGGGGTTTCCTAGGCCTCTGAAGGGTGCATGTGTGTGTGTGTGTGTGTGTGTGTACACTGGAGGGACAAAGGCAGACTCAATTTAACAGCTATGCCTGACCAGATTGCATTTTCATGCCAAAAAAGACACCATCTCCTGCAGAAGCTTTTCAGACCTGGAAAGAAATTCTGCACACACACACACCCCAACTCCAATGCGTTCTTGAAACGTAGGACGAGTGAGGGGCGAGAGATCTCTAGGCAAAAGCAAAGTGTGGGAATATGGGAACAGTTGTTGCAATCCCATGAAGCGGGGTTTCTCGACGGAGGTGTGGCTGGCTGGGGAATTCTGGAAGTTGAAGTCCACCCACCTACAAGGGGCTAAGCTTCTGCACTCCCTGAGGGTCATATTTACACCGCTTGGTTATTTACACTCCATTGAACCAACAAATATTCTCATCGTTGTGGAGTCCCGAATGCTGTCTGAGTTCGGCTGTTTTCTTGCAGGTGTTTCATTGCCCAACTAGGTAACAGGATCAGTACTGGGGGGAGGGAAGGAGGAGGAAGAGAAGGGTGGTGGAATACTTGGTGTTTTCTGAGCTTGGCTGGTTTTTTTTTTTTTTGGTGGACATTTCATTACTAAACTAGGTAATATCATTAGTACAATTGCTGATTATACTAGTAGCTAGGAGCACTGATGATGTTCCATAGTAGGGTCATGAAACGTCTGCAAGAAAACAACCAAATTCAGAGACCACCGAGGACCCCACGGTCGGCTGGCTAATTTTGGCCCTTCTAGTCTAAGCAGTGGCACACTCAGCCCACCCCTCAAATGTGCCCTTCCTCTGCATGCCCCCAGCCCACCCCACGGCGGACCCCGTGGAGCCCGTCTCCTTTATCCCGTGGCTCCTTCTGCCGATTCCCCCGGCATTGCTCCTTGGCTGCCAGCAGAGGGCGCTTTCTGCCAAGGCACCGGCCTCTCCCCCTCCCTGCCCACCCTGGGCGACAGATCAGCGCCAGTTCTGAATTTGGGGCAATGGGAGGGGGGAGGTGAGCCGAGCCTAAAGTAAATCACCTGCCCTAATAGGTGGAGACGTTAACAAGCAACGGCATCAATTATTCATGAGCGTGCGAAGAAGCAAAACAGCCTTAAATCATTTCATAATCCTTGGAGGGAGAGATGTTAAAGCTCCTTGAGATAAGGTGTCTCAGGGAGGGGGGGGGG
>NW_020716922.1:18039-39447 GCF_900518725.1 Notechis scutatus | reverse complement strand
CCTCCTGTGCTTCGCGGGTTTGGCTACTGAGCGGGAGGGGAAGCGAAGCACCCCGAGACCATCCATCCCCCCCCCCCCCCGCACGACTTTTCTCCCTCCTGGTTTTCGGGGTGAACCAGGGTCCCTCTGCTCCTCCCTCCCTCCCCGCAACTCCACGCAGTTCTGAAAAGCCAGCAAGTTCCCCCTTCGGTGGGTTTTTTAGACTCTTCCCCCGAAGTAGCTGTTGCACCTGCTTAAGTCTATCTATCCCCCGAGACACCTCCTGCCCCGAAGACCTTAAGATCCCTGGAGACTTTGCAAGTGGCAGGACCTCGGGTGGCTTGTGGTGGGTGGGCTGGCAGGACCCGAGGCCGAGGAGGATGGGTGCAGGTCCCGCTTGGGCCAAGGGGAGGCTTCCAGGCGTTTGGGTTGGTTGTCTGGCCATTTTCTCAGTCTTTGGGTGGTCTCGGGGTTTGTGTGGGTGGGTGGGAGAGTTGATGAAAACTCTCAGCCCCCTTGATTTTGTCCCAGGCATTTCCCACCAATCCAGACAGTCTTCTTTAAAATTAAATCTAGTTTATTTGGGAAAAATGCAACATTTCTGCATTCTCCTAAAAGGCTTCACAGATATGTGATCAAGCAAAACGATCTGTACAAATTCCTGCGAAAGACACAGAAACCCTTCCAAATTTAGCAAAACTCCTTAATGAGAAAGACTGGCACAATGGTGCAACCAGCTATGCTGATGTATGCGTCTACATGTCATTTCCACATGTGGATCAAGACACGCTGACTGCCAATTTGTCTGTCCTTTTCTGTTTGGTGCCACAGTGCTGTGCCTCAAACTCTACCTTGCCACGTTCTTCTGCTAGGAGGATCTAAAATAGAAACATTATTCTTTAACTAAGTTTTTTTTTTAAAAAAAGACAGTGTATGCAGGATTTTGGCCAAGGGTGGACAATCTTGATAAATTGCAGGTCCGTGTAATAACAAGCTGATAATCTGATGGCTTTGATCACGCTGCTGCGTTTGTAGTGCACATGTTCTCGGAAATGAGGACAGATAAAATTCCTGTTTGGAATGACACTGGGCATATTTCATTTAAGAAACAATCTAAACAGGGTGTAACATCATTAATGGAGTCTTTCTTTCCTGATAGTCACATAACTAGATTTTTGTCTTCGCATTTTTTCTTTCTTCCTCTTAGCTTTTTTAATATGTCTTTTAAAAGGTTGGCAATGTGTATCCAATATTTTGAATGTTTGCGGGTAGTTTATTTTGCTTTTGCCAATCAAGGAGGGGCAAAGGATTATTTCCAAGGAAGCTGACTACATTGTGGTGCGTATTCCCTAGTTCCAAAAAGAAAGCAGATGATTTGGGGGAAAACAATTATCTTTTCAACGGAGAAATGTATCCGTTTATAAAATTAGAATATCGAAGCAGGCATTTGTGGCACCTGGTTGCAAAAACCTGTTTTCTGCTGTGGAGTGTCCACAACAGCTCAGTGAAATGTGAGTGAGGGGCAGTTGGGGACCATATTTTCAACCCAAGCTGTCACAACGAGCTTTTAGGGAGCAGAGAGCTAAATTTAGGATGCCTGACAGTGAACGGTTCTTTCCCAGGTGCCCTGCAGGTATGTCCAACCACTGTTTCCATCATAGTCAATCAAGATCCCTTTCCTGTTAAGAGTCATGTTCCCTTGAAGCAATTGGGGTGGGGGGAGGCAGGCTGTGTGCAGGACCATCGTTCAATATGGTTAGTTTCTGGCATTTTTACTCCTCCTTTCTCTTATTCCGCTTTCCTTCTCTCCTACTTAAAGGAAGGAATAGGCAGCCGGAGAATTAAATAGTGTTTCACCTGCAGCTAATATCTCTGGTCTTGGGCCTTTTCCTGTGCTTGACCTCTGACCCTTTTCAACTGGAGATTCCTGAGCCAAAGGACTTACCCATGGCAGACAGTTGCTTATCACAGTGGTTCCCCCTTAGCTTTAATCATGAGATACAAGCCTTTTCCATTCTCCCTCCCCCTCCTTCTCTCTCTCTCTCCAAACTTTTACATTGTTGTTTTTACTCTTTGGATTTTGGAATGCATAGTTGGAACAGAACCGCAGTTTCGGAGAGCTTTCGGAGAGTGTTTGGTCCCATCTTTTTCCCATTTTGGGAGTGGGGGTGCCGATTAAAATATTACCCCTGCGTGATATTCCAGAGTGCATGAATTTTACATACGTATCCACTAGGTGAGGCATCTATTACATGTCATGACAGGTTGACTTATTGTAATGTGCTAGCATTTAACCAAGTGTCAACATTCTTGATTCTCAATCGTAGTAGTGATTAAATGATTGTATTCCATTAGCTTGGAGAAACCGGTGGGGAACATAACTTAAAATGAAGAGCAAGGGAGTGAGATTTGGTGTTCCTTATGCCGGAGTTAATCTATTACAGATTTTTTTTGTAGAAACCCCATCAAGAGACTTGGATTTATTTCCCGTTCTACAGGTCCTTGGGCAATTCACTATTTTGGTGTTCCACTGTCATTTGGGAATAAATGTGCTTTACCTTCTAAGTTTATCTTGAGAGCAGTGCTAACCAAAAAAGAAAAGAAAAAGAGGCCATCATGAATCTCACTGCTAGCTATTCCTGCTCAAAAATTTTTTTCCAACCAAAGGCACTTGCAGGAAAGCATCAGAAACACCTTTCTCTCCCTTTGCTCTCAAACGTGGGAATGGGAGCAAGGAAGTACAATCTCACGGAGATCTTTTAAGAACAGCCTGTTCTTCGTTTGTGATGCCTGGTTGATCTTGTCCCCTTTGGTTGTGGCAGGGCTTAGAGTGGATCTTGGCTGATCCTGAAGCTAAGCAAGGTCAGGCAGGTTCTTAGAAGAGCTGTCAGCTAGACAGGGAAACGGGGGAGTGAAGGGAGGAAGAAAACCTCACAGAAAAAGACAAGGAAACCGTTTGAAGAGCTCCGTTAAGTCCCAAGTGGGGAGCAGAAGTTGAGGGTGATGCTACCTGGGGAGAAGAAACTTCTCCTTATTCGGATGTCCTTCAGCCCTGGAATATGCTGACTTGGCCGGCAACATCCCTGGATTGATAGAGCCATATTGTGATTGCCAGCTTGTTCAGGCACTGCGGGAAGAGAGCAGAAGGCATTCTGGAACAATAGGTTGTGGGAGAGGGACGGTGGGACAGGATCGCCCTCTTTCCTTCGCCCCCAAACCTCTGCCTCCCGTTGGGGGCTTGGAAGCGACCGACATTGAGCCAAGGAAGGTTTCCCCCAGCGTCTTTTTCTCGCCCTCTCGTTCTCTCCTTCTTCCTCTTTGCAGTCTGCGTAATTGAGATTCTGTCAGACAAGATTGCTAGCAAAGGTGTGGAGTTTTATCTTTAGCGCAGGGTGTTCTTTCTTGGGAAACGGATGACCCCAATCGCAGCCCGGGGAGGGGTGATTCTCCTAATTAATAAAGCTATTAATTAATTGTGTGCACAGCACAGAGGTGGGATTGGGGTAGGGCGGCCGGAATTTGTCTAGCTGAAGAGGTCAAAGGAGCATTAGACTGGCCCCTCCAAAAAAGCACAAATTCTATTCTCCTTGGTCAGACCGAGAGATTCTCCAATTTTTATCAAAATACAGCTGGAAGGGACCTTGGAGATCTTGTAGCCCCGGAATGTTCTCGGTTCCAATGATGAGCTGTCGTTCTGGGGGAAAGGAGTTATTTCTTAATTTGAAATTGTGAGGGTGAGATCCAGTCCATCAAGTTTTAGAATTTAGAACTGGGCTGGCTGGGGAATTCTGGGAGTTGAAGTCTAGACTCCTTATCCCAGGATGGAGATTTTGCCTCATCCCTTTCGTCAGCAGGGCCTAGATTTGGTTTGAGAGCGATCTGGCTCAAAGTAGTCCCTTCCAATGGCTTGTTTTACTCCCTGGTCGCCTGGAGGGCATTTCCGCTCAGCAGGGACAACCAGTTGACCTGCTTCCTGGTTTTACAGTTAGAGCACTGGTAATTCTCACATCTCCAGGCCTCAAAACTGGAACCAGGAGGCCAAAAACAGGAACACAAGGCATTTAAACCAATTTTCACGGGAACATATATTTGCAACCTGGCCGTGGGATGCTCCATGGTGCTGAGGTAAATATTAATTTGTCTGGGCAAGAGCTGGAAGGGACCTTGGAGATCCTCTAGTCCAGCCACCTGTTAAGGCAGGAAAACCCTATACCCGTGAGGGAGAACCTAGGGCAGATGTGCCAGAGGTGACACGGAAAGCCCTCTCCATGGGCAGACTCAGGGCAGACGTGCACATATTGCATTTTGAGGAAGTGCGTGCACACTTTGGGCACTCGGGTGCCGGAAAGGTTAGCCAACCCTGCCCTAGACCATTTCAGACAATTAACTGTCCAGTTTCTTCTTAAAAAGCTCCCAGTGTTGGAGCATTGACCACTTCTGGAAGCAAGTCGTCCTCCACTGATTAAATGTTTTAACTGTGAGGAAATTTCTCCTTTAAAAAAAAAGGCACGTTTAAAGCAAATTCGATCCCAAAAGACCAATCCTTGAGGCTGTGTAATTCTGGGGGGCTTCCTACCTGACCACCCCTGGCTCTAAAAGTGTGTGTGTGTGTGTGTGGGGTGTTTTGAGGACAGGCCCTGCTTTCCTTCCTTACAAATGGGCCTTCATGCAAATCTAGAAAGTCCCCAATTTATTCCGTTCTCACCCAGCTGAATCTCTGTCTCCTATCCAGACAACTGTGGGAGTATTGTACTGAAATAATTATACTCGAATACCAAAATAACATGCTTTTTCAAAAATGACAATTTGCATGGTGTCAGGGAATTTATATAAATTTCAGCTCTTCTATTATTTCCCCCCCCCTCCCCCACCCCTTTCGTTTTTGCTGTTCTTACTAAATATATTGTTAGCTGCCAGGAATCCCTTGGGTGGATGGAGGCTCTGAGCTGAAAATAAGTATTAACTGATTAAACTGCATGACTGATCTCTGTTTTTCATCTATAATCATAACATTGGCAGAGAAAGAGGTGGGTGGGTGGAGAGCTCCAGAGCCGCCTCTTCGGGGGAAGGCTTGCTAATCATAGTACATTATTTTTAAAACAGACCTGATGATTGAGGTCTTTGGGATACGTAAATAAACTCGCCAGCTTTGGGAGGGTTGACTTTGTGTGGAGAACGGTGAAACTTTTAGTCAGAACTATGCTTTTTCCATAACATTTAGCTTTTCATCTCCCAGGAAATTCTCCTGATGGGTTACTTTCATCCTTATTTTGGTTTTTTTAACTGTTTTTCCCCTTCTTGTTGGTTGCAAAACACAGTGTTTGTTTTGCCCACGGTGTCGTGCTCCTCTGATATTTGCTTGTTGCAAAACGAATCAAAGGACAGAAGGCGGCTTGTCTTTTTCGGCGGAGATTTCTGACTGTACACCAATCTTTTCTCTCACACCAACATTCATATCCTACTCCCCCCCCCCCCCCTTTTCTGGATATGACAAAGCTTTCTGTAGTCTGTATACTTGCAGATTATGAGTGCGGAATTTTCTTTTGTGCTGAACATTTCATCCTGCTCGTTTTTGTTGACACTGAAACAAGTTGCCAGCCCTCAAGGCTAATAAAGGGGAGGCTGCGAAAACTCTCATAAAGATGACCCTGCAACCCAAAGTTTGCTTAAATCCTATAAGTGAATATGTATGTGTGTGTGTGTGTGTGATGAAGGATCCCGTCCCCATATCTCAGCTAGAAGATCTTTTATACCGCATTACGTGTTTGCATGTGTAGCTCTGATGCGCCAAAGATCCCCGCTAAATAATCATTTCTTTGTTTCTTAGTTGACAAAGCAGTGCCGTTTTTAATACTGCTTCGCTGGATAATTATTGGGTTTTGTTGTCTGTATGTTTTTACTCGTTTGGTGTAACATTTAATGATTTCCCCAAAGCACCAAGAGGACTCTGGCGTATCGATTTCGCTGCAGTTTAACTGACTCACAGCAAATGCAGGGGCTGCTTTAATATTAATTGCTAGACACGGTGGGGGCTTGCCAGCACTTCTGTCACACCGATTCCTTTAAAAAAAGAAAAAAAGGTAAATAACCAAGCGGTGGCCTGTGTAAATATGATACCCTAATGCAGTCTTTCTCAAGCATGCCTATTTGAAGATGGGTGGACTTCAACTCCCAGAATCCCCCAGCCAGCATGGCGATAGGCAGGCTTATTGCTTGGGAAAAGGTACTTTTCCTTCTTCCTGAACCTTCTTTTGTCCCCTAGGGCGCCATGTTGCTTCCCTGCATTGAGAGCAATCGTAGTGACTTGAAGCTTCCTACTTCCAGCCCCCAGTTAGGCAAGCTGTCCTCCCTCTTTCTGTGCACAAGCCCATTGCTACGGATAAGGCCAACTGAGGCCACTTAGCTTTGGTTATCCAGAGCGAAAAAGAGACCAGGCCTTGAGCCATACAACAGCAGTGCAAGACCAGAAACGAAACCAGGAGATGCAACTTGTGTGTAGACCCTTCTGCTTCCCAGCCCTTAGCTCACCCACCGCCTAGGTGAACGTTCCTTCTGATGGGTGCCTCAAATCACCTCCAACTGGCCTCGTGTGAGCCCGGCCCTCGATGAAGTCAAACCACCGCCTCTTATTTTACCCGGGCTACTGCTGCAAATGATGAGATCCTTCACAGCATTACCCAAAGGAGAATTTTTGTAGTTCAGCACTCGAATGAGGGATCCTTGGTGCAGCCCTGATGATGTTACCTAGCTTGGCCATGAAACGTCGGCAAGAAAACAACCAAGCTCAGAGAGCACCAAGGACCCCTCATTTCATAGCGTGCCTGAACCAAAATACCGAACTAGAGGTAATCCTTGACTTACAACGGTTTGTTTAGTGACCGTTCCAGATGTGGATTGGGTCCCTCCGCAGGCTGCAAGGGGGCTTCTAAGCTGATACACCTCTTCACAGAGACAAAGCTCTTCCTCCTCTTCCTCCTCCTCTTCTTCCTCCCCTCAAGCCTTCCCCCCCCCCAATAATTAGATTTCTTCTATTGTAACCGTTCTGCAGTAAATAACTGATTAGCAAAACCTGCACTGTGTCAATTAGGAGGGGCTGTTTTCACAAAGGTGGGGGGGGCAGCTTGCAATTTTCCTTGGCAGCACACAGTGGCGGATGCCTTCTCCCCTGCTGCCGTACTTTTTATTCCTATAAAAAGCAGTTAATTAACATTATTCTTTAATTATTGCTTCTATCAACAAGGGGGCTGTTTCCCCCCCCCACCCTTTCTTCCCAGCTGCCCCAAGTCTGAGCTTCCTTTCCTGTTTGCCTGTTGAAAAGGCAGCTGATGACTTCCGTCGTTGTCACTTGATGGGGTCTATCGGGGACGGCCGTGTGCCAGAATGCTGTTAGCAGCCTGGAAGCTTGTAATTTGCCCCCTCTGGCAAAAGTACTTTAGAAGTCTCTGGGTAGTTTTGAACTCTCTGTTCTTAATTAAATATGCAGCTTTTCACAGTAAGCAGGTTAATTCTTTTGTGTGGTGTAGTAATGCTGTTAGGAATTTTGCATAGTTCTTATTAAACATTATTCAGGCATTGTGGATTCTGTAATTAAAAAAAAAAAGAAAGAAAGAACAAAGTTGGATTTAAAAAAAAAACCCTCCCCATCTTCTCTTCCCTCCCCCAGTTAATTTATCAAATGAATTTAGCACAGTTTTTTGAGGGGGGGTTGGGGGAAAAGGAGTGGGGAGGGGTGGCAGCTCAATCCTGATGCTGCAGCGAGTGTTTTAAAAGGGGAAATATTTAATTGCTCACCCGGGATTGGTTGCTTATGAAAGATTTGGCTGTTTGATTAGCAAAGCCTTCTGGGAGAGGCTTTTAATGGTATGTGATTTTTTTTTTCTTTCTAAATTGTGGGTCTCTCTGTGTGTGATTGTGGATAACTCGCCTTTTCTTCAAGAAAAGACCTCTAGGGAGAATTGCTGATGGAGAAGGAAGGAAGGAAATTGGGGGATCAGGCAAGACTGGAATTCATCATTTTAACAGCATCTGTGAAATCTTTCCCCAGCCTCTAGATATGTTAGGCAATCAGCTCCCAGAATTCCATTGCCAACATGCCTAGGAATTATGGGAGTTGTAGTCCATGGAACATCTGGAGGGCAGCAGATTTGGGAGAAGGCTGCTATTATAGGAACAGCTTCCTGCTCCACGCTGTCAAATAGGCAGCAAAGTTTTGTTTCTTATCATCAAGACCGCCATTTTTAAAAGATCATTTGCCGTATTTTTCTTTCAGATTCTTCATGGCTGCCCATCTCAAAACCAGCACTCTGGGCATGTCGCAATTAGTGTGTAAATATTGATAAGTTATTTCCTGCCTTTCATTTGGGACTTTAAGGCAGCCTGCAAGGGGAGTGTCCAACCTTGGCCACTGTAAGACCTGTGGACTTCAACTCCCAGAATTCTGGCCAGGGACTCCTGGAAGTTGAAGTCCACGAGTTTTAAAATTCCAAGGTTGGACATCCCTGGTGTACAAGATGCTTTACTCTGTCTTTGCTCCACCACACGCCTGTGAAGTAGGTTGTCCCAGAGTCACCCAGGGAGTCTTGACCGCCGATGCTACACCTGAGGCTAGGTTTTCCTGGTGCCAGTCCAAGAACTGGCACTCCATTTGCTTCTCATGTTGAGACCAGCTAAAGAAGAGCCCTGAGCAGCATTACCTGAAATCTTTTGGGGTGTCTTATCTCTTGGCCTGGTCTCCTCCAACAGGCCGATACCTTCTTAACGTGATTCTGTCTCGATGTTTGAATCGTATGCTGAGCTGTAGTTAAAATACTCAGAAATAAACCTGAAAGGTTGGCTAGAGGTGCGCAGGGTGCCTTTGGTGACCGAGTACCATCTGGCAACCTCACAATACATAACCCACAACACAATCACCCCGAGAATTCCTCGCACTTATAAAAAGTATTAAATCCTCTTGTTCAGCCTAAACATTCCAGCTAGCTTGGTGCATGGATACATAGATAATTAGGCATTTTCAGAGCCTTCGTTGAACCTTCAATGCAGTAACACCAAGGAAAGTTTTGTAGGCCTCTCTCTGTACCTGCCTGCCTGCGTTTGCCAGCTTTGAAGTAATACCCTTCTCAAAATGCTGTTCTTTTCCCTCGATTGAGTCAGGGCTACCTTCCTTGTCATCTCACACAGTCATGTAAGCATATCTGATTTTTATCCAGGAGCAAAACCCCACCCTGTTCCTCGGCATCCAAATTGGTGTGATATTTTCATTAGACAGTGACAGGAAAAACAGGTCGTTGACATTTACCAGGAGCAATATTAAATTGTCAAACTGGCAGTCTGGGCTGTCTCGTCACAATGTCCACCCGGTCCGTGCAGAATGGCCAAGTTGGGCAGGAAAGGCAAAGCTTGTTGAAATTCACTCTTGGTTTCTTATACGCAACCTGGTTGTGTGAGTGTAGGCTTGTTTTGAGGGACATCTTCCCAAATGCTCTTGCTATGCCCATAACAGGTGTGAAAATAAAGAAGAGCTGCACATTTCTCCATATGTCTGGACGGCTTAAGGTTGAAAGAAAAAACCATTGAGTTATAAGCTAGAAAGTTGTATTTATGTACACATTTATTGTTACTTTGGAGAGGATTCATCCCTAACACGAAGTTCTTCCCTGAATTAATTGCAATTAATTAATTAGTTCCTTTTATTTCCCCCAAAGCTGTAAGAATTTGTTGGCTGTTGGAGAAATAAAAGAAAGTCTAAAAGATTCCATCAAACAGACCGGGTTGTGGGGATACGCAAGCGTCTAGAAGGAATACAGACTGGGATTGTGGGTTTGTATTAAGCTGACTTTCCTTGCCATCGGTTCTGAAAACGTGACCACCCCAACTGGAAAAGAACAATAACTGAAATGTTAAAATAGGCAGCTTCCTGACGGAACTCGCTGCCCTTACGTGCCGTGATTATGGCTAGCATAACCAGGCTTTTTCAGTAGGATTGCAAGCGGGGCCTGAAATTATATTCATCTCTTTTGTTCTATAGACAGTGGCGTGTTGGAGCATTATTTTCAGAGATGTGTCTTCCCACAGCCGCTGAGGAAGTGTTTCGTCAGGACCATGGATAGCTCTTGGTGAAGCTGGAGGCGAGGACGGCTTGCTAGCAAGGCAGGTGCTTCAAGCCCATAGATGAGAAATAACAATGATACTTTTAAATCTGCTCGGTTCCAAAAAAACTGGATTGCCCCCCAGAGGTGCCTTTGTCTAAACAGGCATGGAAGTGGCCTTAATCTACATCTGCTCTTTCTCGGCTGGTGTAATTCTGGAGTTGAAGTCCACACATCTTAAAAGAAGCGAGATTGAGAAGCAATGCAAATGAACAATGCAAAGACACTCAGAAACTTTGCTTTTGGCATCGTCGGGGGTCCCCATGCTTTGAAGGGGGGGAACTCTGCTCCCCCGCCTCTTTTCAAATTGTATTTCCCGCTCCACTCTTCTGTGGGGGGGGGGAAAGAGTCTGTCAGGGTGCCAAAGAATGGCACCAGAGCAGTCAGGGTGCTGGAATGCGCCAAGTTGATAAAATGGTCTCTGATGGCTTCTCTGGCTCATGAACTGCTTCTCCTCTCGCTTTGTAGTGAGTAGGTGGGAAGGCCTCGTTGCTCCTCTTGAGCTCCTCGGCAGGCTACAGATGTTGCACTTCAAAAGAAAACAGGCTAATGATAGCACTCTCTATGCAAGCAGATTTGGGGAGGGGGGGAGAAGGGCCTTTAACACACCTGACTGGCATCAAAAGCAGGAAGTTTTGCAAAGGCCTCGCTGAGACCTACCAACCAAACCAGGCTCTGCTTTCATATAAAGGCATCTCCTTCCTTTGCTTGTTCCCTGCTCTTCGCAGCTCGGGAGGCCACCCATGGTGGGGGGGGGGGGCGTTATCCACCAGCCAGGCTTTCCAATTTGCACCCCAGACCTTTTCTGAAAGAGAGCAGGCTGCTCAGCGTTCATTTGGGGTCCAAGACAGGGGCTTCGGATCCGTGTTTCAAGCCTTCTTCCCTTTCTGGGCACAATCCTCAGTGGGCAGGGCGAAAGGAAGCCTCGGGGGTAGTGCATTGCCAAGGCAGCACTTAGGCCCAAAGGTTAGGGTCGGTTCTCACCCAAGGGAGCCAAGCTGGGGTCCCTGCAGGCTTATTGCCACCACTTCAGGCCTCCAGCTGAACTCTGACCCCAATCTTTGAAGCAGGGTCTTCTAGTTGTGGCAGAACTGGTCCATGTGATGGACGCTTCCCCCCGACCCCCCGAACCAGTTTGCCTGGAGTGAATGGCTGGGCTTTTCTCCCCAAAGCGGAATGAATTTGGAGTTCCCTTCCAAAGAGTTCTGGCCCAACGGTTCCTGCCAAGGAGCTTGCAAGTGTTGGGGCGCTGGTCGGGGAAGGCAGGAGGGGCAGGGTGGGCGGTGAGCGGGAGAAGAACCTGCCAGACTCGAAATGAAGGAATATTGGATGGGTATTGATAGATTTCTGGGCGTCCTGCATTAAATCCGCCAGACTTTCTGACTCCTGGTGTTTTAGCAACCGCTAGCCTTTCTTTTCTCAAAGAGGCTGTTGAAATGAATCAAATTGGGTGGGGGTGGGGGGGAGGATGGAGGGGAGAGAACCAAGGATGGATGCTTGCTTAGAAAGGACTGAAAAAATTATTATTCTGTGCTGCTCCAACCCAGTTCAGGCTCCGTTTCGGTTCCCATCCAACCTAATTTCTATTTTCTATTTGCTTCTGGTTGGAGATCTTGGATTCCCTGTGATCTGGATCGCTTGGCTGATCCCTGAAAAGGCTAAGCAGATCCCTCTTGCCTCTGAATGGAGACCCCAGGAAGCCCGAGGGCTCCTAGGCCAATCTGAGAAGTCGCAAGGACTTCTAGGGGGAAGGAAGACGGGGGGTCAGCTAAGGAGGCCCTGCTTCCAAGAAAGGCCCAGGAGCTAAGGAGCTTTTGGCCTTTACACAGAGTTGCACAAGAGGGTAAGTTTGAACGCTCTCTACGACCTTTGGTTGCTAGATCTCTTGCCGGGATCAAGAGTAGAAGATTAAGGCCTGTTGCTTTCCAACCTTGGCAACTTGAAGGTGGCTGGCTGGGGGATTCTGGGAGTTGAAGTCCACCCATCTTAAAGTTGCTAAGGTTGAGAAATATTGCTCTATCTAGGCTGAGCTAAGTTAACGCATTCCTGCTTCTGATATGACACGTACCAGATTCTCCGAGGTCCGAAGGCACCTGGGATTTGGGCTTTAGCCTGCAAAGGTTGCACTCAAGGCACCGGTTCTCAGCTGGCGAATCATTTCCCCTTGTCAATCTCCGGCTGGAGGCCACTGGGTCACTGGAGTCCAGGGGTTAATAACGGGGTACTTGGGGTGCTTCCTCTCCCCCTCTTTTTTTGGGTGCGTGTGGATCTTGTACGGGCTTCTATTTATTTATTTATTTGCTTTCCATGGTTGTCAGCAGAGCCCCCTTGATAACATATGAAAGAATCCTATTCTCTTGATTAGATTTTGAAATGGATCAATTTTTAATCAGGAGAACATCTGACCCACTCAATAAGAGCGTCTCATTGTACCGAAGGCCGGGCAGGGAGGGGGGGAAACAAGCGGAGGGCGTGGGGAAGATGGCCGATGATTGAACGGATTGTTTGGGGCGCAAAACGCACGTGGCCAGGGCGGAACCGTGGCCTCCCGAATAAAATCAATGGGGCGTCTTTAAAAAGAAAACAAACCCACCGCTGCCCCCCCACTGCCCAGTCCTACAGTTTGATCCATCGGTTGGGAAATCCATGATTCCTGCTTAAGAGATAAGAGCGCCGGCTAATTGTTGGAGGCCGGTTATCCGTCCTGATTGACTTGCCGGTGGGGAAATGCTGATTAATGGATGAACTCTGTGTATTTATAGGTGAGGGAGGGAGGGGGAGAGACAGCGAGGGCCCCAGAGGGTGGCATTTGGCTATCCTGGCAGGGCTTCCAGTGAGGGTGAATTGGGCCCCTTGGGGCAAAATGGGTGGGGCAGAGATGGGCCAGATGGATTACAACAGGTCAGGCCAGAGAAGGATCCACGCTGGGCTGCCTACCCCACCTGTCCAGAAAAGACATACGGGCAACCCTCGACTTACAACAGTTCATTTAGGGACGGTTTAAAGTTACAATGGCAGTGGTGGGATTCACATTTTTTTACTATGGGCGTGGCTTGGTGGGCTTCGCTTGGCTTGGGTGGGCGTGGCTTGGTGGGCGTGGCAGGGGAAGGATATACTGCAAAATCCCCCTTCCCTCCCCACCCCACTAACCTGCTTTCCAGCTCCGTTCTCCTGTGCAGGGCAACCAAAGGAGACCCAGCCCATCAGCTGGGACTCAATGGGAGGCAGAGAAGAGATGGCAGCGGGGCCAGTCAGAAGCAGGATTGGCCGGTTCTCTGAACTACTCAAAATTTCCGCTACCGCTTCTCCAGAACTGGTCAGAACCAGCTGAATCCTACCTCTGAATGGCACTGAAACAAGCGACTTGTGACCGTTTTTCACCCTTACGACCACGGCAGCTTTCCCCCGCCCGCGTCATCAAAATCAAGGCGCTTGTCAATTGAGAGTTGTGACAGTTGTGGTGTCATAGAGTTTGTGATCCCCTTTTGACAAAGCCAAGACAAAGGAGGAGCCAGATTTACTTCACAACCGTTGCGATTCCCTGAACAACGGTGGCAAGAAAGGTCGTAAAACGGGACAAAACTCCCCTAACAAAGGTCTCCCTCAGCAACAGAACTGTTGAGCTCCATTGTGGTCCTAATTTGAGGACTACCTGTATTGTAAGTTAGAGGGAGCTCCGTTCTGCAAAACACGAGAGCTCCCAGCTGCCACCGAGGAGGCTTCGAGCTGCCCCGTGTCCTCCACCTGAAGGGAAGTTTTCCTTTTCCCTGGAGAAAGAGGGAGGGAGGGAGGGAGGGAGGGACTGGCTTGACCTGATTAAATTAGCACTTGCATGCTTTTTTTTGGGGGGGGGGGGGGGGGGGGGTTTTTTTTTTTGTTTCGGGAGCGGGGGCAGCTCAATTACCTGGTGCTTTGTGCACACGGCAATCTCTGGGCCACTCGTAACGGGGGTGGGGAGGTGGACATGAACAAATCGGCACTTTTTTAAAAAAATATCCTATTTTTCCTATCTCCCCACCCTGCAGCAGCTGCGGAAACAAAGCTCCGTGTACTGCAGCTCTTTCTTTTTTACAGGCTGTTCTTCACTCGTGCTGGATGAAAACGGGGCTCTTTTGTGTTTTATCCCGTCAGGGGAGGCTCCTTAGCGGGGCCCTCATTAAGACCAGGCCCCCCCCCCAAAAAAATCTGAGACCCTCCCAAAATGGCCGCCAAATGATACTCCTGCACAGAAGAGGACTTAAGATCATTTTAAATCCCCTTCAAAGCAAAATGAGATGCCAGGGTCTTTCTTTCTCTCTCTCTCTCATTCTTTTTCTTGGTCCAACCTTGTTGGAGTTTTTTGCTCTCTTTGGGAGTTTCTTGGCCACGCTAATCAGGCCACGTTGCCCTGATCTGGGTTCAGGTCTCACTTCTGAGCGTTCAGTACACCTGTGGTTCAGCTCTAGGTAAAGTCCTGTCCGTCCGCCCACTCCCCACCAATAAATATGGATCTCCTCCCCTGAGTTAATGGCTCCCTGGGCCCAATTGCGCCATGCATGTTTCAAAAAACCCTCCTGCCCGATTCCACGGGTCCAACGAAGGCCCCCATCATGGCTTATTATACACCCTTCCTGTTGGCGGGAATGCAAGAAATACCAGCTCATGATTAAAAACATCCGTGACTCTGGAAGGTTAAATATGCATGTTATATCATCTCTGGCACTTTTACTGCTCCAAAGCTGCAGAGGGAGGGAGGGATGCGATTGGTTCAAAGGAGATCTTGTTCTAATGATGATGATGATGGCCTTTTAGGAAACCCTGGTTGATAGGCAACCATGATTTACAGTCCGTTTCTTGAAGAATTTCCTCCTCCTCCTCCTCCTCCTTCCTCTTCTTTTCTTCTTCCTCCTCTTCCTTTTCCTCCTTCTCCTCTTCTTCTTCCTCCTCCCCCCTGCTAGTACTTACTAGTGTTGTGGCATTCATATTTCTACTGAAAGAAGCACAATCATTCTTGATGGTTCTTTTTGGATTTTCTTGGCTGCTGACAGGAGAAGGAATTCAATTCCTCACTGCTGGAAAACTGTCTGCCCCAGAGTTGGTTGTTCATTTCAAAGAGAATTTGTTTTCCTTTCTCTCTGGGTGTGAGTGTGCGTTTAAGACACCAGGGGTTGTCGGGTCTGCTGCAGTGGGAACGGAGAGATTTGGTCGTCACCGTGATTGGTTGGGCTGCTGCTGCCTCCCCGAGGGGAACCCCAAAGGAAGCTAAATCTGCCGCTTGGAGATTTGGCTTTATTTTTAAGGTCATGGGAGGAAGGTGAAGGCCTTTTAAGACAGCTGGCCAAGGGGAAGGAAGGAGAGGAAAACTGCACAGAGGGGAGAGCTGGGGAGATGGCAGGATGGCAGAATCTCTCCTGTTGGTTTTGCACCTCCTTGGGTGTCAAACAGCCAACCTGGAATCCTTGTGGAAAACTGAGAATTTGGGTCAAGGATGAAGAAAGTTTCAAGGTGCCAACCTGGAAGGCCCGACCTGCAGATTGGTGCCTGGACAGGCTGGCAAACTCTTGAAGCTGCTGCTTACATCCGATTGGAAAGAAGCGTGTTTCTGATACGGGCCCCAGCTTCTGGTTAAATCAAAAGTATTTTGAGGAAGCGATGAAATGACAAGAAGAACTTAACCATTCTGAAGGCATCCTATTGTCTTCCTCCCCCATCTCGAAGGCCTCCTTTAATCCTGCTTGACAGCTTACCTCCTCCCCCTCCCCAATTGTCAAGGACTGATTGACAGCCGTCAAGAATGATAATGAAATGTAATTAAAAGTTTGAACTCATGACGTGGTGGAGACCGTTGTCAGGAGGAATGCCAGCCCTATACAGCCATCTGAAGGAGGAAGGGCCTGGTAGGTGGGTACGAATGATGCCAAGACCCCCCCCCCAAGATTGAGATCTTGCAGAGGGGTTAAAAAGAAGCATGCAGAGATGGGTGCATGGCACCAATGCCCCAAAGATTTTCTGGCTCCTAAATAGAACCTCCATTGTTTATTGATCTGTACCAGATCACAAGATGTACTCTTTCCCCCGCCCCTCTTTATTTCCATTCTAGCTAACTTCACCGAATTGGGGAGGGGGGGGAGAGACATTTTAGTAGCGTTCATGTGATGTTTGGGGGACATCACGGCTGCGGTGACAGTGTGACTGTGCAGAGAGAGGGTGGAAGTTTGCTGGGTGGAAACAAATGGTGGATTAACGGGGGCCCCCGTGAAACGGATCTGCCACCATAATCCCACGACTTTATTCGACACGTTATAGGTTTAAAGGACATGAAATCAAACCTAATAAATCATCATCTAGAGCCCTGGCAAGCAGGAGAGAATCTGATACCAGCTCTAATCTCTTCGCTGCCAGATGCGAAGGCCTCGTTCTCGGTGCCACGCTGGCAAATGGAGCCAGATTGGGTTCTGTATTGGCATTTGTGTCTGAAGGACACGGCTCTGGGGATATTCCCCTTGGCTGAAGCAAGAATCTACCGTTTCTCTTTCCCAAAAAAACATTTGATGTGCTCTCTCTTCCTGTCTCTCTGTCTCTCTCTCTCTCTCTCATTGTAAAACACAAGGGAGAAACATCTAGGTTTCAAATCCCTTGAAGGAAGTGGCATGCTTGCCCAAGGGTGCTTATGTGCTCATTGCTAAGTTGCTAGTGACAGGATTTTGTGCACCCTCTACTGTGGTTCTGATTAGCAGGTATGTAGCTTTCCATGGGTGTCCTGCACTGGCAGAAACTGGTGGATTAAGGCAATTAGATTGTCCTTCTAGATTCATCCCCTCATCTGGTCCATCTTCCAGAGACCGGAGAGTATGGTCTTAAACTCCCTCCCCGGTTGTTTTCTTGCAGATGTTTCATTACCCAACTAGGTAACATCATCCGTGCTGGTGAATGTGCGGTTCTCTCCCCGTTTATATACAGCATTTTGCCCTGGGTGGTTTTGCCCTTGGTGTTCCCTTGATCGGGGTATTGTTTCCTGCTTGTTTGTCTGGGGTTAATCCCTGCTCCTCTCAACGTTGACCATTGGAGGGGATGTGTTCTGCTCTGACGATGTTACCTTGTTGGGCAATGAAACATCTGCAAGCAAAGAGCCAAAGCTCAGAGAGCACGGAGGCCATTCAATCCTGAGCTACCAATATATAAAAGCCGTGGTTGAATATTTTGACTCGGAGCCCCCTCTGAACCATTTCACGTTGCATGTGGCCACGACGCCTTTCAGCATGCTTAATGAGAACAGACTTGGTGTTGTCACTGTTTATTAGTCTTTGCTGAAAAGCAAAATGATTTTCTTCCCACCCTCGGTCCGGGTCTGTAATTCTTGCTATCAAACTGGGTTGCAGTGGGGAAAGGAGGTTTGGCACTTGCTCAACCGATCAGAATTCCGTCGTGACACTTGACGCCGCCTGGTCTTTGGTGCGGAAAATGATTTTTGCTCACGACGTTTGGGAAGGCTGCAGAAACTGTGTTAGCCGAGTGAGTTGCCCTCTTTGCCAATGTAAATGGTGGGCATTTTCTATGCCCTTAAATGAGACCCCCCTCCAAAAAAAACACGTATCATGTATTAGCCCACTAATTAAGTGGACATGTACCATCATAAGATGTGGACAAACCACTTTTGAGAAATAAGATAAGGTGAGGCAGTGGCAGTTAATTGGACTCCATTGGTTGTCCTCTGCAAGCGGCATAGCTATAAACGGGAGATTTGGGGGGGGGGGGCAGAACCCAGGATGAAAAATTAGAAGTTTAAAGTTCTTACCATGAACCGATTGCATGCAATGCCACTTATTGCTTGGCTGTGAGGGGAAATTTCTCTAGGTTTGTTCCACGTTGCAATTAGGAAGCTGTGCAGGAATCTGTTTGCAGGACTTTCTAGAATTAATGAGTCCAACCAGTGCTGTGCAGAAATCAATGGCTCCTGCTTTAATGGCCCCGTTTCAGAGTGTTGTTTTTTAAGTTTGAGTTGCATTCTGACATCAGGGGATTCTTTCATAAACAGCTATCCCCCAAACCAGTGTCCCCAGGTTGGCTATCTGGGGGAGGGGATGACAATTGCAAAGAAAAATACCCCTAAAAAAAAGAGGACAGGGTAGGCCAGTTGAGATGAATCATTTCCCATTTGGTTTGATGTAGTCCTTGCATTGGGGGATTGTCTGACGTGAGAAGGATCCGCCTTTGAACCCACTGGTGTACTTGACAATGTTGCAATGATTTGTGACTACTGGTGCAAGATCTCTGGTGAGCCATTTTTTTTTGAGGGGGGGGGAAGAGGATGGTCAGTGCTAAGAGCAGCAATTCATAGGGAAGATGCTTTAAGTCCACATTTAAAAACATAAAGCATGGATGAAATGCATTTGTTTGCAAACCTAGTTATAAACCTGGGTTCGCTGCTGTTCAACATGTGAAAAGCACCCTGGTGACTTTGTGGGCAACAGCAGAGTTTGGTGTATCAGGGTTTTCTGGGCACACTTGGGAGTGAGACCCAGGCTGGCTCTATTTCATATTTAATTAATTTGAGTCCGGTCTCCGGTTGGGTTTATTCTGACCAGAGGACTTTGGTTACAGGCTATAAGGTTCAAACAGTTCTTAATATAATCTGAAAGTAAACTGGGTGTGGGTATTTTTAGCAAATTGTTCTTTACGGTATTGATTTATATCTAATATAGTACTTGCATGAACAATAGTTGTAAATCTGCGAGCATTCATCATCTGAAATAGCTATGAACATAGTTTTTAAAAAATGTATTGGAGGGGAAGATGGCGCTTTTTAAAAAAAAATATATATATCAGGAGTTTCTGGCCTGTGGTAGTGAAACACAGGCAGAGACGGTTAAGATCATGATCATGAAAAGATCATGAAAACAACAATGGCACAACAGTTTGCTTAAATCAAAATGGACACTATTCCTTTGCACTGGTTAAAATATAGATTTTTTCTCAACCTGGGCCCACTGAATTTGAGCTGAAAAGAGAAGATGTATGTGCATGATATCTCAGATTATGAGGAACCTCCAGGAAACTAGCCCATAATAGCACCCCTTGGTGGCATCTAGGCCGGCGTGAGTTCAAAGCACCATCCTTAATCCTGGCACCAAATCCTTCCTGCTGTTGATGTGAAATGCAGAATATTTTCAAGTGTGCTCTTCCTTGATGTGGGATTAACTTTAGGCACAGAACTATCAGTATCAAAGTCCAAATATATCCCCAACCTCTTCCTATCCCCTTGCCTTTTGAGTTATCTGTTTGTTGTCTAATTAGCAGCTATTTTGTTACTACTATTAAAAATAGTAACCAGAGGTGTAATTTTTCTGGGTGATTTGATCCCAGGCAATTAGGAGTCATGTGCTAATCACCCATGCTCTGAATCTGTTCTTCCCTATTTGCCTCTGAATTAACAGCCACTTTTTCAACAAAAGAATTTGATGAGCCCAAAAGCTTCCTTTCTCTCAAATTGGAGGCCAACCTTGAGATAAGAGGCTGAAAAAGTTGCCTATTCGAAGTGCCCATAAATATTGCTTATGGTTTGAATCAACCGATGTGGTCCCCAGTTGGTTGCAATGGCTTCTTCCAAAAGTGGGTGTTCATGTTAGAACATAGAACCATAGAGTTGGAAGAGATTTTGGAAGTCTTCTACTCCAGCCACCTGCTCACAGCAGGAGACCTTACATGATTTCAAACAGGTAAAACCTCCAGTGATGGAGCACCCACAACTTCACAAGCCATCCTAGTGATTTTGGTTTCACTGATTCTGATGTTGTTATTCTTGATATCACAGTATTGAAAGAATTCCCTAATTAGGCAGTCAATCATCAGCCAATGCACCATAAGAGGAAGTGACAATCTTCTAGCTGCAGAGATGATTGGTGATGAAAAAGGATACACTGAGAAGTCATACTAGCCAGAATCTTTTTTCATCAAGGAACTGAAGGGTGTTTTATGTTCAGAATGACTGCAGATATCTGAGCCCATGTTGACAATAAATTCCAACAAAATCAGGAAGTTTACCGCCCAGTCATATACTGTGTATCTTTTTCACAAAGCTTGAACAATGCTTTTGAAATGGGGCAGAGGCAGAAAAAGTCCCAATTTCATGTAAACGTTGAGGTTAAACTTTAGCCCCGAGACATGTGGCCATGTGGGCATATTTAAATTCTAATTTTAGTCATCCAAAAGAAGATTACAGACCAACTTCTTGGGACTTTAAAAAAAAAGCCATAGGAGTGGAGGCCCCTGGTGCCTTTAATCCTGAACTTTAATTTAAAATTAAAGACATCTTTTCAACATTGGCGTTGTTCTCCTTTAGCACACCATCACACCCATCCTTTTATTTTTCAAGAAGCGGTTTACCATTGTTTTCAGGGCCAAGATACATTTCTCATTAAGATATTTATTGAGGAGAAGAGAAACAGACATGGGCAAGGCAGCCTGGGGATGGAGGAAGGAGTCTCAAACATTTGAAATGTTCAGTAGAAAGGCAGAGGTGACCCCGGAGAAATTAGATTCATCAACAGAGCTATTCAATCAATCAATCAGAATGAGCTGGAAGGACCCTTGGAGGTCTTCTAGTCCAACCCCCTGCTCAAGCAGGAGACCCAGTACAATCTGAGACAAATGGCTGTCCAGTCTTTTCTGAAAAACCTACACTAGCTTGATCCCCGTGCTTCACTACGAAACTATGTGGTCAGGCTTAGTTTTTGGGGAGGAAAATAGGGGGGGGGGATTTCTGCCTCTGCCAACCAGCATCCATCGGTATTCATCTGGCTAGCGTCCTGTCAGTGTGTGAAGAGAGTTGAGGGCTGTCTGGAAACTGAAAGAGTATTTGCTGTGTGAGCAAGAAGGAGACAGTAAGGAGCCTGGGTGTGGCTTAGCTCAACTGTTCTGGACTAAAGCTGCTTGGTGCTCTGAAACTAAAACTGAAACTCCTCTGCTTGTGTTTTGCGTTTGGAAGAGATTTCTTTTTTTTCAGGTGGGGTGGGGGAGTAGAACTCCTTAGCATCAGAGCGTGTTAATAGTAATAATATAGGAAATACTAAATGCTGAGATGGTCATTTCGAAAAATCCTTTATTAGTGAGCCCCTAGAAGCCAAGAGGAACATAGGGGCCAAATTTCAAGTTTGTAGGCTTTACGGTTCTGGAGATTTTGTGATGATGCACGAGCGGTATTTTGCTTTTATATATATAGAAGAAGAAAAGAAGAAGAAGAAGAAGAAGAAGAAGAAGAAAAGAAGAAGAAGAAGAAGAAGAAGAAGAAGAAGAAGAAGAAGAAGAA
>NW_020716921.1:549592-561374 GCF_900518725.1 Notechis scutatus | reverse complement strand
TACAATACAATACAATACAATACTTTATTGGCCAAGTGTGATTGGGGACACAAGGAATTTGTCTTGGTGTAAATAATCTCAGTATACATAAAGAAAAGGTACATTCATTAAGAATCAAGAATCATAACGCACAGCACTTAATGATAGTCATAGGGTACAATCAACAATCAAATCATACTAGGAAACAGTCAATATAAATTGTACGGATACAAGCAACAAAGTTACAGTCCTACAATCACAAGTGGGAGGGGTTGGGTGATAAGGAGTGATGAGAAGATTAACAGTAACACTTTGTGAATAGTTGGACAGTGTTGAGGGAAATATTTGTTTAGCAGAGTGATGCCTTTTGGGAAAAAACTGTTCTTGTATCTAGTTGTTCTGGTGTGCAGTGCTCTATAGTGTCATTTTGAGGGAAGGAGTTTAAACAGTTTATATCCGGGATGTGAGGGATCTGTAAATATTTTCACAGCCCTCTTTTTGACTCGTGCAGTATACAGGTCCTCAACTGAAGGCAGGTGGGTAGTAATTGTTTTTTCTGCAGTCCTAATTATCCTCTGAAGTCTGTGTCTGTCCTGTTGGGTTGCAGAACCAAACCAGACAGTTATAGAGGTGCAGATGACAGACTCAATAATTCCTCTGTAGAACTGGATCAGCAGCTCCTTGAGCAGTTTGAGCTTCCTGAGTTGGTGCAGAAAGAACATTCTTTGTTGTGCTTTTTTGATGATGTTTTTGATGTTAGGTATCCATTTTAGGTCATGTGATATAGTAGAACCTAGAAATTTGAAGATCTCTACTGTTGATACTGTGTTGTTTAGTATTGTAAGAGGTGGTAGTATGGGAGGGTTTCTTCTAAAGTCTACCACCATTTCTATGATTTTGAGTGTGTCAAACAGATTGTTCCGGTTACACCACGAGGCAAGTTGTATAACCTCCTGTCTATATGCAGATTCATCATTGTCTCGAATGAGACCAATCACTGTTGTTTCATCAACAAACTTCAGTATTTTAACAGATGGATCATTTGAGATGCAGTCATTGGTATATAGGGAGAAGAGAAGTGGAGATAGCACACAGCCTTGGGGCCCCCCTGTGCTGATTGTACAGGTATCGGATGTGATTCCGCCTAGCTTCACCTGCTGCTTCCTGTCTGTTATGAAGCTTATGATCCTCTTTCAAGTGTGTTCAGGTACCGCTAGTTGGTTTAGTTTACTTAGAAGAGTGTCTGGAATGATGGTATTGAATGCTGAACTGAAGTCTACAAAGAGGACCCTTGCGTAGGTATTTGGAGATTCAAGGTGTTGTAGGATGTAATGCAGAGCCATGTTAACAGCATATTAACAGCAGAGGGGAGGAGGAGGAGCAGGGAGAAGAAAGAGGGCAAGCAGCCTTTTCCTTCCCTTGTGCCAGCTGCTCTGTTGTCCGTTTCTCCATTGCAGTGCAATGCCCAGGATCCACTGATAGCAGTGTGGGTGGGTGGGTAATTTAACAACCAGTTCACCTGAACCAATGCAAACCGGCAGAATCCCACCATTGCTTATATACCTGCACCATACATATAAATAATATGTACATACATAATACGTATGTATGTATGTATGTATGTATGTATGTATGTATGTATGTATGTACATATGAATATTTGGTGGAAAGAGGAAGCTTGAGAATTTTGAATATTTGGTGGAAGGAGGAAGCTTGAAAATTTTGAATATTTGGTAGAAAGAGGAAGCTTGAGAATTCACAAGGCTGATGCTATATGGAATAAAACTGTGACTGAATCTGGATGTTCTACTTCTGCAAATCCCCCTCCCAAGGAAAACAGGCCATGAACCCACTTGTATCTAATCAGAGAGGAAACTCCACTTCCTTCCAGCACTGATGATGATACCTAGTTGGGTAATGAAACATCTGCAAGAAAACCACCAAACTCAGAGAGCACCCAGGACCCCACAGTTCAATCCTGAGCTACAAATATTATCTTCTATTTGAATACCTCCCTTTATATCAAATCTCTGAAACAATAATTTAAAGATCAGAACTTTTCCTGGTCCAAGAATACAACTACTAATTGTAAAGGTGTCTTTGTTGAAGAAAGGGATGTAAAAGGTTTTTTTTTTTAATTTTAGTAGATACAGATTAATAGAGTTGGAAGGGACCTTGTAAGTCATCTAGTCAAACCCCCTGCCCAAGCAGGAGACCCTACACCATTTCTGACAGATGGCCATCCAGTCTCTTCTTGAAAGCCTCCAGTGATGAAGGCAACTTCTGATCCATTGGTTGATTGTTCTCACTGTCAGAAAATTTCTCCTTATTTCCAAGTTAAATCTCTCCTTGTTCAGTTTGCATTCATTTTCTTTGTCTGGCCTACAGGTGCTTTAGAAAATAGCTTGACCCCCTTCTTCCTCTCTGTGACAGCCCCTCAAATATTGGAACACTGCTATCCTATCTCCCCTGGTCCTTCTCTTCCCTAGACTAGCCAAGCCCAGTTCCTGAAACCGTTCATCGTATATTTTAGCCTCCGATAACTTTATTTATCAATCCATTTACCTATCTGTTCATCATCCATCATCCACCTCCTCCTCCTCCTCTCTCCCCCCCACCTCTCTGTTCTATCTCTGTGTGTATCTCTGTCTTTCTCTCTTTCTCTTTCCCTCTTTCTATCTTTCTCTCTCCCCGCCCCCTTAATCTACTATCTCTCTGCATCTAATCTACTGCCTGAAATCTGAGATCTGGAAAAGGCACAACTACAACATTACAATGACTTTTGATTACACCAGACTGTAGACAACATAAAGTTTCCACGGTTGTACCCAGAGAACTCCAGCATGGTTTCCTTATCAGCCCAAACCACACAAAATCACTCATTATTTTTTTCTCAGCCCGACCAATGAATGCAAATCATCCCAAGTCTTTATAGTGATGGGACTTGAGGTTTTTTGAGGAAAAGCAAAACACCTCCTTTATTTTATCATTATCTTTCCGTCTCCTTCTCTAGCTGTGAGCAACTTGTATGGAAACTGGTTGTTATTTGAAAACTGCTTGTCACATCAGAATTACCTGAGATAAAAGTACTGAGGGCCTATAAATATGTATGGCAAAGAGAGAAGCTGTTTGTTTGCACAATGGTGAGGTAATAAAACCAATGCGTAAGCTTGTTGCAGTAGTGATCTCTCATAACCACCTACTGTTTAGTCATTTTGTAATAATATGGTGGATAGAAACAGAGCGGAGCTGAAATGCCAAATAGATCTGCCCAAATTACATCAGTTGGTAGCCAAAAATAAAAGCAAGTGGAACTTGAGAGTGAAATAACCATGTTCCTATTCCTCCAACTGATCTCCTCATTGTCACATGCCACACTAATCTCCAATCCCCATTCCATGCAAAAAAAAAAAAAAGTGTTAAGGAGAACAGATAGAGTCCCCCCCCCCCCCCAAAAAAAATGACTGATTCATGCAGAGTATAGCTAAATGCAGCAATGATGAACTTGAGCTGAATATGGAAAAGCAAGGACATCAGCCTGGCAACCAAGTGGAGGTTAGTCTGCTCTACTGTGTTCCCCGTAGCTACCTATGATGGTGAAAGCTGGACCTTAAAAAAGGAAGACAGGGAGAAAATCCCTTCATTTGAGCTGTGCTGCTGGAGAAGGCTCCTGTGTATTCCTTGGACAGCAAAGGTGGATCAACAAACAAGTATTAGAGCACATAACACCAGACATATCACTAGAAGGCAAAATCACAAAACCGTGTCTCACTTATTTTGGCCGTGTCACGCGGGGGAATTCACCGGAGAAAGCAATTATGTTTGGAAGAGTTAGCAGTAAAAGGAAACCAGGCCACCAAAGAACATGATGGCTGGACACCATCAAAGCTGACACCAGCCAGAGCATAGAACAACTCAAAGAAGAAGTGCAAGGTCAGAAGATGTTTTGAGAGATCTGGCCCATGGAATTATCAAGAGTCGGAACATGACTGAATGGATAGCATCTTCATCATAAAATTATCCATTGTAGGAGCTCAGATTTGAAAACCTCCCAAAAATATAATGGGAAATCTTGTTTCTGAAATTAGAATAGAATAGAATAGAATAGAATAGAATAAAATAGAATAGAATAGAATAGAATAGAATAGAATAGAATAGAATAGAATAGAATAGAATAGAATAGAATAGAATTCTTTATTGGCCAAGTGTGATTGGACACACAAGGAATATGTCTTGGTGCAAATGCTCTTTAGTGTCCATAAAAGAAAAGATAAATTCGTCAAGAGTCAAGAATCATAAGGTACAACACTTAATAATAATCATAAGCAATCAAATCATACTAAGCAATCAAATCATACTAGGAAATAGTCAATAAAAATCATTAGGATGCAAGCAACAAGGTTACAGTCATACAGTCACAAGTGGGAGGAGATTGTTGATAAGGAGTGATGAGAAGATTAATAGCAATAGTAATGCAGACTTAGTAAATAGTTTGACAGTGTTGAGGGATTATTTGTTTAGCAGAGTGATGGCGTTCGGGAAAAAACTGTTCTTGTATCTGTTTCTCCCATGTTTTGAATAGTTTCCTTGCAATGTGTGTGCAGAAGAAGGATAGGAACAGTGTAGAGGGAGCGAAGGCAAGAGAGGAATAAGCCTGGAATCATTACGTTCTTCTCAAAGAATCTATGTCCAACTCCATTTGAATTCTGCCAAATCTTTATCTAGCACCAATTTCATGGTGACCCTTAGTTGACTAGGTTCTTGTATATAGGCATGAGCCAATGATCAGCTTGACTGGAACTGCACAGGTTGTCCTGATTCTTCATGCTTGACAGTGTGGTTGTTTGTATGGGATTAAAACATCTAATTCCCTGGATGGGATTTTGGAGGAATAGGCAACCTTCTTGTCAGGGTTCCAAGTAATAACTCTACAGAAAGCAGAACTCCGAGGCAGGCAAGTTCCTCAAAGATATCATATTGGCACAAGCTGCTGAAAGCTGACTCTGAAAGTTCCTGCGGTTTTCACTTGGTTAAAAAGTGAAACTTCCCTCTTTCCCCAAATAATCAGTCACATTGTCCAATCAAGCTGCTGGCTGGTTGCCTGGTTACAGCGCTCCTCCTCTTTCCAGCCACCTGTTGGAATGTCCTTGGTTCCCACAGTAAACAATTCTGTTTTGGCTACAAACCCCCAACTAGGTTCTCCCTCCCTATCCCTTCTTTGCACTGTGGCAACCCTGAAGTCTCCAAAATGGCCCCAGCCAGATTCACTTCAGAGTTGACACTTTGCCCACCCACCCCCCCAAAAAGGGACAAGTAAAAAGTTCATTCGTTGTGACTTTCTAACACTTTCTCTCTTAGAAATGGGAAAACAAATGTTAAAAACATGGATTTCTTTCTACTGTTAGCTAACCTGATCTCTAAAAAGGATTTTTCTGTGTGTATGTGTGTTGGTGTAAAAGTAATGCTTGATGCAACGTTAGTGAACAGGCTGCACTTTTTTTTTTTTTGCTGTGAAAGCAAACGACATTCCAGATAAAGGGAAAAGCCCACGCTGTGATTTAGTCCTCATTAGGAGCTTTTAATAGACTTCGTAGGAAGAAAGAGATTCTGAAATCAAATCTGTAATTTTATTAGGCACCAAAGCTTTTGTAGAAAGAAGAAAAGAGCCACTGGTGTCTTTCAAGAATTAGGAAATCAAGTCACACATGACCACCATGCCTTTCTTGCAGTGGTGAGATTCAATTTTTTTTTACTACTGGTTCTGTGGGTGTGGCTTGGTGGGCGTGGCAGGGGAAGGATACTGTAAAATCTCCAGTCAGTATTTGCCGGTTCTCCAAACTTCTCAAAATTTCCACTACCAGTTCTCCAGAACTGGTCAGAACCTTCTGAATACCACTTATGCTTCCTTCCTTGGAAGAATTCTGAATCACTTCTTCAACCAAAGAGCAAATCAGTTTTCATACAATCACTCATGGAAAAAATATATTGTCTGGGTTTGTTTGTAGACTTCTACCTTGTGTTGAGTATGTATCTGTGGTCTCCTGGACTCAAGTGATTATCACATCAGTTCTGTGAGCTAAAGATTGAAAGATGGCTTCTATGATTTTAAAATGTATTAAGATCAAGTCTCTTGGCTTGAAACTCAACATTTTAAGAAAGCCAAAATAAACCTCCCTAAGATTATGGCAAGGGTGGGTTTCTACGGGTTCTGTCCACTTCTGAAGAACCGGTAACTCTGAAGAGCAGCAGACATAGAACCGGTTCTATGTCTGCTGATGTTTTTGCCCACCCGCCCACCTGGGCTCTTACCTGATCTTTATTTCCTGATTTTTCAACTTCAGCTGCCGAATGAGGCACAGCTGCAGTTAAAAAAGCAGGAAAAGAGGGCTGTTTCTAAGACTGCTTCTCTGCACACAGCGTGCTGATGACGATTTACAGGCGATCATTTACAGGTGCCCGCTCGTTTGCAGCATGCAGGGAAGCACATCATAAATCACTGAACCTCGTAAATCCCGAACCAGTAGTTAACCCTGTCATATCCCACCCCTGGATTGTGGTATCTGGTCAAATCACTGCCTGGCAAATATTGTATTTATTTATTTATTTATTTATTTATTTATTTATTTGTTTGTTTGTTTGTTTCTTTGTTTCTTTGTTTCTTTGTCAAACATGTATGAGAAAACAAGTATAAGTATGAACATAACACAGAAACATAAAAAATATAAACAGGTGTAAGTATATACATAATAAATGAGTATGAATATATGGATAAATTGGAACAGTAGGACAGGGAAAGTAGGCACGCTGGTGTGCTTATGCACGGCCCTTTTAAGGACCTCTTAGGAATGGGGTGAGGTCAATGGTAGACAGTTTGAGGTTGAAGCTGTGTGAGGTTGAGGTTGTAACAACAGAGTCAGGTAGTGAGTTCCAGGCATTGACCACTCTGTTGCTGTAATCTTATTTTCTGCAATTGAGTTTGGAGTGGTTTACTTTGAGTTTGCATCTATTGTTTGCCCATGTATTATTACAGTTGAAGCTGAAGTTGTCATTGACAGGTAGGCCATTGTAGCAGACAATTTTGTGTACTAAGCTTAGATCAGACCGTAGGCAACCATAGTTCTAGGTTGTCCAGGTCCAAAATTTCAAGCCTGGTAGGATAACGTATTCTATTGAAAGCTGAGGAGTGGAATACTCTTCTCGTGAAATACCTCTGGACTCACTCAATTGTATTAATATTCGTAATACGGTATGGATTCCAGGCAGATGATATAAGGGAATAGAAGGGGAAGAAATGGAAATGGTGACATATTATATTTTCTTGATCACCGCAGACTGTGACTACAGCCCTGAAAAACACCTGCTCCTTGGGAGGAAAGCTATGACAAACCCAGACACTGTATAAAAAAAGCAGAGACATCCCCTTGTTGACAAAGGTCTGTAGAGTCAAAGCTGTGGTTTTCCCAGTCATGATGTATGGCTGTGAGAATTAGCAATAGCAAATAGCACTTAGTGTCAGCCCTGGATCCATCTTTGGACAGACTTAGCAGGGCTGCCACAGTGGGGGGCGGGGGGAGAGAGCTGTGGGAATGGTAGAGTAGCGAAGGGAGCATAGTGTTCTGACCTAGGCTTCCCAAAATAATGAAGGACACCCCTCATTCTGACAAAACCCCTTTTATTTAGGCTAAAGTGGATTCCTCTCATTCACACCCAGCAAAAATACTTGGCAAGGAGTCGGGGGCAAATCTTCACCCTCATTAAATGAACTAATTGTCTCCTGCAAAGCTCCACTCCCTTTTGGCTCCTCTTTTATTCCCTATGGGAGTGGCCATTCACCATCCACCTGTGGCTTTACTCCCAAGTTAACCCTTGTTCCTTAGCTGTTCCCTTCTTCTGGCAGCTCTGTGCATGCACACACTGGCAACAGGCTCCAGCTGTTCTTCTCCCTCACTGATGTCCGACTCTGAAGGCAGCTGAAAACTGTCGAATGGTCCTGGCTCCATCTCTGCTTCCAATGCAGAGCCCTCGTCAGAGCCTTCCATGGACTCCAGGACTGACCCATGTTCTTCCCCAACCTCCTCACTGTCTGAATCTGCCACCAGCTCTGCTGGTGGGCCACAACATATAGACATAACAACATTCTTTCACACGAGATCAAGGACAAGCTGCTGCCACCTGGAGGGGAATGATCAAAGTTTGGTGGCAGCTGAGACAGGAGATTGATTGAGCCGTGTGATGTGAATGCCACTGGACAGGGCAGGGTGTGAGTTTTAGTGTGGGTAGGGGGAAAAGCGGGATTTCAGATTTGGGTTTTCCCCAGATGTGCCACTATGACTTCTCTAATAAACTCTTACTTGGATGGACTTGGTCTCGGAGTTCTGAATTGCAATGAGGAGTTAGTTGGAATGCTGACATTTAGACTTATATACCACTTTGCAGTGTTTTATAGCCCTCTCTAAGTGGTTTACAGAGTTGGCATATTGCCCCCCCAACAATCTGGATCCTTGTTTTACCCACCTTGGAAGGATGGAAGGCAGAGTCAACCTTGAGCCTGGTGAGATTCAAACTGCCAAATTGCAATCAGCCAGCTGTCAGCAGAAGTAGCCTGCAGTACTGCACTTAACCACTGTGCCACCATGGCTCATTTGGTGACCAGTTGGATCATAAGAACGGCTGAGCGCTGAAGAATCGATGCTTTCATATTGTGATACTGGAGAAAGACTCTTGAGAGTCCCTTAGACTTCAAAGAGACCAAATCAGTCGATCCTCAAGGAAATCAATCCTGACCCTCCTTTGGAAGGACAGATGCTGAAGCTGAAGCTCAAATACTTTGGCCACCAAATGAGAAGAGAGGACTCCTTGGAGAAGACCCTTAAGAAAGATGGAAGGCCAAAGGAGAAAGGATGAGATGGTTAGATAGTGTCATCAAAATAACGAAGTAATGAAGTAATGAATTAAGAAAGCAATGAATTTGGGCAAACTGTGGAAGGCAGTGGAGGGCACAGAAAGCTGGCATGCTATGGTCCATGAGGTCATATATGACTTAAGGACTGAACAACAACAACGATCTAGCTGCAAAAGTATTACCATATTTTTCAGAGGATAAGACGCTCTGAAGTATAAGATGCACCTAGCTTTTGGGGAGGAAAACAAGAAAAAAACTCTCTCTCTGCCTTCTAGCAATTTGACTCCTTGCAGCAAACAGCAACAGCCTGATTAGTTTCAGCACAGCCCGATTAGCACAAGCAGCTGATTGGTGGTTGGATCAGCCTCCCGATGATCAGCTGTTTTAGGCTGCAGGGATTGCCATCACCTATTGCCGCCTCTCTCCGTGTGCCCCATTTTTTGGCCCCTGCATCTTATTTATGGCCTCTGCGTGCCCTGTTTTCAGCCTTTGCACGCCCCATTTTCCACCCGTCCTGATCCCCACTGCCCAGAATGGGCCGAAAACGGTATGCGTAGGCCAAAAATGGGGCATGCGGAGGCGGCAATAGCTGATGGCAATCCCTGCAGCCTGAAACAGCTGATCATCGGGAGGCCGATCCAACAACCAATCAGCAGCTTGTGCTAATCAGGCTGTGCTGAAACTGACCAGACTATTGGCTGTTTGCTTCAAGCAGGCAAATTGTTGGGAGGCAGAAGCCAAAGGATGTGGTGGGTGGGTGGGGCTTCAGCAACATTCACTGTATAAGACACATAGACATTTCCACCCACTTTTTTGGGGGGGTGGGGGGAGTGCATCTTATACACTGAAAAATACGGTAAGCATTTGATCTGTAGTTAAAATCTAAACAAGAGGATGCATCATTTACTAGCCTGGTAAACCAATTAGGCAAAATCTCATTGGAATGATGGATTTCACCTGACAATTCAAGCAGATCTGGAAAAAAAAATCAGTAAAGTTCAATTCAAACTTTCAAATGAACGCACTTTGGTTCAGGGGATTGAGAAGAAAAGAAGCGTTGTATTTGCACTCACTGTTCTAAATTGCCCATCTGGTTTTGGAGAAGTCCCATCTGACGATTCGTACGGACTTTCCAATTTGATTTAAAAAGTCAATTTGACTCAGGGACTCGGTTCACTTGCCTTTGAATCACATTTATGAACCATATATCCACGAAGCTTTAGATATAGCTCGCAAGACAGGCTCAAAATCCAGGTGAGGAAATAAGTGAATATATAAAGGTCAACTTCAATTTCATCTAAATATGTTTTTGCAGTTGGTGCAGGGACCAATTGTCCCAATGTAAAGTTAACTATAAGCTGTATGGTAGGTCCATTGTCGGCAAGGTTTGTGTAAGTATTTCTATAGGTTTTGAACACATCTGGAAGTTTGCAAATGTTTTTCCCCCTCTCTTTAGACCAATGTCAATGGACAGCTATTATCTCTCATCCATAGCCCAACCAACTATTCACACACAACCAAGCACCAATAGAATAGAATAGAATAGAATAGAATAGAATAGAATAGAATAGAATAGAATAGAATAGAATAGAATAGAACTTGAAGGTCGTCTAGTCTACCCTGCTTAGGCAGGAAACCCTACACCACTTCAGACAAATGGATATCCAACATCTTTTTTAAAAACTTCCAGTGTTGGAGCATTTACAACTTCTGGAGACAAGTTGTTCCACTGATTAATTGTCCTAGCAGTCAGAAAATTTCTCCTTAGTTCTAAGTTGCTTCTCCCCTTGATTAATTTCCACCCCATTGCTTCTTGTCCTGCCTTCAGATGCTTTGGAGAATAGCTTGATTCCATCTTCTTTGTGGCAACCCCTGAGATATTGGAAGACTGCTACCATGTTCCCTTTAGTCTTTCTTTTCATTAGACTAGACATACCCAGTTCCTGCAACCTTTCTTCAAATGTTTTAGCCTCTGGTCCCCTAATCATTCTTGTTGCTCTTCTCTGCACTCTTTCATCTTTTTCACATCATGGCGACCAAAACTGAATGCAGTATTCCAAGTGTGGCCTTACCAAGGCATTATAAAGTATGTAATAATAAATATTATTATAAATACCCATAGACACTATCCATAAGACACCTCAGTGCACATATTCTGAAGAGTGAGAAGTTATCTGAGGATGGGTTCCAACAAAGGTCTGAAAGCTTGGAAGAACAACCTCTGGTCCCAAGGACCAACACAGATTGAATCCTGCAATATTACTCTGGGATATGTCTATTTGCCTTCATTGGTGGTTTTCCTGGTGATTGACTCAGATTGAATCCTGCAAAATCCACCCAGCTCAGAAAGCACCAAGGTCTCCACACTTCAACCCTGAGCTACAAATATTCTCTTCTATCGAAAGGCCCAGCAATCCCAGAAGAAGAAGAAAAAACAGGAGTCATCTACAACAGGGGTTGCCAACCTTTTGGACCACAGGGACCACCAGATTCATAATTTTAAATCCCATGGACCAAAGACCCTGGGAAAATCCCCCGTTTTCCTACTGATTGATTGTTTTTTATTTGGGATTGCAGGATTCTTTCTCCATCTCCATTCTCAGGAAAGAGAGAGAGAGAGAGAGAGAGAGAGACTTTTGGCTCCATGCAAGGAAAGCAGCAGAAGCAGCTGAAATCTTTCTTTCTCTCCCCCAAACTCCACCAGAAATGAGTCTTTGTGAGACTTGTCATGCTGGTGCAGCCTCTTGGAGCAGGAGGCCTTGCAGGGTCCCAAAGACTCATTTCTGGCAGAGTTTGGGGGAGAGAAAGAAAGACTTCAGCTGCTTCTGCTGCTTTCCTTGCATGGAGGCAAAAGTCTCTCTCTCTCTCTCTCTCTCTCTCTCTCTCTCTCTCTCTCTCTCT
>NW_020716921.1:518028-537509 GCF_900518725.1 Notechis scutatus | reverse complement strand
CTATCTATCTATCTATCTATCTATCTATCTATCTATCTATCTATCTACTCTCTCTGATTGTCTTCTATGTGCCTTTTATCTTTATATTTATCTTTCTATCTATTTATCTACCTAGCTACTTATCATTATTATTATAGATTTTATAGTTACTCCTGTGCACAAAACCAAGTAAAATAAGTTTCCTCTGTAGCATGAGACAGTCTGGTTTCTTTAATGTATAAATGATATGTATAGATGAATTAAACCTTTGATTGGTATGAGTTGGAAACCATGAATATTTCAGGTAGTGTTTCCATGCTCTTTCCAAAACCCACTACATGTTTTACTACTGCATATAATCAAGACTTTTTACACTCAGTTGGGTGAGATAGGGAGTTTTTCAGGAAAAAGAAATTGGAGCTTTTTAGATTTTTTTCTAATTCCACATCATCATCATCACCATCATCAACTCAAGATGGTGAGCATACCTAATACCTAATATGCAGTTTGTTTGGCTACTGTGAGGAAGAAAATACAATATACAGATGATTTAGTCTGGTATATGATGGTTTGAAGTTACCACTCTTTGATTTGAAGAAAAAAAGAATCACAAATTGAATTTGGATGAACTAGTCTCTGGTGCATCTCTTAGAAATTGCTTGAGGATATTTCATTTCTGGATCTTGTGGTGGCAGAGAGGGACTAGGATCTCATGATCCCCAGAGTGGATCACATGGTGGCATGGGAGCAACTGATCTGCATGGTATTTAAAAATATAAATGTATTCCTGAATATTTGAAAACCGGTCAGGCAGAATCATCATGACTGGCAGATTCAGTGGTTAACAACAAATTATTGTCCAACAATAAATTTTGACAGTTCCTGTTAAGAGGCAACCTGCTACTTTGTAAGTCTGGAGATGTCATTAGAGATTGGAGATTAGAACAATTGACAGACCTGTCTTACGCAGATTTCAGTAATCCACTGTTAAAGCCCTTGGCCATTGCTCAATGAACTCCATAAATTTACATTTTGTCCGGACTGTTCTTTTCCCTGCCAAATCTCACAATTCACAAATTGTGTGGAGGAGAACTATCAAATAAAAGAACTAATTCAAATCTTCAGTTGTTAATCATCCATTCAATTAACATTTCCATATGCATCAATTTACATTTATTTGCTAGATTTATACCCTGTGTTTCCTCCACAACTCAAGGTGTCATGCTGTCTCTTGTATTTCTTTTCTGTCATGACCAAAGAACCAAGAAAAATACTTGGAGTTACTTCAGAGTAGTTCCTTTATTGTTGTTCACCTACAGACAGACTGAAGCATTTTTCTGCATAACTATACAGTACTCTGTGAATTGCTAAGGAAGATCAAACCTTTTTCTCTTCCCGCCTACCAGACATTCCAAGTTTTGCTGTCTGTTTGCCCTCAAAGAAAGAGCTTCTTCTTGCAACTCCTAAGAACATTCAGCCACATTTCTCCATCATAGCAACCCTGTGAGTTGGCCTAAAGAATGTCTCAGGCAAGTTTCTATGGTTGATACTGGATTTGAACCTTCATCTCGCCATTTATTAATCCAAGCTCTTTATTACTGCACCACAGAAATAAAGTCATCCAATTTGCTGAACATCTCAATTCAAATCAACTGTCTGATTCACTTTGGAAAGTCAGTTTAATTCAAGAGTCTTCAAGACTTGGCAAGTTTAAGACTTGTGAACTTCAACTCCCATAGTTCCTGAACTAACATGATTGGAGGAGCAATTCTGGGAGTTGAAGTCCACAAGTCTTAAAGCTGTCAAGTTTGAAGACCCCCCTGGTTTAATTCATAGATTCAACTAAATTCCCAGTCAAATATCTAATCCACTTTCTCCATAGACCCCACAATTTTATCCTGTTTTACAACAACTGTTTTTATTTCAGCCAGGATATTCTCAATTTGGATTGTCCCCACTGGATACAGGGACAATGGTCTATTTCATACACATTCCAGAGGTATTATCTGACTTCTTTTAAATTTTGCTACAGTTGAATTAGCTCATAACCAACTATTTTCAAACGGGGAGTTAAAACACCAGAGAAACTTAAAGGGGCAAGCAAGAATAACACAATAACAAAGTTGGAAGAGACTTTGGAGGTCTTCTATTTCAACCACTGCTAAAGTAGGAGACCATACACCATTGCAGAAAAATAGCTGTCCAATATCTTCGTAAAAACCTGCAGTGACAGAGCTCCCACAACTTCTGATTTAATTTGTTCTAACTGTCAGGAAATTTCTCCTTAGCTCTAGGTTGGATCTCTCCTTGACTAGTTTCCATCCATTGCATTTTGTCCTATCTTCAGGGGCTTTGGAGAATAGGTTGACCTCCTCTTCTCTGTGGCAGCCCCTTTGATATTGGAACACTGCTATCCTATCAACTCTAAGATGGGTTCACTGCCTTCAATAAAGTCTAGAAATAGACCAATTTCTTGTCTGCTAAATGTGAATACAGGTAAAGACACAGCCAACTAGACCTACAATCCCTATTCCATTCCGGTGGAAGATAACTGCCTCCCACAAGAATTCTTAAATGTCCATTTACTTACTATGATAATTTATGTCACTCCCTATTGTATTCAACACCTAATGCACAGCTGGTCTTTTAATGCAAATTTCTTTGCTCTTGCAGGCCCATTATCCTCTTTGAAAGGGCAATGTGCTCTCTCTTCTCTCTCTCTCTCTCCCTCCCTCTCCCTCTCTCTCTCTGCAATTATTTCTTTTGCCATGTCTGCATTTTTAAATTCTTCTTTCTTTCCTTGTTTTTTTTTCCCTTTTTGCCCAAGCAAGTCAAACAAATAATCCTCCATGCCAAAGTCCAATTCCTTTGCTACTTAAGTGTTGTTCCTTGCATCATATTAAACCTGAAACTCAGCTGAACAAAATGTTGTTTAAATCCCCCCCCCCATCAATGAAATTATGATATGCCTTTTAATGTGAAATATTAATTTGTACCAAATGCTGAATTATACACTCCCCAATCTCGTTTGAACCTAGTGTAGCAGGTTTAGCAGAAGTGGTTAAAAATCACTATAGCAATAGCACTTATATACCACTTCATGGTGCATTACAGCCCTCTCTAAGTTGTTTACACAGGTCAGCATATTGCCCCCAATAATCTGGGTCCTCATTTTACCAAACTCGGAAGGATGGAAGGCTGAGTCAATCCTGAGCCAGGGTTGAACTGCTAGCAGTTAGTCTGCAATACTGCATTCTAATCACTGTACCAGCACCGGTAAAGCATACAAAGAATGGTTGGAAAAAATGAGAAGCAAATTAGAACTAAGGAGAAATTTCCTAATGGTGACAGCAATCAACCAATGGAATTACTTGCCTTCAGTGCTCTATCACTGGAGAATTAAAAAACAAAACTAGACAACTATTCTTCTCATATGGTGTCAGCTTCAAGGCTGCCACATTCAGTGCCTGGCAATTTGGGAAGGGGGATTTCATAATGAGGTAGAAGACTAGACACAACAACATTCTTTCTCATAGAGTCAAGGACATGTTGCCCTGCACCTGGAAAAGAAGTGTCTGGAGGAATGTCTCCAGTTGGGATGAAGATTTGATTTGGGCCAAGTCACTGTTGTCTCAAAGGTGCTTTTTTTCAGGAGGCAACTGGACTTGGGTTATTTTTTCTTTTGAAGACTTTCTTACAGTCATTTCCATTACTCAAACTAGTTGATATCATCAGTGCTGGTGATGTTACCTAGTTGGGCTAATAAAATGTTTGCAAGAAAAAAAACCAAGTTCAGAGAGCACCAAGGATCCTTCATTTCAACCATGAGCTACAAATATTTTCTTTTATTGCTAAATGCAGATGAGGAGAGAGAGAGAGAGAGAGAGAGAGAGAGAGAGAGAGAGAGAGAGAGAAGAAACGAGCATCCTCACTAGATATATAGAACATTCCTTCCTTTTACTTTCCTTTGATAAGCCTAGACATTAAATTAGCCTTTGTCTTTAGCAAACTACTTTTAACAGCTGAGAATGTTGTATATAGTCAGTTATTTGGATTCAAGGAGTTAAACTGACTCACAATACCCCTTCCTGCCATCTTATTCCCAAATTTAGCCTCATCCCTTTTGAGCATTGCAAAATGGACACTGAAAATGAGCCATTGTTGTTTTCCACACCTCTCGAGCATTGTGAATTCACTCTGAATAATGCAGACGTGCAATGTCCTTACTTAGCAATCATCAAAGAGTTGACCCTCTTCCTGATCTTTCTGATAATTTTTAAAAGACATTTGTTGCTCGTACATTGGCCAGAAATTGTTTTCTTCCCCTGATTAGCCTCAAAACAAAGCAAGAGGCTAATGGACTCACCCACCTTTGAAATAACAAGGGGTCACTCAACTTCTTTTAACTCCACCAGAGATAATGAGTAAAATGGAATCCTAAATATGCTGCACCCGTTAAGTGGTCTGTGACCTCAAGAGTTGCTCATCAAAGCAACATGTAGAGGGCAAGCTGCATTCTTAGCTGGCCTTTCTGGCACTCTGCAGAAAAAAATTCAAGACAAATCTGTGTTTTCGTGGAGACATGGTAACAATTGACATGACAAAGATGACCACAACAGAAAGGATGTCAGAGATCAAGGGAGAGACCAAGCTCTAGGAAGCATTGCTACCTTTTCATAATTTGATCTCCACATGTCTCACCATAAAAGTCGGAACAACTTTAGCTCAGAAGACACAGGACAAAAATACTCAGTATACAAGAGAGATGAATTCTGGAGAAGGAGTCAGTATACATTATTGGCAACCTAAAATACTCCCTTGAGGAGAAGACATGAATGCTCAGTAGATCTTTTTTAAAAAAAATAATTTTTATTAAACAATTTTTCTTGTATACAATATCATTTCCATTCATTACAATGCTTCTGTGACAGTATGCATACTTTTACATAAATCTTAGCTATCTGTACATTTATCTATATTTCTTAATCCAGGGGTGGGATTCAATTATTTTTTTACTACTGGTTCTGTGGGCGTGGCTTGGTGGGGTGTGGCAGGGGAAGGATACTGTAAAATCTCCATTCCCTCCCCACCCCACTAACCTGCTTTCCAGCTCCATTTTCCTGTGCAGAGACCCAGCCGATCAGCTGGGACTAGGGAGGCAGAGAATAGATGGGGGCGGGGCCAGTCAGAGGTGGTATTTGCCGGTTCTCCAACTACTCAAAATTTCTGCTACTGGTTCTCCAGAACTGGTTCTCCAGAACTGAATACCACCTCTGCCTTAATCTATCTTTGTCCACTATAACTTTTATCTTATTATCCTATTGTCATCTTTTCTATTAATATCTACATATCTATTATTTAGCCAATCATACAGTACATTCCATGTCAAATAATAATCTGTTTTATTCTCTTTCCCTTATCTCTGGTCAACTTATCCATCTCAGCACACTCTAGTGTCTTTTTTATCCCACTTTCCTCTGGTGGCATACTATCATTTTTCCAATTCTGTGCATATATTATTCTTGCCATCGTTAATAAATGTAGCATTAGATACTCTGTTTTCTTATCATATTTTCCTGTTATTATACCTAATAGAAAAGTATCTGGTCTTAATTCAGTTTGCTGTTTAATTATTTCTTCTATGCATTCTTTTGTCCTTATCCAATATTTTATCGATACAGGGCATGGCCACCACACATGGTAATATGTTCCTTGCTCTCGCTTACATTTCCAACATTCAGATGATCTGTTTGGGAACATTTTTGCTAATCTAGCAGGGGGTAGATGCCATCTGTAGAACATTTTGTACAAATTTTATCTATGTGAGGCCTCAGTAGATCATAAACGGCAGTACAGCTAGATGGAGATCTCCAGGCCCTAAAACAGGGGTGTCAAACTCGATTACATTGAGGGCCACATTCGGGTTGTGTTTAACCTCAGGGGATTGGGGTATGGGCATGGCTGCGGTGGGCATGTCCAGCTCAACGTCACTTATTGAGGCTCCATTTTCAGCTGTGACGGCCTCCTGCAGCCCTCTGCTAGCAAAAACAGAGCCCAGGGAGGCCATGTGACAAAGGATTCCTGGAAGCCGTTGTGGTTAAAAACGGAGCTCTGTTTTCACAGGCAAGGCACTGCGGGCCAGACCTTTGCTGTTTCCAGGTCAGGCTCATGGGCCAGATCTAAGCACCCCATGGCCAAGATCCAACCCATGGGCCAATCAGCTGAAAGGATAAAGAACAGAAAAGTGTAGAGGTGGGTGGGAGGGCCAATCCTTTGCTTTTCTCTTCTCTCTCCTCTCAGCTAATCATCGGAGCTTTTTTTTATTACCGGTTTAGCTGAACTGGTAGCACTTTTTGCTACTAATTCGGCTGGACCTGGCCAAACCAGTAGCATTTCACCATTGTTCCTGACGCTACATCGTTTTGTGAGGGTGGTCTAAGAAAGAATTCCAAATGTTTTACATTAAAACAAGTAATAATAATAATAATGAAGCATGCATCTTCATCTTGGTGTCTCTGGGGACAGAGACCAATCTTCAGAGCATTATTCTCTCCACAGAGATGCTCACATTTAATTAAGCTGATCTCATTAAGATAAAAATTAAAAATAACCACCATATGTCATTTTAAAGAGCTATAGATAGTCAAGGCTTCTGTTTAATTGTTATTATTCTTTTAAAGCAAAACAGAGCTGTGAGTTATTTTTAATTTCCAACAGAACTTCCTGATAGCAGGCATCCAAGCCGCTGGATAGAAACTTATTACAACCTGCATTGTTAGCAAAAGGAAAAAAAAGAAAGAAAAAGTGCATTTATCCTTCAACTACTTAATAAGCGGGAGATTATATATTCGTTTTTATTTTTTGCAAGAAAACAAAGAATTATCTTCCTTTGTGGCTGGTCTTGGGTGTGTGTTTTTTCTCTCTTCCCCTTTTAGTTATTGGATCTCCCTAGCAAAAGGAAGATTACAGTGCTTAACTGTCCAATGTACGCTATGAGAGATTTCACTGATATTGTCATAGTGAATGGTTAGCTATTAAAACTCTTTCATTTTACAAGCTTTCCAACACGTTGTTACCAGAAACTGCTTTAGTGAAAGAATGCTTTGTTAGGAATCAGATAAGCTGATGGATGTCAGCAAAAAAGAAATCATACCGTTTTGTGATGGGTTGTTACATTTTTTTTTAATAGTACATGGATAGAGAACTTTTTTTTTTAAAGGCGCTTTGATGAACTCCAATGAGAGCTTTATTTTCTTTTGGGTTAAAAAAAAAAAAGGAAGTTAATTACTAATTATGAACATAGCTCTAAAACAATCCATTCTGTCATTGCAGCCTTCATAAAACACACATTTGCTGTAATACGGCAGTTGTCACCACCGAAATCTATATGCCGGGAGAGCTGTCAGAGTGAAATATAAACTCGGTGCAAAGTGTCAGACTGGAAATTAAAGAGGAAGCACATACGGTTTGTATAAATCCTAAATGTTTATGAATGCGCAGGCAGGAGGCTGCAAAAAAGCAAAAAGAAAAAGAGAAAAGAAACCTCACCAAAGTTCGTGGAAGATTAAAAGAGAGAAGAAAAAAATAAACCTAAGAAAGTGACTAAGAGAAGGAGAGGCAGAGTACCATGGGTGGAGTCAAGAGAGGAATTAGCCTGGAGTCATTGTGTTCCCATAAGTGTTCTAATCCAAACCCATCTTGAATTTTTTTTGTCTCTTATCTAGTACTAATTTGGTCCTGGCAGTTACTTAGCTAGCTAGCTAGTTAGCTAGTTATTTAGTTAATTAGTTCGTTCATTCATTCATTTGTTCATTCATTCATATGTTTATTCATGTGTTAGTTAGCTGGTTGATTGGTTGATTAGTTAATTGGTTAGCTAGCTAGTTAGCTAGCTAGTTAGTTGTTTAACTAGCTGCTAGTTAGTCAGCTAGTTGGTTAGCTACCTAGTTAATTAGTTGGTACTGGTGATGTTATCTAGTTTGGTAATGAAACATCTGCTAAAAAGCAATCAAGCTGAGACAGCACCGAAGACCCCCACAGTTCAACCCTGAGCTATAAATATTTTCTGCTATTGGTCTAGTGTGACCTGTCACTTTTTGACTTGTCATATATAATCACTTGTAGGAGAAGGACAGACAGACCCTGGGAGTGGAATCAAGAGAAGAATCAGTCTGGAGTCACTGTGTCCCCATAAGCTGTCTGTGTCCAACCTCTCTTCAATTCTGTTAACATTTATCTAACTCCAATTTAATGCTAACTGTTAATTGATGAGATTCTTGTATATAGGCATGAGCAAATAATCAGCCTAACTGGAATTTATCATGTGGCCCTGATTCTTCACACCTGACAATGACTTCCCATCCTCATAATGAGATATATAACCAGTTTCATTATTGTTTCAACTCCTTTTAGTTAACGGTTATAAACTCCCACTCCCTTCTACCACTGATGAGGTTACCTAGCTGGGTAATGAAATGTCTGCAAGAAAATAACCACACTCAGGGAGCACCAAGGACTCAATAGTCCTCCTCCTCTTCCTCCTTCCCACCTCCTCCTCCTCCCATATCTCATTCCTTTCCAGCACAGATGATGTTACCTAGTTAGGTAATGAAATGTCTGCAAATTAACAACAAAATTCAAAGAGCTTCAAGAACCTAACAGATATAAAAGCCTTCATTCCATAACCCAACTCTTAATTGTAAGTTCAATAAGCAATGACTTCTCACATCCATGTTTCAGCCGAAAATCCAAACAGAGGCCTAAAACAATCACATTTGTTAATAAATATAAAACTCATCTTCCATATTTCAACTCTAAACTGTAAGCAGATCCAATAGATACTATTTTTTTCCCATTCTGATGTCAGCAAGTCCAGGAAAAACTGCCCCAAATTATTAAATCCATGCAAGACCAATAACGTACATCTGTTTTATATATTTTTCTTTTTTGCTTTCTTGCACTTTTTTTTATTCTCTCTCTCTCTAGTTTGTATTATCTTTCATTGTTGCAGTTAAAACTTTTAACTTTTAATTTTTGGGAGATTAAAGTGTGGATAGGGTGAAATCCCGGAGGAGCACCGAAATGTAAAAGCATAAACAAGTAAGGAATAAATAAACGGATGGATGGATGAACATCCCTGTTTTTCTTCCTCAGCTGATTAAATGGAAGCTTCCAAATTCCCAGGATGTTTTTGGTGCTTCACAACGCCTGTGGGTATTGCAATCTCATCTGAGTCTGTGTTCCATCATTCTGCCTCTCTCACACACCATTCATTTCCTGAGACTTCTGGTTTATCTCGATCTGTTGTTAAATGAGATTTTTCTTCTTCTCCCAATTGCTGAAAATAATCCATGCTCACTCTAGTGTAGCTTTATGAACCCGTGGTGTGATTTCCTTTTCCATTTCGTTCTACTGTACTGTGATGGTCCTTGTTCTAGGTAAGCAATAATTCAAAGATGGTTGAATAATGCAAAGGTTTATTACGGGGAAAATTGCAAAGATATTGAGGGATCTTTGTTGCAAAAGCTTGGTTCTTTTCTCATAGACATTTCATTATCCAACTAGTAACATCATCAGTGCTGGAAGGAAGTGGAGTTTGTGAAGAGGAAGAGGAGGAATAGAAGGAGGAGGAGGAGGAGAGGAGGAGGAGGAGATTGTGGGGTGTTCTCTGAGCTTTGCTGTTGACATTTCATTATCCAACTAGGTAACATCATCAGTGTTAGAAGGGAGTGGGATTTGTGGAGAGGAGTGGGGAGGGGGAGGAGGAGGAGGAGGAGGAGGAGGGGAGGGCAACAATTGTGGTGTCCTTGATGCTTCCTGAGCTCGGTGACTTTCTCACAGACTTTTCATGACCCAACTAGCTTACATCATCAGTGTTAGAAGGGAGTAAGTTTCTCTGTATATATACAAGTGGTAGTAAGCAACACCTCAGTTACTACCAACTCAACCAAACAACCAAACAGTAAACAACAACCTAATCAAGGAATCACCAGGAAGACTCCCACCAACACTGATAGTTCAAGCCACTTGTATATAAAAAGAGAGCAAATCCCACTTCCTTCTAGCATTGATGATGTTACCTAGTTGGGTCATGAAATGTCTTCAAGAAAACAACCAAGTTCAAAGAGCACCAGGGACCCCACAATTCAACTCTGACTAACAAATATTCTCATTTACTGGTAACATTATTTAATTTGAGATCTTCGAGAAGAAGCAAATTTCTAAAGATCACTTGCACCAGATGTGATTTTTTTTTTTTTCCCAAACTAATCATCACAGAAAGAATGGAAAATCCAGAGCCTCTTCATATTCTCCAAAAATTGCAAGGCCCTTGTGATATGGAAGCCAGCAATAGAACAGAAAAAATAAAATAAAAACCAAAGCAGAGGAGCTTTGAGTAAGCTTTAGCATTAGCATAAAGAAATGTTGTGCTTGTCCCGAGCATCAATCTCCATTTAAAAAAAAAAAGAGCCACAAAGAACTTTGTCAGATCATTAGCGGCACCTAATAAATCTGAAGGAATCGCGATCTGCCGGGGTGTCGATAAAGTCCTAATTTGTCAGATAAATGGATTGTTGTGCAATATTAATTCCCCACTGCTCACTCTGTGAAAATGGAGCCTGAGTCCAAGGGAGGCTCTGAAAAATACCAGGATGTTTTTCAGAAAGCATGGCTGCCACTGATTTCTGTCTCGAAGTCCTTGGTTGTTTTCTTGCAGATGTTTCATTACCAAATTGGGTAGTAACTTTAGTCCTAGAAGGGAGTGGACAAGGGGAGGAGGAGGAGGAGGAGAATAGAATAGTACACCTTTATTGTCATTGCATTCCACGAATACAATGAAATTTGAAAGCTACTCCAGCACAGTGCCCCAAACACCACATCACAATCCCACTACAGAATTTTAAAAATTAAAATAACAATTATAATAATAATAGGACTAGATCGCAAATGCGTTGTTTGATTCAAGACAATTACTACCTTGGAAAAGAAACTGTTTCTCAATCTATTCGTTCTCATTTTAAGACACTTATAACGCCTCCCTGATGGTAACAGATCGAAACATGAATGACCAGGATGAGAATGGTCTGTGGAGATTTTTAACCCTCTAGAGAGGAGTCTGGTCTTCGCAATCTCTTCCAAAGAAGAAAGAGAGCAACCAATGAGTTTTTTGTGCTGTGTTTACAACTCTCTGGAGCATCTTCTTATGCACTGCAGAGCATCCAGCATACCACACCGTTACACAGTATGCCAAAATGCTCTCGATGGTAGACTGGTAAACAGTAACTAGCAACTTCTCTGTCTTTGTTACTCTCTGAGCTTGGTTGTTCCCTTGTAGATGTTTCATTAGCTATCAGGAGTGTCAAACTGATGTCATCATGGCAGTGTCATGTGATGTATCGGGGCCTTTCCCCCCTTTGCTAAATTGGCTGTGGGTGTGGCCAGTGTGTGACACATCCAGCCCATGGGCCATGAATTCGACAGCCCTGATCTAGGTAGCATCATCAGAAGAGAGTGAGATGTATGGAGTGGAGGAGAAGAAGAAATGGGGGGGAGGGCTGTGGGGTCCTTGGTGCTCTCTGAGCTTTCTTGTTTCCTTGGGGATGTTTCATTAACCATCTAGGTAGCCTCATCAGAAGTTCCATAGGCAACTTGAATGAAGTCTACACTAGTCCTCAAGGCAAAGGTAAGTCCAGGCCACTAGGCAAAACCAGTTCCCAAGGCAAAGGTGAGTTCCAAGACAAAAACAAAGACAAATCCAAAGGCAAGGCAAGCAAGGCAAAGGAAACAACTTAAGAGACACGATCTGAAGTTCAAGGCAAGAACACACAGCAAGGAAACAAACATGTTGCTCCCAGCACCGCCTCTATCTATCTGCTGTGTTCAATAGACAGCTTCTATCACAGTCCAGCAAGAAGGCTGCCTCCTCATGTGTAATCTGGATGATTTTCTCTGCTCCTGCCTTTTCGCTGCCCTATGTGTTCTTGGATCATCTGCAGAAGGCAGTTCCTCTTCCTCATCATTGGCTGGCTGAAGCTGTGTGCTTTCCCCACCTGAAAATCTCTCTCAAAAACAGTTGCTTGGAGCCACTGACCAACTCCCCCTCTGCACATGCCTGGAACTGGTTCATCCTAATTTGAGCTGACATCTGGAGAGGTATCTGGAGAAATGTCTGGGGAGTCATCACATTTCCTAACAGTGAGGATAATTCAGAGCCGTGGTAGCACAGTGGTTATAATGCAGTACTTCAGGCTACATCCGCTGACTGCTGGCTGCCTGCAATTTAGTATTTAGTATTTTTAGTATTTATTTGATTTGTCAATCGCTTACAAGATACAAGTATAAGAATAAATATAGTTTTGAATACATGAGATAGATACTTATAAGAAAAATAAAAAACAATAGGACAGGGACGGTAGGCACAATTGGTGCGCTTATGCACGCCCCCCTACAGACCTCTTAGGAAAGGGGTGAGGTCAATAGTAGACAGTCTAAGGTTAAAGTTTTTGCGATTTGGGGAAGAAACCACAGTCAGGTAGAGTATTCCAGACATTGACCACTCTGTTGCTGAAGTCGTATTTTCTGCAGTTAAGTTTGGTGCGGTTTACCTTGAGTTTGTATCTATTGTGTACTCTTGTATTGTTATGGTTGAAGCTGAAGTATTCATTTGCAGGTAGGACATTGCAATGTATGCTTTTATATACTATATTTAGATTGAACCGGAGGCAGCGTAGTTCTAGGTTTTCTAGGTCTAGAGTTTCAAGTCTGGTGGCATAAGGTATTCTGCAATGAGTAGAGGAGTGGAGAACTCTTCTTGTGAAATATTTCTGGACTTTCTCAACTGTGTTAATATCAGATACGTAATGGGGGTTCCAGACTGATGAGCTGTATTCAAGTATAGGTCTAGCAAATGTTTTGTATGCTCTAGTTAGTAGTGTGATATTACTAGAGAAGAATCTACATAGGATTAGATTAACAACTCTTAATGCCTTTTTGGCTATGTAGTTACAGTGGGCTCTAGCACTTAGGTCATTAGAGATGAGTACTCCAAGGTCCTTGACAGAGTTTGGATCCTCAGCAAGGTCTTGACTATTTAGCTTGTATTTTATTTTCTGATTTTTTCTGCCAATATGTAGGACAGAGCATTTATTTGTTGAGATTTGAAGTTGCCATTTGTTTAACCATTCTGATACATAGTCAAGGTCTTTTTGGAAGGTACAAGTATTGTCTGTGGTGTTGAATAGCTTTACATCATCAGCGAAGATGATGATGACAGACCAAATCTCACCAGGCTCAAGTTTGACCCAGCCTTCTGTCCTTCTGAGCTCAGTAAAATGAGGAGACAGGTTGTTGGGGACAATATGCCACTTATAAACCACTTAGAGACGGCTGTAAAGCACTGTGAAGCAGTATCTAAGTCTAAGGGCTGGGGCCGCGATGGCTCACATGGTAAGATGCTGGGCCTGCACACCACTGAGGTCAGCAGCTCAGCAGTTCGATTCCCGTGAGCGAATAAACCACGGAAAGACAAGAAAGGAGCCTCCCCCAATTGCATACCCACATTCAGGTGTCATGTGGGTAAAGATAAAACTGCCCGAAAAAAATTCCTTTCACTGAGGCAGGCAGCCATCTCAGTGATCCCTGGCTAACACATGCCATATACTAAATACACAGTCTAAGGACTATTGCTATTGCTATTCAGTGGAATAGCTTGTCTCCAAAGGTTGTGGGGGCTCCAACACTGGAGGTTTTTAAGAAGAGACTGGACAATTATTTGCCTGAAATGGTATAGGGCAGTGATCCCCAACCTTTCTTATGCCGCGGCCCGGTATCCCCAACCTTTTTTATGGCGCGGCCCGGTACCGGAATTAGCTGGGCGCTGCCATCTTTTTTTGATGAAAAAGTGCTTCCGGTGAGCTTTCTACCCGGAAAAGCTCACCGGAAGCATTTTTTCATCAAAAAAAGATGGCGGCGCCCAGCAAACCAGCGGCGCGGTAGGACTTGTTCCACGGACCGGTACCGGTCCGCAGACCGGTGGTTGGGGACCCCTGGTATAGGGTCTCCTGCTTGAGCAGGGTTTGGACTAGAAGACCTTCAAGGTGCCTTCCCAACTCTGTTATTTGGTTATTCCTTTATCTTCTTTGTGGCTCTTCTCTGCACACTAATTAGGAACTCAGCACCTTTTTAGTGTCATGGAAGTTAGCATCCACACCCCTCTCCTAGAAAATTGAAATATCCTAGGAAATATTTTAAAAGGGCAGAATATTTCCCCTAAAAAGAGTAGAAACTCAGAAGCAGAAACTCACCTCAGAAGCAGAAGCTCACCCCCACCTTTTTAAATGGGTGGGCCATTAAGGCCTGGGCCAGAGTATTCTACATCAGGGGTCCCCAACCACCGGTCCACGGACCGGTACCGGTCCATGGAACAAGTCCTACCGGGCCGCTGGTTTGCTGGGTGCCGCCATCTTGTTTTGATGAAAAAGTGCTTCCGGTGAGCTTTTCCGGGTAGAAAGCTCACCGGAAGCACTTTTTCATCAAAACAAGATGGCGGCGCCCAGCTGATGTCAGTACCGGGCCGTGCCATAAAAAAGGTTGGGGATCACTGTTCTACATAACAAAGGCAATCTTCCCAGGCCAGGTGGTGAGATGGATTGCATCAGCCAGAACTCAGGTGAAGCTATGTGGTCCAGACAAAGCCTACAAAGTTATCTAAGACTCCTGCCCCTGGGAGCCTGACAGCCAATGGGATGCATTTCTTGCACAGGAACAGGAAGCACTAAGATGGGGCCCAATAGAGGTTATAAAACTAAGGGTCTCTCAGCATCTTGGCCCCTTTTTCTCTTCTTCACTCAACATCTTGAAGCATTTGATCATCCTTTTCACTTTGGATCTCCAAGCTGTGTGGTCCTGTCCACCATTAAACCATCTTTCCAAGCAGTCACCATGTTTCCAGTGTCTTTCTTTCCCACTTGGAACTGAACCCAGAAGGATATTTCTTCCAACAATGGTGGCCAGAACTACACGCAGTATTCTGAGTGTGACCTCAACAACGCTGTGTAAAGCAGTGACCTCCTTTGAAGAGGATCGATTCCAGAAGATGGAGAAGAACAGAAGCATTTGAAAGAAAGGAGTTTTGAAAAAGTAAATAAAATTCACGCTTCAGGTTCTGGCCATTTCCTTGACATTGCTATGCGATTGTCTGTTTTTTCCCTCTGCTTAAGATGACTTTGCATCTTATTAACTTGGGAAGAATGTCAAGAGGGCTTTGAGGAAATGAAAAGCAAAAGAAAACATAGAAGATGTGAAGTTGGTTTCTCAACACTTCATTTTTTTAAAAATGCTCTGGTCTGAAGTGGCCAAATTCAATAAGAACAACAATTTCCATTTTCTTGCCTTGAAGATATTCCAAGATGCTTTGTACTTGAAAAACCTCATGCTTCTGCCTCAAGTTCACCTCCCTTCTGAATGACCGTAATTTGTTTTAGAATGTATTATTTTCTTCTTCAGGAGATGAACTAATGTTCAGAACTCACTGTTGTCAAATGAGGAGGGGGAAGAGGGATGGTTGGTTGCTTTCAGCCGAGATTAGGTAACAGTTTGCAAAGCTCAGTAGTCACTTTGGCCTAAGGGGAACTCCTTAGACAATATTCAACAAAATAGCTACTGCAGGAGAATAATAAGAACATACCTGCCTTGGTTGAAAGTTCTCTAGAGGCATTTAGGCATGACTAAAACTGAAGTCTTCCTTCCTTCCTTCCTTCCTTCCTTCCTTCCTTCCTTCCTTCCTTCCTTCCTTCCTTCCTTCCTTCCTTCCTACAGACTGATAAAGTTTTGGAACACAATACCCCAGATATCACGATTGTGGAGAAGAAAAAAGTATGGATCGTCGACATTGCCATACCTGGTGACATCAGAATCAATGAGAAACAACTTGAAAAAGTCACCAGATATCAGGACTTGAGAATCGAACTGCAGAGACTCTGGCATAAACCAGTGCAGGTGGTTCCAGTGGTACTTGGCACACTGGGTGCTGTGCCTAAAGACCTAGGCAAGCACTTGAAAACAATTGGCACTGACAAGATCACCATTGGTCAGCTGCAGAAGGCCACCTTACTGGGATCTGCTCGCATAATCCGCCGATACATCACGCTTGGGAAGTGTTCGACTAGTGATTTGTGATACAAAACCCAGCATAGTCATCTCATCTGCTGTGTACACTGTCATTTTTTGTGTATAATAATAGACATTCCATTTTGCTTATCTGTTTTTTTTTTTTTTTTCTTGTTCCAATTCACAGATCTACCTTAACAATATTTTCTCCATGGAAAGAACCTAGGGAAATGAAATGATATTCCTGAAAAAACTCACAACCATTTGGGCGTTCTCATATTTCAGCTCCTTATCAGTTGTGACAATGTGCCACAATTAATGATAGCAGAGATAGCCGTGTTTGATACCATATGTATCATACTTAGTGGTGATAGATTAGCAATCAAGAAAATTAATTCTGCTCTGAAATTAAGAAAAAGAAGGGGAAATGAAATGTACAGCAGACATATACTTAAGTTAGGGAAATGTATAAATGAGACTTTGGGATAGGAAATAATATTCCAGGAAATCGAGGGAATGTGATAAAAAACAAAACAATGGAAAGGAAAGGAAAGGAAAGGAAAGGGAAAAAAGAAAAGGAAAGAAAGGAAAGGAAATAATGACTGATAGGAAGGAAGGAAGGAAGGAAGGAAGGAAGGAAGGAAGGAAGGAAGGAAGGAAGGAAGGAAGGTTTCCTATTATTAGAACTGAAATTAGAATCTTCTTTTTATTTTTTTATTTTGATTTGTCAATCGCTTACAAGGTAATAGGTATAAGTATATACATAGTTATGAATACATGAAATGGGTACATATAAGAAAAATAAAAGAAACAATAGGACAGGGACGGTAGGCACATTGGTGCCCTTATGCACGCCCCCTACAGGACTCTTAGGAAAGGGGTGAGGTCAATGGTAGACAGTCTAAAGTTAAAGTTTTTGGGGTTTGGGGAAAAAACCACAGAGTCAGGTAGAGTATTCCAGACATTGACCACTCTGTTGCTGAAGTCATATTTCCTGCAATCAAGTTTGGTGCAATTAACCTTGAGTTTGTATCTATTGTGTGCTCTTGTGTTGTTATGGTTGAAGCTGAAGTATTCATTGACAGGAAAGTCATTGCAATGTATGATTTTATATACTATACTTAGATCAGACCGAAGATGGCATAATTCAAGGGTTCTAGGTCTAGAATTTCAAGTCTGGTGGCATAAGGTATTCTACAACGAGTAAAGGAGTGGAAAACTCTTCTTGTGAAATATTTCTGGACTTTCTCAACTGTGTTAATATCAGATACGTAATGTGGGTTCCAGACTAATGAGCTGTATTCGAGTATTGGTCTAGCAAATGTTTTGTATGCTCTAGTTAGTAGTGTGATATTCCCAGAGAAAAAGCTACACAGGATTAGGTTAACAATTCTTAATGCCTTTTTGGCTATGTAGTTATAGTGGGCTCTAGCACTTAGATCATTAGATCTAAGTCTATGTAGATTGCGTCTATTGTTTTGCCCAGATCGAGTTTTGCAGTCCATATGTTTTTGCAGTGTAAGAGTTGCAGATTGCAGGATAATTTTTTTCTGAAACCAAATTGTTTATTAGAGAGTAGGTTGTTTGTCTCTAAGTGGAGGATAATGGATTGGTTAATAATTGATTCCATGACTTTACAGGTGACGCAGCATAAGGAGATTGGTCTGTAATTTTCAACTAGGCTGGGGTCTCCCTTTTGGAAGATGGGGATGACCATGGCTTTTGACCATAGGTTAGGCAAGGAGCTGGTCCTGAAAGATTTTTCAAAGATTATGCTTAGAGGTTCGGCTATGGCAGTGGATAGCAGATATTCCGTCCAGTTTAATAGATAGAGATGGTTTTAGATTGCGTAGTGCTTTCTCAACATTGACTTCTGTAAAATCGATATGTATTAGATCATTGTAGTTTTCTGTGGTTCAGCTAGGAAATACTGGGCATGATCCATTGCTGATTACAAATACTGAGCCAAAGAATGTGTTAAAGATGTTGGCTTTAATGGTGTCGTCGTTGCAGTCTTTACCATTAGGTCCTATCACAGGTGGGATGGACCTTGAGTCTTTTAATTTGTTCTTTACAAAATTGTAAAAAGTGCAGGTGGAATTGGTATGTAGAAGGTTTTCCTCTTGTTTCATGTGATAATTGGTGCATTCAGTCTTTATCTGGTTGCATAAATTTTTGTATCAGCTTTTGAAGTTGGCAACGTGACCAGATTTGTTTTTCCGCCAGAGTGATCTCTTTTTGGATTGAAGTTTCCTTATTATTATGGGTAATCTGCTTTTTTCCCCCTTTGTTTTGGGAGTTGTTATTGGTACATATAGCTTGATGACTCTTTTGACTTCAAATAAAAATATGTTGTAATGGTCTTCAACAGTATTGCATCCAGTAAATAGAGATTGCCAATCAAGGGATGAGAGATTGTTGTCTATAAGATCATAGTTGCCTTTTTTGAAGTTACAATTGGGGATTACATCATTGTGGTGATTTTTGTGTGGGCGTATGTTAAGACAAAAGTCAATCATATTGTGGTCACTGTTGGAAATGAAGATGCTTCTGAAATGAAGAAATGAAGATGCTTCTGGATGATTGAGAATCTCCATAGATATTTCAGATGGAGATTAGGCCCAAAGGTGCTATTTTTGAGGGGTCAAAGAGGGGGCAAGAAGGCCATCTATGTCAAAATTGAAAAGCGCCCCTTCAACAGAGGGGGAGGGTGTATGACATAATCTATGTCCAATCTACCACACAGTCCTTTCAGCAGTGCCAAGAGGGCTCTACATCCATTTGCACCACTCAGGTGAGGCTGAGGACACAGACAAACCTCCAAGTGCTTCAACCACCCTCTAACAGGATGCAAATGACCAGCTGTCTGCAAGGAGTATAAACCCTTCCATTCCCCACCATCCAGTCAGAGCTGAAGAAGCTTCTTGGATGAGAAGCAAAACGTCTTCAAAGAAAAAGCAGAAAGTCCAGTTGCCTCTTGAAAAAAAACAAAAACGTACCTTTGGAACAACCATGACATAGATGACTGAGAATGTCCACAGACAGATGGAGATTAGAAAACATCTTGGTTCCAGAAAGGAACTTACTGCTGTATGATATGATATGATATGATATGATATGATATGATATGATATGATATGATATGATATGATATGACACAATATAATACAATATAACAAAATAATAATAAAATAATATAATAATAAAACAATAACAATAATAACAATAACAATATAAGACAGAAGCCGCACCTCTGCTAATGGTGTTTAAATAGAGATTGGGCAGTCATCTATTGAAGATACTGTGATTTTATGTATGTATGGATGGATGGATGTATTATGAGAAGGGTGCTTTCTGAGCTTGGTTGTTTCCTTGCAGAAATTTCATTACTCAAA
>NW_020716921.1:471248-489238 GCF_900518725.1 Notechis scutatus | reverse complement strand
CTACCTTCCCTCCCCCTTCTCTTTCTTTCTTTCCTTCTTCCTTTCCTTCCTTCTTTCTCTACCTTCCCTCCCTCCTTTCCCTTCCTTCCTTCCTTCCTTTCTTTTCCACCCTTCCTCCCTCCCTCCTCCTCTTCCTCCTCCTCCCCCCCAGAAAATATACTCCTAATGCATAGTAATATATCTAAACAGCCTGATTGATACACATGGCATACTGAGGCTGTAAGAAACCCCCTGCTCAAACAGGAGACCTACACCATTTCAGACAAACGCCTATCCTGTCTCTATCCAGTAAGACAACACCTGGAATACTAGATCCACTTTTAGTCATCACATTACAAACAAAGAAAATGTTGAGACTTTGGAAAAAGTGCAAAGAAGAGTAACCAAGATGATTAAAGGCCTGGAAACTAAAATGTATGAAGAACAGTTGCAGAATTTGGATTTATCTAGTCTAGAGAAAAGAAGGACTAAGGGGGACATGACAGCATGCTTCCAGTAGTTGAGGTGCTGCCCCAAAGAAGAGGGGGGCAACTAATTTTCCAAAGCACCAGAGAGCAGAACAAGAAACAATGGATGGAAACTAATCAAGGAGAGAAGCAACCTGGAATTAAGGAGAACCTTCCTAACAGTGAAGACAATTAACTAATGGAACAGCTTGCCTTCAGAAGTTGTGGGTGCTTCATCGCTGGAGGTTTTTAAGAAGCAGTTGGACAGTCACTTGTCTGAAATGGTATAGGACTGTGATGGTGAACTTATGGCATGCATGCCATAGGTGGCACGCAGAGCCATTTGTGCCAGCACACGAGCTGCATTAAACTTACGTCACTGTGCAAGTGCGCACCTCAGAGCTGATTTTCAGCCAGTTTAAGGCCTTTTTCGACCTCCCAAAGGCTTGAGGAAGGCTTCTGCAGGCTTCTGCAACCTTTGTAGGCCGAAAACTAGTCCCGTTTGGTCACTTCCAGTATTTTTGGAGAAACAGGAAGTGATGAAACGGGGCTAGTTTTTGACCTGCAAAGCTTGCAGAAGCCTGCAGAAGCCTTTCTCAAACCTTTGGGAGGCCGAAAAAGGCCTCAAACTAGCCGAAAATCAGCTGTGAGGAGCAGTGTAGGTAAGGGGTCAGTGGGGGGTGGGTGGGTGGGGGTGATTGCTCGTGCATGTGTAGGGGTGTGGGGGGGGAGTGTATTGCCTTCTGGTCCTGGCACGCGAGTGCGAGTGTACAAGTGCGCACACACAATTTTTGGCACAGGAGCCCAAAAAGGTTAGCCACCACTGGTATAGGATCTCCTGCTTGAGCAGGGGGCTGGACTAGAAGTCCTCCAAGGTCCCTTCCAGCTCTATTCTGATTCTTCTTGAAAAGCTCTAGTGATGGAGCACCCACAGTTTCTGAAGCAAGCCATCCCACTGATTAATTGTTCTCACTGTTAGGAAATTTCTTCTTAGTTCTAGATTGGTACTTTCCTTCATTAGTTTCCATCCATTGCTTCTTGTCCTGCCTTCAGGGGCTTTGGAGAATAAGTTGATCCCCTCTTCTCTGTGACAGCCCCTCAAATACTGGTCGTTATAGAGGTCGTTATACCACCTCTAGTCCTTCTTTTGTTAGACTAGACATACTTGGTTCCTTCCTTCCTTCATAATATGGTTCAACCTCCAGACCCTTTACTGTTAGATCTTGGGTGAGAGAAGACGTGGGAGGCTTTAACCCTTTGTGTTTCTTTATTACATCATTCAGAACAAAGGACAGCAGCCCTGGCAGCTCGTTTTCTACCCCCAGGCTGCCGCGGCCGCAACCAGTGACAGCTCTTCCATTTCCCGCCGCCACTGACCAACCAATCAGGGCGTATATGTTAATATCTAACACCCCTCCCCACCTGGTCCAGCTCACCCAATTCTGTTCCGCCTACTGTATGTAATCACGCAAGTAGGCGGGACTCTTATGGGTGCAACCAGACCTGTGCAGCTCAGTCTTGGGTTGGTCTTCGAGCTGCTCGGTTAGAATTATCGCCTCTCCTGCTCCCCTCCATGGAACCTCCTGGAATTTCCTCATCATGGCGGCCGACCTACTTCCACTAGATGCTGCCCTTTTGCTTCCTACCTTGGATTGTTGCTTTCTGTGTGTGTCTGGTGTCTGCTATTTTCATTTGGTTCTTCCAATGCTATTCTTAATTGTTGAGATTGTGTACTTGTTTTTAATTGTTGAGCTTGAGTAATTGTTAGGGCCTGTTCTATGTTATTCCTTATTTGGTTTGGGTGGTTGGGGTCTTCCCCTTCCCCCTGTTATTGTTGGCTGCGTGTGAAGGGTCTCCCCCTTCCTCCCTGTTTGTTCCCTTTGTTTCCCGGCTTCATAGTTGATCAATGTCTCTTTTCCAAATCCTGCCTTCTATAGTCTCAACTCTGTATGAGCGCAGCCCCGTTACTTGTACCACCATTGCTGGTACCCATAATGGGTCCCCTGTTATGTTTTTTGCATATTCTGATTCCCCCGTTTTGAAATTTCGGCATTTGCTGGATGAATCTAGTGGTTTTTTCTGGTGTGTAATTGGGGTGTACTCTGTTTAATTGTGATCTCAATTTCCTTCCCATAAGAAGTTCCACAGGGCTTTTATTTGTTGCTGCACTAGGTGTTATGTGTTGTATACTTAATAATTTGTCTATTTTTTCTCGCAAATCACCAGGCCCTAGTTTCTGAAGTGTCTCTTTCATGTGGCGAACCATGCATTCAGCCAAACCATTAGTGGATGTGTGACCAGGTGCTGAGAGGGCATGTCGCACCCCATTTTGTGCTAAGAATCCCTTGAACTGTGTGGCGGTGAATTGAGGCCCATTATCGGATACTAAGATATCCGGAAGGCCATGTGTAGCAAATAGTTTCCTTAGGGGTTCTTATTACTGCCTCTGTCATTGTGGATTGCATGATGCTGACTTCCAGCCATTTAGAGTATGCGTCCACTACAATAAGAATTGTGTGTCCCCTGACTGGCCCCGCAAAATCAATATGTATTTTAGACCAGGGTCCCCTGGGCAATTCCCACTCATGTTTGGGTGCTATGGGTGGTGCTGGTTGGTTTTCCTGACAATTCTGGTAGGTGGATACCCAAGCTTCTAGTTCCTTATCCATCCCTGGCCACCACACATAGCTCCTTGCTAATGATTTCATTTTGACTATCCCTGGGTGCCCTGCATGCAGCATCTCCATTGTTTCATCCCTTAACATTGCTGGAATTATAACTCAATCACCCTACAAAATACAACCCTTCAGTATGGATAGTTCAGTTTGTCTGTTTTTGAAAGATTTGGTTTCTTTGGATTGCTCCTGTTCAGGCCACCCACAGATCCATCTGGCTTTATAGGGGTGACTATTGGGGTTTCCCACTTCTCATGATCTATTAGTAATAAAATCCCTTGGGAAATGAGCTTGTCTAACTGCTCATCTATTTTTGGTTTAAGTGCGAAGGGAACTCCCCTTGCTTTTAGTCTGATTGATGCAATATTTGGGTCTAGATTAAAAGAAATAGGGGACCTCAAGTACTTGCCTAATTTTCCATCAAAGATGTCCCGGAATTCCTCTATCAGTTAGTCCTCCCACTCGGTATCCGTGATGCTGTGTATGCCAGTGAATTCAATTCCCAATGGCTTGAACCATTCGAACCCCAGCAGACTTGGCCGGTCCCGGTCGACCACAGTTAAAGGCAGGATTACAGAGTAATTTCGGAAGGATACTCTGAATTCTCCATTGCCAATGACTAGAATCTTGTTCCCTTGATAATCTTTTAAAATTATTTTTTGTTTCTTTAGTTGTATTTTTGTCAGTTGGGGAATTATTCTTTTGATGGTATCCCACAACACTATTGATAGAAGAGACCCCGAATCCACTTCCATTTTACATGGCTCACCTTCTATTGTAATGTTAACATGTATTTTCTTAGTGTTTGGTATGCTGGAGTGGCCCACAATTACCGTCTGGTGCGTTTCACTTCTCTTTGTGCTCGGCTCGTGGTTCCATCGATTCTTTCTATGATGAACCCCACGGTTTTCAGTTTGGTTTTCCCCGAGTTCTTAGGGGTGTACTTTGCCTTGGTCTTTGGTTGTTTGGCTTGAATGCTTGGCATGATCTTGTGATATGCCCACTCTCCTCACAGCATTGTCAAATAGGATCTTGGAACCGATCTAAGGCGATTTCCTTCACAACCCATACACCAAAATTCCTTCCGTTTCCTTTTGCTGCTGTTCTGCTGTCGCTCAGGGTGGAGTTGATTCACATCTTCATCATCTGCTGACCCTGACCCGGATTTGAGGTCCTCGTGGTGAATGGTGGCAGTGTCTTTTTGGGGGAGGGTTGTGAGGGTGGGGTTGTGGATTCTTATTCATTTTTCTCATGGCTGTGGCGGACTTCTGTGATGCTCCTACTGTGGCTGCTTCTTCGATAGCCTCTTTTAGTGTTATTTTTGGTTTCATTAGGAGCCGGCTCTGTAAGGTCAGGTCTCTCAATCCCAGGACTACACGATCCCTCATTGCCACATCCATATTCAGGAATTCACATGCCCTGGCGATGTCCCTCAGGTTAGCTACGAAATCATTTATGCTCTCTCCATCCTTTTGATCTCTCCGGTAGAACTCGTGTCTTTTGACCAGACAGGATACAGGGGGAGTGTAATGCACTCTCAGAATCCATTCCAAATCTGGCCATGCCATCGTCTTTACATCGCTCGGTGCTGCAAGGGCTTTAGCCATCTTGAAAATGGTGGGACCACAATGCATGAGCAAAACTGCTCTTTTCCTCTGTTCTATAATATTTACCAGGTCGCTGCTCTCCAGCAACATCTGGAAACGATCGACATAGGACTCCCAGTCCTCGGTCGTTGGGTTGAATGGTGCAGGTGGCGTATTGTTTCCAGCCATGTTGAGTTATTTGTCCAGTTAACTAGCCATGTTGTCGCAATCCCATTTCTCTCAGGATCCCACCTTCATCGCCAGTGTTAGATCATGGGTGAGAGAAGACACGGGAGGCTTTAACCCTTTGCATTACTTTATAACATAATTCAGAACAAAGAACAACAGCCCTGGCAACTCCTTTTCTACCCCCAGGCTGCCGCGGCCGCAACCAGTGACAGCTCTTCAATTTCCTGCCGCCACTGACCAAGCAATCAGGGCGTATATGTTAATATCTAACACTTACCTAGTTTAGTCTGGCCTGATACCATTAAAGGTGGAAAAATAAAAACATCTTGATGTTTAGCTTGCTACTCCTTACTTTCAGGAAGATTTTTTTCTTGGTCACAATGTGGAAATATTTTTCTGTTGCTTCCTTCTGAGATTCTTTTTTTTTAATCTTAATGTCTAACCTACAGTCTTGGGATTTTCTGAGGGACTCTGATCCAAGTATTAAATCGTTCCAATCCTGTTTTTTTTTTTTTTCTATTTTGGAGCTTCAGTACATCCCCCTGTCTATTGGGAGAATATCACTGTAATGCGATAATGAATTAAGCCGAGTATTAACTCTCCAGCCAAGGTTTCTTGATCTGAAATATGCAAATGTTGTGGTTTGGAAATGGTCACCTGGGATGGATAGAGAAGACTTAAGTCACCCCACTTGGTTCGTGCTCGCATCACAGCCATTAGCAGAATGTTAATGTCTTTGGTCAGGAATGAAGAGAACTGAAGTCCAAAGTAGCAGTGTCAAAATCATTTACTCATCAAGGACACAACTCAGAAGGAAGCCTTAGGTAAAATTACTCAGGGACATATGCCCTATATCAATATATGCAATGGGAAAAAAAAGGAGTCATTAATCAGAATGATAATCAGTCAATGATACACTAATGACCGTTTCCTAGACTTTGTTACAACACCTTGTGTCCAGGAAAATATCCAGGTAGGAACCTGGGTTTTTGTGGGTTTTTTTTTTTTTGCACAGATCAGATCCTGAAAAATGAGGTAATGAGTCATGTTTGGCATTTGGTTCCCATTTGATTGTCCGGTACTGAAATGATAGAAAATTAATAAAGGAATAGTCAATCTTGATATACTTACCACATCTAGGCAGTCAGGAGGGAACAAGCATCTCAAGAAAACTTTGTCAGTTGTACGATAGCAATAGGAATAGCGTTTAGACTTACATACTACTTCATAGGGCTTTGCAGCCCTCTCTAAGTGGTTTTACAGAGTCAGCATCTCCAGGTGGCCTCAACGACTTTCTAAAACAATGCAAATGACCAGCTGTCTGAAAGGAAGATAAATCCTTCCATTTCCCCCAACAAGTCAAGAGCTGAAGAAGCTTCTTGGATGAGAAGCAAAACATCTTCAAAGAAAAACCAGAAAGTCCAGTTGCCTTTTGGGGGGGGGGGGAAACATCTTTGAGTAGTCTCTTTTAAATTACCAGAAGGCGGAATATGGTTAAATGTTAGGAGAAAAAAATCTTAACAGCTTAAGCAGATTAATTAAGTAACAACAGAATGGAATGGAATGGAATGGTATGGAATGGTATGGAATGGAATGGAATGGAATAACAGAGCTGGAAGGGACCTTGGAGGTCTTCTAGTCCAACCCCCTGTTTAGGGAGGGAACCCTATACCATTTCAGACAAATGGTTATCCAATCTCTTCTTTAAAACTGCCAATGTTGGAGCATCCACAACTTCTGGAGTCAAGTTGTTCCACTGATTAATTATTCTAACTTTCAGGAAATTTTTCCTTAGTTCCAGGTTGCTTCTCTCCTTGATTAGTTTCCACCCATTGCTTCTTGTCCTGCCCGCAGGTACTTTGGAGAATAGCTTGACTCCCTCTTCTTTGTGGCAACCCCTGAGATACTGGAACACTGCTATCATGTCACCCCTAATCCTTCTTTTCATTAAACTAGACATACCCAATTCCAGCAATTGTTCTTTATATGTTTTACACTAGAAGGTCTCCAAGGTCCCTTCGTGCCCCATGAGTCTATTATTACAAATCAAATGGAAGATTTATCTGCACTGGACGAATCCAAGAAGATGCTGAATGGACATACCTCAAGGGTGTTTTAATTTGGATTCTGGCACTGAGCAGGGGTAGAATGTGATCACTTTAGTGTTTCCTTAGAACTCTAAAATACTATCTCAAGCTGCAAAAAAGTTTTATAACCAGAGATATAGATCCTGGGAAGTAGGTCTATGGAGTTTCTCCCAGTGGTGGGATTCAATTTTTTTTTTTACTACCGGTTCTGTGGGTGTGGCTTGGTGGGCATGGGAAGGAAAGGATACTTAAAATTCCCATTTTCTCCCCACCCCACTAGCCTGCTTTCTAGCTCCATTCTCATGTGCAGAACAACAAAAGAACAATACCCAAATCTCCCTTCCCTCCCCACTCCAGGGGGAAGGTTACTGCAAAATCCCATTCCCTTCCCACCCCACTTATCTGCTTTCCAGCTCCGTTCTCCTGTGCAGGGCAACAAAAGAAGACCAGCTGATCAGCTGGGACTCAAGAGGCAGAGAATAGATGGGGGTGATGCCAGTCAGAAGTGGTATTCTGAATTACTCAAAATTTCTACTACCAGTTCTCCAGAACTGGTCAGAACCTGCTGAATACCACCTCTGGTTTCTCCATCATCCAAGTCATGGATCTCCCACAGATACTTTTTCCAAAAGGCAACTAGACTGTCTTGAATTTTTTTTTTTCTGTTGAAAATTCACACCCCTAACTACCTCAATTCCAACTACAGCTGGCCTTAAATGCAAGCTACTCAATGCAAGAAGCCTTGTGAATAAAACACCTGAATTTCTCCTGTTACTAAATATGGCTAAATTCAACATCATATTTGTCTGTGAAACATGGCTCAACACATATCTCCCTGACTCCATTACCACAGTAAGAGACTGTCATGTTTACCAATCAGATCATGAAATTTGTAGAGGAGGTGATGTTGCTGTCTTCTATACAAAGTCCTTACATCTAAAAAACATCCAAGTTACCCAGGAGCTTGTTCTTCCTGAGACCATCGTCTGTGAACTGTCCTTAAATATCACATTTCGATTCTTACTATGTTACAGAGCCCCTGATTATGACATCGAACATGTAAACAAGCTAAATTCACTACTAAAATGGGCAACATCCTGCCCACATGCTTTTATCTTTCTTGGTGACTTCAATCTACCTCATATTAACTGGACCCTAAACAAATGTACAACTGAACCCATACATGCAACCTTCTACAATGCTGTTACAAATCTGGGACTGGAACAACTAGTAACCAACAATACAAGACTTAACAACTGCCTTGATCTCATCTTCTGCAATAGTTTGAATTTAATTTACGGAATACAAACTAAAGAACCCTTTTCCAACAGTGACCACAATATGATTGACTTTTGTCTCAACATATGCCCACACAAAAATCATAACAATGATGTAATCCCCAATTATAACTTCAAAAAAGGCAACTATGATCTTATAGACAACGACCTCTCATCCCTTGATTGGCAATCTCTATTCACTGGATGCAATACTGTTGAAGACCATTACAACATATTTTTATTTGAAGTCAAAAGAGTCATCAAACTATATGTACCAATAACAACTCCCAAAACAAAGAAAAAAAACAGATTACCCATAATAATAAGGAAACTTCAATCCAAAAAGAGATCACTCTGGCGGAAAAACAAATCTGGTCACGTTGCCAACTTCAAAAGCTGATACAAAAATTTATGCAATCAGATAAAGACTGAATGCACCAATTATCACATTAAACAAGAGGAAAACCTTCTACACACCAATTCCACCTGCACTTTTTACAATTTTGTAAAGAACAAATTAAAAGACTCAAGGTCCATCCCACCCGTGATAGGACCTAATGGTAAAGACTGCAATGAGGACACCATTAAAGTCAACATCTTTAACACATTCTTCGGCTCAGTATTTGTAAACAGCAATGGATCATGCCCAGTATTTCCTAGCTGAACCACAGACAACTACAATGATATAATACATATCGATTTTATAGAAGACAATGTTGAAAAAGCACTACGCAATCTAAAACCATCTCTATCTATTGGACAGGATGGAATATGTGCCAACTTCTTAAAAAAGCTATCCACTGCCATAGCCAAACCTCTAAGCATAATCTTTGAAAAATCTTTCAGGACCAGCTCCTTGCCTAACCTATGGTCACAAGCCACAGTCATCCCCATCTTCAAAAAGGGAGACCCCAGTCTAGTTGAAAATTACAGACCAATCTCCTTATGCTGTGTCACCTGTAAAGTCATGGAATCAATTATTAACCAATCCATTATCCTCCACTTAGAGACAAATAACCTTCCCTCTAATAAACAACTTGGTTTCAGAAAAAAACTATCCTGTAATCTGCAACTCTTACACTGCAAAAGCAAATGGACTACACAACTCGATCAGGGCAAAGCAATAGACGCAATCTACATAGACTTCTGTAAAGTCTTTGATTCAGTGGTACACTATAAACTACTCCTAAAACTAAAATCTTATGGTATCTCTGGACACCTGCATAACTGGATAGAAGCATTCCTGTCAAACAGACAACAAATGGTCAAAATTGGGAGCGTCCTATCAAATTCTGTACCTGTCAATAGTGGTGTCCCCGAAGGCAGTGTTCTAGGACCAACTCTCTTCATACTCTACATGAATGACCCCTGTGATCATATTAAGAGCAACTGCATTCTCTTCGCTGATGATGTAAAGCTATTCAACATCACAGAAAATACTGCTACCCTTCAAAAAGATCTTGACTATGTATCAGAATTGTCAAACAAATGGCAACTTCAAATCTCAACAAGTAAATGCTCTGTGTTACATATTGGCAAAAAAAATAATCAGAAAATAAAATACAAGCTGAATAGTCAAGACCTTGTTGATGATCCAAGCTCTGTAAAGGACCTTGGAATACTCACCTCTAAGTGCTAGAGCCCACTGTAACTACATAGCCAAAAAGGCATTAAGAGTTGTTAAGTTAATCCTACATAGATTTTTCTCTGGTAATATCACACTAACTAGAGCATACAAAACATTTGCTAGACCAATACTCGAATGGGCGTTGGTAGAAGTTACCATGAATGCTCTTTCTATCTATGCTGTGAGAGAACCCAGGATGGGTTGACTCCTTCCTATGATGTCATTTAGCTGAGTCTGTACTAAGATATAAAAGCCAGCCCCTGGGAGAGACCCCAGCTTTGGCGAAGATACTTGACAGACTGAAAGGTGTCTCTGAAAGCCCAAAATAAATACAGAAATATGTCTTACCCTCTCCAGATGAATCAAGGGAGGGGCTGGGCTCTCTCACATCATAGATAGAAAGGGCGTTCACGGTAACTTCTATCAATGCCCATTCTCCTCATTGCTGCATCGAGAGCCCAGGATGGGACATACCACAGCTTGCATTTCTACGGGCGGGTCCTCATCTGGCTCATCACACCGACTGTGGAACCACTCATTGAAGCACCCATCTGCCGAAGGCTGCAATCACCGAGGCAAAGGCATCCAGATGGTAGTGTTTGATGAAAGGAGACGGGGATGTCCACATGGCCACACGACATATCTACTCCAAGGATGCTTGAGTCGCCCAGGCAGCAGAAGTGGCCGCGCTTCTGGTAAAGTGCACCGTCAGACCTCGGGGAACCGGAAGGGCTGCAACTTTGTAGGCCTGCTCAATGCAAGACCTGACCCATCTGCTAATAGTAGGAGAAGAGGCCTTGTGCCCCAAGTGAGAAGGGAAAAAGGAAACAAACATGGCTTCCGTCTTCCTGAAGGAGGAAGTGCACTTAATGTATATTCTAAGAGCCCGTCTTACATCTAGCGTGTGTCACTGCCGCTCTTAAGTCATAGTGCAGGAGAGGACAGAAGTCAGGCAAAACAATGTCCTGGGACCTGTGAAACCAGGTGTTAACCTTCGGAATAAATGTGGGGTCCGGTTGAAGAACAATCCTATCATCGTGAATGGAACAAAGGTCCTGTCTGATGGAAAGTGCAGCAAGCTCAGAAACCCTCCTGGCAGAAGTGATGGCAACAAGGAACACTCCCTTCAGAGTCAGGAAATGGAGAGACACTGTTCTAAGGGGTTCAAAGGGGGGCTTTGTAAGGGCATTAAGGACCATATGAAGGTCCCAAGAAGGATACCTGTGAACCATCGGAGGGTGCAGGTTGTAAGCCCCTTTCAAAAACCTCCTGACGGAAGTGTGATGGGATAAGGAAGGAAGCAAACCCCATGAAAGGACCAAGGAGAGGGCCACAACCTGCCTGCATAAGGTGTTGGGGGTCAAACCTTTCTCCAGCCCATGCTGAAGGAAGCTAAGAACTTCTGCCAACTAGGCTGAAGCAGGAGAAAGACCCTCCCTGAGGCACCATCGGGAAAAAGCCTTCCAGGTGGCATCATAGATGTGCCTTGTAGAAGGTTTGCAAGATGCCAGGATAGTGAGGATGACCCTTTCTGGAAGATCAGCCTCCTCTAGCCGCTGCCGCTCAAGTGCCACACAGTCAGCTTGAACCACTGGGGCTCAGGGTGGAGCAGGGCCCCCTGATGAAGGGAGATTAGATGGGGTGGGATCCTCCAAGGAGAAGCCACCAATAGGTTGACCAGGTCCGCAAACCAGGGCCTCCTTGTCCAATAGGCTGCCAGGAGGAGGAGCTCCGCACGTTCCTCCAACATCTTCCGAATTACTGCCGGAATGATGGGAAGCATGAGAAAGGTGTAGAGGAGACCCTTGGGCCATCTGCACCAAAGAGAATTGTTCCCCTCCGCTCCCTGGCAAGGAAACATGGTGAAGAATGTGGTGACTTGGGCGTTTTGAGGAGTGGAGAAGAGATCCACCTCCGGTGTTCCAAATCTGAGGGAAAGATCCCTGAATAGAGACAGAGGAATGGACCATTCTTCCTGGTCAGCTAGGCTCCTGCTGAGCCAGTCAGCCTGGGAGTTGTCGACCCCAGAGATGTGGTCTGCCGAGATCAACAACAGGTGTTTCTCTGCCCATAACCCCAACCGTAGATCCTCTCTCATGAAGGCTTTGGACCTCATCCCCACTTGCCGGTTGACATGAGCCTTTGCAGCTATGTTGTCCGTAAGGACTAGAACATGAGAGTTGGTCACTAATTGCCTGAAATGCTTGAGAGCCAGAAAAATGTCTCTGAGCTCTAGCCAGTTTATGGGAAGGGTCTGCTCTGATCTGGACCAAACACCCTGAGCTATCTGGCCCTGCATATGGGAACCCCAACCCAGGAGGCTGGCATTGGTGGTTATCACTAGCCTGTCTGGGTCCCTGAACAGGAGTCCCCTCCAGATTGACAGGGAATGCCACCAATTGAGAGATCTCCAGATTTGTGGCGGGAGTGGGATCTTCATGGATGAGTGGCTGGTTCCTGCTCGTTGGTAGGGAAGCAGGAACCATTGGAGGGGTCAGCAGTGGAGCTGAGCCCATGGGACGATGCCAATACTGGAGACCATCTTCCCCAGAGGTTTGGACAGCAGCGACAGGGGGACAAGTTAATGTTGCTGGATCTGGCTGATGATCTCTGCAAGGCTCTTTCCATGAGCTGGGGACAGGAAAACCTGGCACAACATGATATCGATGACTGCTCCCAAGTGTTGCAATTTGGTTGTGGGAGAGAGCTGGCTCTTTTTGGTGTTGATGGAAAATCCGTGGCTCTGGAGACATGACAGGGTAATTTGCAGGTCCCGATGGGCCACAAGGATGGAAGAGGAAAGAATCAAAATGTCATCAAAGTAGCATTGGATCCTCACTGGAATAGAATGCAGAGATGCCACCAATGCTGCCAGAACCTTTGTGAAGACCCTTGGAGCTGATGAGAGGCCGAAGGGAAGTGCTCGATACTGGTAATGGGTATTCTGATAACAGAAACGGAGAAACTGGCGATGATGAGGCCAAATTGGGATGTGGAGGTAAGCCTCAGTGAGATCAATGGAAGAGAGGAGGCCACCCTCCTGAATGCTCTCTAAAATAGAATGCAGAGTCTGCATTTTAAAATGCCTGTATTTTACAAATTGCTTGAGAAATTTTAGATCAAGGATGATTTGCCACCCCCCTGAGGCTTTGGGAACGATGAAGATGCGAGAGTAAAGCCCACGTCCCCATTCAGAGGGGGGAACAGGTTGAATAGCCCTGATTTCAAGAAGGTGCTGAATGGCCTGATTCATGAGGGCTTGCCTGGAAATGTCCCGAGAGACAGGACAGATCAAAAAAAAATTGGTGGGTGGCATTAGGAAGTCCAATTGTAATCCTGACCTAATAGTGCTGACCACCCAGGCATCTGTCATTGACTCCTCCCATTTGGAGGCAAAGAAGGCTAGGCGACTTCCGATGGGTGGGGAGAATGAGGGATTACTTAGAGCGACAGAAGGAACGACCCCCTCCCCCCCAAAAGGGCCGTTTACCAGTAGAAGGTTGTTGCCTGCCAGATGCTTCCGCCCGTTGGTCTTGGCGTTGGGAGTACGGCCTGTGAGAGCGGGGGAAGCGAGATGAAGTCTCTGCTCAGAAGGCAGGAGGGTGATAAGGAGCAGGGCGATAGTCGGCTTTCTTCCCAGAGGAAGAGAGAATTTTACGTTTATCTCTGGTTTCGATGAGATAAGGTTCCAGAGCATTGCCAAAAAGCTTATTGCCTGTGAATGGAACTGAAGCAGCTTCCATTTTCAGCGTGACTCCGCCTGCCAATTTTGGAGCCATAAAAGTCTTCTTGCTGCTACAGAAGATGCCATGGCCTTGGATGCAAATTTGGCGGAATTGAGAGTGGCATCCGCAGTGAATTCCGCCACTGCAATAATCTTATTAAGGTCTTGGTGAGACCGAAGGTCAGAAGCAGGCAATCTATTCTGGAGTTGGCGCAGCCACCGTATGGATGCCCTCGTGAAAAAGGATGCTGCTGTTGAAGCCCGAACAGCCCAAGCAGTGGCCTGGTGATTGCGCTTGAGGATCTGTTCAGAGCATTTATCATCCGATTTCAGGATATCTTCTGGCTTCGTGGGAGTACCAGAAGATGAGAACAAAGCCAGAACTGGAATATCAACAGAAGGCTCTGCCAGGGCATTGTCCAGAGCTGTGCTGACATTATAGAAACACTTATCCAGAGAAGATGGGCGAGGACCTGCCGAAGAAGAAGCGCACTGTTCCTTGACCATGTCCAGGAACAAAATGGGAGAAGGCAAAACCTTTGCATGCACTACAGGCTTGCAGAAGAGCAAATCCCCTTGGCTAGAGGGATTTCCTTGTGGCTCAGGAGCCACTTCCTCTGGTGACAGCCTGGCAGTGACCAAGGCCTTGCTGAGTAATGGCCTGAAGAGAGTAGGTTTGAAGACCAGTGCAGAGGATGTCTGCTCTGGGCGAGAATCCTCTTCCTCTGAAAGATTTTGGTCAAAAATCTCACCCTCTTCACACTCTGAATGAGAAGAGTAACTGTGTTCAGATGGTGAAGGCCTTCCTTCCTCATTAACCTCCTCCCATTCTGGTAGAGAAGAATGGACCCTGAGGTCCTGGGGTCTGTGTAAATCAGGATGATGAGGCAAGGAACTTATAGATTGAGAAGGGAGAAGGGCCTGTACCCTTTCCAGAGGTTGAAGAATTTGCTTGAAGCCTTCAGCCAATCCCTGCCTAATGGCTAATGAGACAACATCTTGGATATCCCCTGGTCTCTGCTCAAAGGTAGAGGCAGAAGGCAGAAGGCCCGCTTCTGTGGGAGTGAAGGTGGCTTCAGGCCTAGATTGAGGAGAGGTTCGAGGCCTGGAGGGAGGGGGAGGAGCATAGGGCCCAGAAGCCTGTTGGAAATAAGGCCCAGATCTGCTTAAATCCTGAGGATCTGATTGTACTGCAAGAGCCTCAGGAGACCAGGATGGAGGATGGAAAGGCTTATAGGGAGGGCTTGGTTGTGGCCCACGAGTATCACCTGAAACATGCTGTAGTTGTACTCCCTTCTGTTGAATAGTTCTGTTGAACTGCCTTTCTAGAGCTGCATGTCTGCGCTCCTCTGCCTTCAATTCAGCCTGAGTTGCTTTCTTAGGAGCTAGAGCCTTAGCTTTGATTTTAGCAGCCACCTCACTCTGGATTGATTGGGTGCGTTGCCTACGTCTTTTTCTCTTATTGGGCTTAAGAGACTGTTCCACTGTGGGCGGGGGAAGCTCTGCCTGAGCCTTATCTTGCTCCATTTTTAGAATAAAGGCTCTTGCGTTGGAAAGAAACTGTTTAGAATTTTTTCTATTAAGCCCCTTAGGGTATAAGTGGCCCCCGGGCTTACAAAATGGCCTCTCACCTCGTGGTGGAAGGCTTGAGTCCAAGATGGCCGCTGACTACAGGAAACAGGCTCCAAGATTGAAGAATCACTCCTTAGGCTATATAGAACCCTGAGCGAAGTCAACAAGGGAAAAACACAGCAACCAGCCACACGATCAGCTGGCTTGTGCTCTTATCAGTTTGCCAATCGTTTTTACGATCACTCCAAACTGCAGGTGTGTGTGTGGGGGGTTCTACAGATGCTGCCCAGCTTGCCTGCACAGAGCTCTGTAACACTGCTCCCAATGTTGCAGGAGAGAGAGAGCCCTGCTCTCCTGGAAGAGCAGCTGCCCTGGGAGCTGCTTGAAGCAAGGAAAAAAAGTACTGAAGATCGCTGGTGAGTGCTATCTAACAGAAACACTTTCAGAGACACAGCTACTGACTGAAAGGAGCTGAGTCAAAAGCTGGGGTCTCTCCCATGGGCTGGCTTTTATATCTTAGTACAGGCTCAGCTAAATGATATCATAGAAAGGAGTCAAGCCATCCTGGTCTCTCGATGCAGCATGGAGGAGAATACAGCTTATCACCCACATTACGCATCTGATATTAGCACAGTTGAGAAAGTCCAGAAATATTTCAGAGTTCTCCACTCCTCTACTCGTTGCAGAATACCTTATGCCACCAGACTTGAAATTCTAGACCTAGAAAACCTTGAATTACACCGTCTTCAGTCTGATCTAAGTATGGTATATAAAATCGTACATTGCAATAACTTACCTGTCAATGAATACTTCAGCTTCAATCATAACAACACAAGAGCACTCAATAGATACAAACTCAAGGTTAACCGCACCAAACTTGATTGCAGGAAATACGACTTCAGCAACAAATAAATAAAATAATGATTTGCTTGTCATCCAAGAGGTTTCTTCAGTTCTGAAGAAGCTTCTTGGATGAGAAGTGAAACATTTTCAAAGAAAAAACAACAAGAAAGTCCAGTTGCCTTTTGGAAAAAGCACTTCTGTGATCCCAAAAAGTAATATCTTTCATTTCTTGCTCAGATCTCAGTTCAAACTCCACATTTTAGGGAAAGGTTTTGATATCCTAGAAAGTCCAGGTGCAGGGCAACATGTCCTTGACTCACTCAGAAATAATGTTGTTTAGTCTAATCTTCTACCACCTCACTATGAAATTCCCCCGTCCCAAATTCCCAGGCACTGAATGTGGCAGCCTTGAAGCTTCCAAGGGAAAAATGGCTTCCAAGGCTGACAATTGGGTTTTTCTCCTTGAAAACTGAAGAAGAGAACTGAAGAAGCACCTTAGATGGGAAGCGAAAAAGGGAAAAACAACAACAGGAAAATCCAGTTTGTCTTTTGAAAAAGTATCATTGGACATTCACAGGGTTGGGATTCTACCGGTTCGGCCTGGTTCAGGCGAACTGGTAGCTCTGAAGATCGGCTAGGAGTGAACTGGTTCATTCTGAAGATCAAGGTCTTTCCTTTTTTCCCACCCACCGATCAGCTGTTTTCTGAAGATCAGCTGTGCCATGCGATTTAGATTAGCTAGAAAGCAGGAAATCGTTCGATTTCTTGCTTTCTAGCTAATCTAAATCATGCAGCAAAACTGATCCTTCCACCCTCGCTGTTGTACTGCTTCACCAAGAAGGCTTTTCTGAGGCCCAGGAGGCAAAAAATAAAAATAAAAAAACACGCCCACCTAGTCACATGACCACCTGGCCATGCCCACCTAGCCACACCCACCTAGCCATGCCCACAGAACCAGTAGTTAAAAAATTTGCACCCCACACCTAGACATTCATGATAGAATTCTGAAACCTAAGAATGGACTTGTATGTCCCTCTTGCTTCAGAATAATGGATTTAAGTTACGGGAAGCAAATTCTGATTAAACATTGGAAAAGAGACGGAAATAAAAAAAAAAGCTTATTATAAGAGATCAACAGTGGAACCAATGACTTGGAGATGTGGTAGGCTCCCTTCACTGGTTGTGTTGAAGTAAAATTTCAATTGTTGTACAGCCAGGCTGCTTTCAATCAATTTCCAGCAATGAGCAGAGGTGGGTGGAATTAAGATGGCCTCAATGATCCATTTCTTCTTCTAGGAGTCTGTGAGTTTATTCTCCTTGGAACATTAATCATGATTAGTTTTATATTTATGCTGGTCTTATACCTAAAGATCACCACTAGTCAGTGATTCAGCTTTTAAATCGGAGAGCGAGATTCCTTTTTATAATTATGATTCAGAATTGCATTTCAATGTAATTATGGTTAATGCATGATTGTGAACTGATGGAAGTCTTCCCATCTTAGAGTGGGCCTGTAAATGGAGATAATGCATTACTAAAAATACCGACCTCTTAGACTCCTTTTGGTCTACCAAACACAAATACAGGCAGTCCTCAAGTTATGACTGCAATTGAGCCCAAAATTTATGTTGCTAACAGCAAGAGCACTTAGACTTGGATACCGCTTTACAGTGCTTTCACAGCCCATTCTAAGCGGTTTACAGAGTCAGCATATTGCCCCCAACAATCTGGAGTCCTCATTTTACTGATCTCGGAAGGATGGAAGGCTGAGTCAACCTTGAGCCTGGTGAGATTTGAACTGTCAAGTCAGCCAGCAGTCAGTAGAAGTAGCCTGCAGTACTGCATTCTAACCACTGCGCCACCACCCCATAGAACAGAATAGAATGGAACGGAATGGAATAGAATAGAATAGAATAGAATAGAATAGAATAGAATAGAATAGAATAGAATAGAATAGAATAGAA
>NW_020716921.1:452024-471238 GCF_900518725.1 Notechis scutatus | reverse complement strand
AATAGAATAGAATAGAATAGAATAGAATAGAATAGAATAGAATAGAAGAGTTGGAAGGGAACTTAGAGGTCTTCTAGTCCAACCCCCTTCTTAGGCAGGAAACTCTATACCATTTTAGATAAATGGTTGTCCAATGTCTTCTTAAAAGCTTCCAGTGTTGGAGCATTCACAACTTCTGGAGACAAGTCATTCCACTGATTAATTGTTCTGACAGTCAGGAAATATCTAGATTTGCTGTCTTCTTGATTAGTTTCCCTCCATTGCTTCTTGTCTTGCCCTCAAATGCTTTGAAGAATAGGTTGACCACCATCTTCTTTGTGACAGACCCTCAGATATTGGAAGATGCTATCAATCCTTTCTTTCCTCAAACTAGAACATATCCAGTTCCCCACAACCATTGTTCATATGTCTTATCCTCCAGTCCCTCAATTGTCCTTGTTGCTCTTCTCTGCACTTTCTACAGTCTCAACATCTTTTTTACATTGTGGCGACCAAAGCTGGATGCAGTGTTCCAAGTGTGGATTACCAAGGCATTATAAAGTGTTATTAACACTTCACATGATCCTGAGCCCATCTCCTTGATTTATAGATCCAAACTCAATTTCCCTGCAGGTGCTTTTTCCCTTTTTGAGATGGGTGCAAGTGTGCTTTTTTGTTTTGAAATAAAACTTAAGCTGTGCCTCTAATTTCCCGCAATCCTGAAACCAGTTTCCTAGTTGTGAACCTTTGAAAGTGGAGGCGGGATGTCTAGTTCGTCAGGCTCTTAAATATCTGGTAGAACAAAGCTAACTAACTGTGCATTAGCATCTCCAAATTGCTCACCTATTTAAAGATGTTGACGAGGCACCAATTTGCTCATCCTAACAAGGGCAAAAGCTGCTCCTTTCGTACAGGCTTGGCATCCTGGGATCTGAAGGAATGAGCATTTAAACTCCAGGAGGCTCAGTTTAGATCCAGATGTTTTAATCGAGACATCCACCCGCCAGGCTCTCAGCCTTGTCTAACTACCTGTGGTTTAATGACATTGAGATCCCTACTGCTTTATGAAGGGCAATCAGAATTCCGCTGGAATTTGGTGATGGGCAAGAAATGGGAAGAAAGAATGGCTGGTTTGTATTTATTTTATTTTTTTATTAAATTTGAATGCCACTCGTCTCACTATCGAGTAACCTCGGAGCGGCATACGATGCCATATTTAATAGTCCAAAGCAATGAAAAAGCTAAAAACATGAAAACGTTATTGTGAATTGTGAAAAATTATGACCACGCATTTAATTCCAGTTAAGCTGATTTATATCTCGTGCCTATAAACAAGAATCTAGTCAAACGATCTAGTCCTAGTGGACAATCATTTAAATAGGAGCCAGCCGTGTGCTGCAGCTGCCAAAAAAGCCAACACAGTTCTAGGCTACATAAACAGAGGGATAGAATCAAGATCATGTGAAGTGTGAATACCACTTTATAAGGCCTTGGTAAGGCCACACTTGGGATACTGCATCCTGTTTTGGTTGTCACAATATAGAAAAAGATGTTGAAACTCTGGAAAGAGTGCAGAGAAGAGCAACAAAGATGGGGACTGGAGGCTAAAACATATAAAGAATGGTTGCTGGAACTGGGCATGTCTCGTTCAATGAAAAGAAGGACTAAAGGTGATATGATACCAGTGTTCCAATATCTCAGAGGCTTCCACAAAGAAGAGGGAGTCAAGCTATTCTCCAAAGCACCCAAAGGCAGGACAAGAAGCAACGGATGGAAACTAATCAAGGAGAGAAGCAACTTAGAACTAAGGAAAAATTTCCTGACAAAACAATTAATCAGTGGAACAACTTACCTCCAAAAGTTGTAACTGCTCCAACACTGGAAGTTTTAAAGAAGAGATTGGATAGCCATTTGTCTGATGTGGTGTAGGGTTTCCTTCCTAACCTAAGCAGGGGGTTGGACTAGAAGACCTCCAAGGTCTCTTCCAACTCTGTTATTCTATTCTATTCTATTCTATTCTATTCTATTCTATTCTATTCTATTCTAGGTCAGCACTAAATTGCCACTCAGTAAGAATCAATGGAATTCAAGGAAGGGCGGAGTTAGACTGTTTGTGGAAACATAAGGATTCCAGGCTGATAACTCTCTTGAGTCCAGCCCAAAACTCTGCCTGCCCTTCTACATCCAGGAACTAAAAATCAAAACATTAACATCGACAACAAAGTGGATAAAAAGGTCCATTGCATAGACAGGGTGGAGGTGGGATCTTCTCCTTATCTACAAGCTTTCTTATTTTGCCTTTTGGTACTTTGGAGAATAGTTTGACCCTCCCTTCTTTGTGGCAACCACTCAAATATTAGAAGACTGCTATCATTTCACCACTAGTCCTTCTTTTCACAGACTAGACATACCCAATTCTTGTAACCACTCTTCAAAATATGATGTTGATGTCTATGGAGATTCTCAATCATCCAGATCCCAGTTGTCCCAAAGGTGCTTTTTCCAGAAAGCAAATGGACTTTCTTGGTGTTTTTTTCCTTTGAAAATGTTTTGCTTCTCCTCCAAGAAGCTTCTTCAGTTCTGTAGAACAGTTCTGTAGAACAGAACTGAAGAAGCTTCTTGGATAAGAAGCAAAACATTTTTAATGGGAAAAAAAAAAACAAGAAAGTCCAGCTGTCTTTTGGAAAAAAAAATTGGGGTAATTTCTCAGGTTCTACTAGAGGGAGAAACAAATTCTCCACTTTTTCTCCTTCCCCTCTTCCATGAAAATATTTCTTTTATTGTCAGATGATACAATGATATGCAGAAATTAATATACCAAGTCACATTGTACATAGTCATTTGAAATAATAAGAAAGTTAAATATATGTCTTTGATCATGATGCAATATCTCCCAGACTAAAACCCAGGGGATTCAATATCTAATTTAAGAAAGGACAGGATTGACAAGTTGATTGTCACTAAACACATCTGAAAGAACCCGTATTCATATTCTCCACCAAAGATCTGCAATTTTTATGACATTTCAACTTGATACAATGACAAACATTTAAATAAGTGCATCTGTCAGCTCTCCAAGCCTACAAGAATCATTCTCAGAAGTTAATAAAGAACGTTTTGCAGCTTAAAAGTTATGGATTCATTCTACATTTTTATTATTGCTTTCCTTTCTCTTTCTTTTTCTCGTTCTCTTTCTTTCCCCTTTTCTTTTTCTCTTCCTCCTTTCCTTCCCTTTCCTTTCCTTCCCGTCTTCATAAATTTTCTTTCTCTTTCCCTTTTCCCTTCCTCCTTTCCTTTCCTTTCCTTTCCTTTCCTTTCCTTTCCTTTCCTTTCCTTTCCTTTCCTTTCCTTTCCTTTCCTTTCCTTCCCTTCCCTTCCCTTCCCTTCCCTTCCCTTCCCTTCTCTTCCTCATTCTTTCCTTTCCTTCTGTTGATGCAACCTAGGACTGTTTAGTTAAACCTGCTTGTTGTCAAGGAAACAAACACAGTAAATAAACCCTGCTTAATGATCTAAGTGGAGGAACATACATCCATAAGATTGAGATGTTCATAAAATGGCAAATGGCATTTAACACATAGATAAAAACAGGGAACAGATTGTGTCCATTGCATCCAAAACCTGCAAAACCAAGGGCCATTTAATTGTGGGTTTACTTTGTTGCATTCCATAAAATCAGGAGAGCAAATAAAAGAGAGAATTTTATCCAGAAGTCTTTCTGATCATTGAACCATTCCCCTACTTAAAAAATTGTCTTGGTTTTGTAAGGTAGTCAGGTAATCTTCAACAAAACAGTTTATTTGGTGACTGCTCAAAGTTACCACGACATTGAAAAAAAAAAAACCAGACATATGATCATTTCCCACACTTATGGCCATGGTCATGTGATCAAAATGCAGACCCTTGGCAACTGACTCCTATTTATGATGATTGCAGTGTCCCAATGTCATGTGATCCCATTTTGTAACCTCCTGACAAGCAAAAATCAATGAGGAAGCCAGATCCCCTTAACAACTGGATTACTAACTTTAACAACTGCAGTGATTCACTTGCCAACTGCGGCAAGAAAGATTGTAAAATGGGGCAAAGCTCACTTAACAAACGTCTACCTTAACAACATAAATTTTGGATTCAATTGTGGCCATAAGTTGAGGACGACCTATATATGTCTATGGAGATTCCCAGTCATCCTGATCATAGTTGAATCTCTCCTTGATCATTTTCCATCCATTATTCCTTGTCTGGCCTTTGGGTGCCTTGGAGAATAGTTTGACCCCTTCCTCCTCTCTGGGGCAGCCCCTCAAATATTGGAAGACTGCTATCATGTCTCCCCTGGTCGTTCTCTTCACTAGACTAGTCAAGCCCAGTTCCTGCAACCGTTCTTCATATGTTTGAGCCTCCAGGACCCTAATCATCCTGGTTGCTCTTCTCTGCACTCTTTCTAGAGTCTCAACATCCATAACTCCAATCTACAAAATCCCACAGAAGATACCAGGAAAGTACTTTTGTCACTGGTTTTTTTTTTTTTTTTTTTAAAAAAACATTCTCTTGTGACGACTAAGAAGCAATCCTATCCGACAGAAATGTTGTCCTGCTCTACTTCACTTCTTTGTCATGGCTCCAACTAATTTTAAGAGCGTGTATGCTCTTAAGAGGGACGTGGTGACTCGGTGGCTAAGACACAGAGCTTGTCGATCATAAAGGTCGGCAGTTTGACGGTTCGAATCCCTAGCACCTGGTAACAGGGCGAGCTCCCATTACTGGTCCCAGCTTCTGCCAACCTAGCAGTTCGAAAGCATGTAAAAATTGCAAATAGAAAAATAGGGACCACTTTGGTGGGAAGGTAACAGTGTTCCGTGCGCCTTCAGCACCTAGTCATGCTGACCACAAGACCACAGAGATGTCTTCGGACAGTGCTGGCTCTTCGGCTTTGAAACAGAGATGAGTACCGCCCCCTAGAGCTGGAAATGACTAGCACGTATGTGCAAGGGGAAACTTTACCTTTTATGCCAGTTAAATGCCAAGTAAAACTCTGACAACTCCCCTCCCAAAATTTACACCTGGGGTTTTCTATTCCTATCAGCCAGGGTCAATCAAAATATGCAGGGTCTTTTAATTCCTCAAAATGTCTGGGTTAAGAAATCATTGTCCTTTGTCATGCAAATAGGACAACAGTCTTAGCAAGAAAATCTCGTTGCTGTTTGAAAAAGCACCTTTGGTTTGACTACCGGTATATGTAATTCAAACTAGGCGACCACTACTAGCAACTACTAATCTAGTTTTGGCTTTACCATCATTTACTGAATAGATCTACAATATTGTTCCATCATTAATCTGCTGTGTTGCACATTTGGCAACATGTCAAAATTGGAAATAAGAATTCAGATTTTTTTTTTTTAAAAAAAAATAATGTTATTGTATTTGTTTTTAAATCCCCCACCCAATCCCTCCTATGTGCCTGCTGTTTTTCAAGCCCTAAAGGGAGACATCCAACAGAAAAAGACATTAGTAAACTGGGACTGAAGCTGTCTTGGCTAATCTGGGAGCAGTTTCCCCCAAAGTCCCTGGTTGATGTTGTTATGTCTTTCCTCAAAGATTAATCCATGCACGTCTAAATACACACGGACATTAATTGATACTGCATTATATTCAGAGTTTTGAAGTGTTAATTCATCTCCAGAAAAATAAACACAGGTGGCTGATGCTTCATTTAACATCTTTATAAACACAGTAAGTAGATTTTACAAACCAGTGGTAGATTTCTCCAACCTGGAGTAAACTCAGACAGAAACATGTTGCAAGTAACTTCAAGTAACTGCAGTAACTCAGGAGCTCAGAAACAGACATCAGTTTCACTTTAGTTCATCAGGCAAGCAGAGGAGAGAAGCAGTTTCATTTCAATAGACAGACTCAGAGCTCATCATAGATTCAGAGTTTAATATAGAACCAAACTTAGGCTACTTCTAGTTTCAATTTCCAGCCTGGGCTTCTTCTAGTTTCAGTTTCCAAACAATTCTCATTTTGGCTGACTTAGTTGCTGTGCATATTCATTGGCTGACCTTGTTACCATGCTCTATTCCAGTTCATGAAAATACTCTGACAGATTAGCCACAGGGGTGGGATTCTACCAGTTCGCACCTATTCGCTAGAACCGGTTGTTAACATTCTAAGCAGTTCAGAGAACCAGTTGTTAGAAGAAATTACTGGCCTAATCCTGTAAGGAAGGCAGGAAGGAAACATTCTGGTGTTGCTTACAGAAACTGCCTCTCCATTAAGCCTTATTACATTCTTGGCAGGACTAGACTTCCTGTCTCAGGAACTTCTCTGGAGTTATTTTTCCCTCCTTTGCTGGTACTTTGCTTGTGTGGAGTGGCCATTCAAAGTTACAATGGTACTGAAAAAAAGTGACTTATGACCATTTTTCACACTTAGAACTGTTGCAGCATCCCCACAGTCACGAGAGGCCAGGCGAGGAGATACGTGCCTCGATGTGAGTGATATTGAGTTGGCCACATCCAGCCAATAACATGACCACCAAGCCATGCCCACCGCCTAAGCCACGCCCACAAAACCAGTTGTTAAATTTTTTGAATCCCACCCCTGATTAGCCACCCCTGGATAGATAAATCCTCTCTTCTCTGCAGAACCTCAGGAATTATGTTTGAGTCAGTGTTGGGATTCAATTTTTTTCACTACCGGTTCTGTGGGCATGGCTTGGTGGGCATAGCATGGCTTGGTAGGCATGGCTTGGTGGGCATGGCAGGGAAAGGACACTGTAAAATCTCCATTCCCACCCCACTCTACAGGAAGGATACTGTGAAATCTCCCTTCCCTCCACACTCCAGGGGGAAGGTTACTGCAAAATCCCATTCCCTTCCCACCCCACTAACCTGCTTTCCAGCTCCGTTCTCCTGTGCAGGGCAACAAAAGAAGACCCAGCCGATCAGCTGGGACTCAGGAGGCAGAGAATAAATGGGGGTGATGCCAGTCAGAAGTGTTAATTGCTGGTTCTCCAAACTACTCAAAATTTCCGCTACCAATTCTCCAGAACTGGTCAGAACCTGCTGAAGACCACCTTTGGTTTGAGTTCATTAGACTTTGATTCAGGCTTCAAAGTGAGTATCATGCAGTAATAAGCTTTTAAGAATAATTTTTTTGTTTTGTATTGTTGGTGTCAGGATTCCAGCAGTTATCCCAATTAAATCATGAGTCTCAAGCCATACTTCCAAAACTTCAAAAGGATTTATTGGGAGTTAACATGTCCGGCACTGCCTGGGTGTAGCAGACTCTGAGACACATAATTCATTGTCACCCTTGACCCTGGTTTCCCCCCACTATCTGGGTGTATCATAATTCATATCCTCCAATGGGACACATCCATAGCCAAGAGTCATCAATCATGCTCTCCAGTTAGATATTTGCAGGGCAGAAACTTCAGTCACCTAGTTACTATCTTTGAAAAACTATGTATGGGATGCACTTTCAGTTTCCAAGCTGCCACGCTACTCCCCCTCCCTTTCTTTTGGCAACTCTAAAAAGACCATAGAAATATTTTATGAGTTGACAGTTGTAAGTTAAAACTCATCCCTCTTCTAGAAAAATGAAATATTTTAGGATATGTTTAAAAGGCAGAATATTTTCCCTAAAAGAGAAGTAGAAACTCAGAGAGGCAGAAACTCAGCCTGCCCCATCCCTTTGTTAATGGAACATTAAGGCCTGGGCCAGTCTATTCTGCATAACAAAGATCTACCTCCTTCAGACAGAGCCATAATAGGAATTGCCCAAAGCCCTTTCATTACATTACCACCCAAGCAAGAGTCAGCCAAGCCTGGGACTCAAAAGACAACCTAGAAAGTTGCCCCTGCGTGGCCCCATGGGAGTCTGACAACCAATCAGAACACAAGCTTGAATTCAAATCCCAACAGAGGGCATAAAACACAGCGAATCTCAGCATCTCTTCCCTTTTTCTGCCCAGGAATCCATCCTGTCCACCATTAAACCATCTTTCCAAACAGCCTCCAACAGCCCCACTTGGAACTGAACCCAGAAGAATATTTCTTCCAACAGTATGACCCAGGTCTGGAGGAACAGAAAGAGTGCTTGTTCCTTTGCAGACAATTCCACTTCTGGAATATTTGAAAGGAAAGAAGGATCATTCCTCTGTAGAGAAGTGCTCCATCCCAAATCTAAAATTGAGAGATGTAGAATTTTAGTCCCACCACTAGCGTGCAGTCAACTCGGTGGCGTTGAGCCAAGCACAGACTCTCTCTCCTAGAGAGGAGACAAGACTTCAAGACCCTTCTGAAATCCACCCAAGAAAAATGTCTATGGATGTTCTCAGTCATCCAGGTCATGGTTGTCCCAAAGATGCTTTTTTTTTCAAAAGGGAACTGGACTTTCTTGTTTTAATTTGAAAATGTTTCGCTTCTCATCCAAGAAGCTTCTTCAGCTCTGACTGGATGGTGGGGGAAGGGAAGGATTTATATTCCTTGCAGACATCTGGTCATTTGCATCCATTTTAGAGAGTCCTTGAGGTGACTTGGAGGTTTCTCTATGTCATCATGGTCACCTGAGTGAGGCAAATGGAGCTTTCTTGGAACTGTTGAAAGGGACTGTGTTGTAGATTGGAGATAGATGATGACCTCTCTGTCCAAAATGTGGATATTTTGGACAGAGAGGACTGCTAGTGTGAAAGAGGGGTCAAAGAGGCCATCTATGTCAAAATTGAACAGCCCTCTCTCAACAGAGGGGAAGGGATACAACACCACCCATCTCCAGTCTACAACACAGTCCTTTCAACAGTTCCAAGAAGGCCCCAAACCCATTTGCACCACTCAGGTGACCCTGAGGACACAGACAGACCTCCAAGTGGCCTCAATGACTCTCTAAAAAATGCAAATGACCAGCTGTCTGCAAGGAGTATAAATCCTTCCATCTCCCACCATCCAGTCAGAGCTGAAGAAGATTCTTGGATGAGAAGCAAAACATCTTCAAAGAAAAAAAACAGAAAATCCAGTTGCCACTTGAAAAAGGACCTTTGGGATAGCCAAGCAAAACTTTAGGGACTAGTCCAGGCATTGATCAGGAGTCAAGTCTGGGGTGGCAAAGCAAAGACTTCTTGTAAATGTGTGCTTGAGTAGGGGGCTGAACTAGAAGACCTCCAAGGTCCCTTCCAGCTTTATTCTGATTGACTGATTGACCTGAAACCTTGAGAACATTTTCAACCCACCCGTATCTAGCCAAATCACAGTCTAATGCTGAATGTTTGCAACAGAATCCTCCTTCTGGTGAACGGATGATCAAATCCCAACTCAAAAGTGGTCCTAAAAGTTCTCAATATCGAAACGGCAAAGTCCTTTTCTCAAACACTTTGGCATAATGTTTGTATTTTGGAATTGGGGATGAAAAGATAGTGGAGCTTGAAGTTTATTGCATTGCCTTATGGCTGCAACTAGCCAACTGTTGCGTCATTTTCCAATCAATGAACACTTGAGTGCTAACAGATTGCCTGAAGGTTGAGTGCACAAAATACTGAAGTTTTCTGTGGTTCAGTGAAGGAAATATATCAGGGAGTAGGTAAAACTAGAAATAAGAAATACAGAGAGGGAAGAACCTTACTTAAGTCTGGCTGATAGGCTATCGTTAGAACCAGTTATGGTACACAAATAAACAGACTTCTGAAAGTCCCAAGTTTGATTATCTGTGAAGGATTTGACATATTATTCCTCTTGCACAGAGGTTTCCAGAAAATTAAAAAGAAGACAGCAAAAAAATAATAATTTAACTGTCTCTGGGATCAAATTCTGGATCTACGGATCAAAAATCTATTCTAACTTTTTAGATTTAACAGGGAGCTGGCTGCTGAACTTTTTTAAGATTGGCTTATGAAAGATGTTGGCCATATAAATATTCATTCATTCATTCATTCATTCATTCATTCATTCATTCATTCATTCATTCACAAACAAATATCTTCTGTTTCCTATCACTTTCCTTAATGTGTCTCTTGTTGTTTAGCATGTAAGGGGATGGTGGGTGGGAGTTGTCTTTCCTTCTCTCTTACGTTCTTGTGGACCACTGTGTGAGACAATAGCACTTATGTACCATTTCATAATTCTTCTCAGCCCACACTAAGCAGTTTACGATGTCAGCATCTTGCCCCCAACAATCTGGCTCCTCATTTTATTGACTTCAGAAAGATGGAAGGTTGAATCAACCTTGAACCCCAACAGGATCAAACTCCTAGTAGTAGACAGAATTAGCCTGCGATACTACATTCTAACCACTGCGCCACCATGGCAATAAGTCTGAGCAATGAGAACAAACGTGCAACTAAACAAATAATCATGAAATAAATGAACAACAATCAAAGGTACTAAGTGAATAAATCCATTCGTAGTTTACTTAGGTACTGTTGCAAGAAATGTACACCTGGTTCAGTTTGAAGTGGGGAGAAAGACACTGGAAACATGGAGGGTGATTGGAAAGATAGTTTAAAGGTGAACAGGACCACATGGGTTTTAGGTCCTGGTGCAGCTGACCACATGGAGTTGAGAGAGAGAGAGAGAGAGAGAGAGAGAGAGAGAGAGAGAGAGAGAGAGAGAGAGAGAGAGAGAGAGACTCTCTTGGGCCTTGCCCTTGAGCTTCCTGTTCCTGTGCGAGAAATCTATTCTATTGGTTGTTGTCAGACTCCCAGGGGGCTCATAGGGGTCATAGCTAACTGTCTATGTTCCGGGCTTGATTGAAGCTTGCTGATGCAATAAAGGGGCTGAGGGCTAATCCTATCTTTGTTCAGACGTTGTTGCTGGTAATAATGGATTACCAAATCTGCATTTCTAAAGGCCTCAGCTTAGTATGTGCTTGGGGGCAGGGAGCTGAGGCTCTCAGTTTCTGTCTTTAGAAACATATTTCTCTTTTAGGGAAATATAATATTTTGCCTTTTTAAAAATATTTTTCAAAATACTTCATTCTTCTAGGAGGCATGGGTGCTAACTTTCTATAGTACCTTTACTGGGTTATCTCCTAATACAACTGTAATAAGCGGAACTTGGTGCTTTCTGAGCTTAGTTGTTTTATTTATCTATTTAATTAATTTGTTTGTTAAACATGTACATGATAACAGGTGTAGGTATGAACATAAACAGGAACATAGGAAATGAATACAGGTAAATGGGGACAGTAAGACAGGGACGGTAGGCACGCTGGTGCGCTTATGCACCCCCCCCCCCTTTAAGGACCTCTTAGGAATGGGGTGAGGTCCACAGTAGACAGTTTGAGGTTGAAGCTGTGAGGGGTTGAGGCTGTAACAATGGAGTTGGGTAGGGTGTTCCAGGCATAGACCACTCAGTTGCTGAGGTTGTATTGTCTGCAATCGAGTTTGGAATGGTTTACCTTGAGTTTGTATCGATTGTTTGCCCATGTATTATTGTGGCTGAAGCTGAAGAAGTTGTTGACAGGCAAGACGTTGTAGCAGACAATTTTGTGTACTATGCTTAGATCGGACTGCAGGTGGTGCAGTTCCAGATTGTCCAAGCCCAACATTTCAAGCCTGGAGGCATAGGGGATTCTATTGTGAGTGGAGGAATGGACTAATCTTCTAGAGAAATACCTCTGAACCCGCTCAATTGTGTTAATGTCTGATATACAGTGCGGGTTCCGGGCGAACGAGCTGTATTCAAGAATTGGCCTGGCAAAGGTTTTGTTTTCTTGCAGTCGTTTCATTGCCCAAACTTGGTAACATCCTCAGAGCTAGTGAGGAGTGGGGCTTGCTCATTTCCATTCATGATTTGCCTAGGGCGAAGTATCTCCTAATACAACTGTAACCTCTTCAACTCTTCTCTGTTTAAACTGGTTCCTAGCAGAGCTCCTGGCTCTATTGCACTGATCCTTAGACAGTTGTTGGCCTGACTGGTTGAGGCTTGAGGCCCTCACCTCTGCTTCAGATTGAGTTTTGACCCGATGTTGCCTGACATCTCAGAGCACCGCCATGACTAATCTCTCTCTCTTTGATCTTCTCTGCCATTTCCACAATGGCCCTCAACTTCATTGATAGCGACAGACAAGAAAGCCTTGCCTTCTTTGCGCTCGCTCATTCTCTCTGGGACTGAGCTTGGGACACGGAAAGTAGTGACTAATATCAAAGCTACACGCGCTCTGATGTTTTATTCATGAACCCCCCCGTCCCTCCAGTGTAAATTAAAAGCAAAGCTAAGGGTCAGATTTCTCAGCCTTCTTTCCCAGAGCCTGTAAACCAATAAAGGGCTTTATATTAGCTATCGATATCTATCTCTGACTTGGCTTAATAACATCTTATTCCCTGTTTTTCACCAACCATCAATAATATTTCTGCCTACCTGCTCAGGACCCCATCTCGCCGTGCAATTGCATTATAAAGGTCTATCAGGCCAATTTGCTTCACATGCCTATTTTTTTTTGACAAGAAAAGAAAAGAAAAAAAGCCGGCCAGCTTTTGAAATGAGAGCAGCTGGCCGAGAAATTTTGACAGAATTCGGGGGGCCCATCTGGTTTATCAGCAACATTTGATATCTTGCCAGCCGAAACTCTCCAACCAACTGATAAGTTTCAGCAGAGAGACGAGGAGAAATTCTAATCTACGGTATGATTTCTCATTAAGGAGAGCCCCATCTCTTCTAAACTCTCATATCCTGTGTATTGCTGGTGGGGGGAGAACTCTGCTTTTCCCTTCTTTTCAATCTCTCTCTTCCCTCCCTCAAAAGATAAAAAAAAAAGTCACCTTGGTGTCTTCGTTAAAGGTGTTGGGAAGAAACCAGAACAGACTAGGAGTTCTAGTTCTCCCTTAAGCAGAGAGGCGAACTCTGGAAGCTCAAACTGCCCAAGGAGCTGCTGATCCAGTTCTACAGAGGAATGATTGAGTCTGTCATCTGCACCTCTATAACTGTCTAGTTTGGTTCTGCAACCCAACAGGACAGACACAGACTTCAGAGAGTAATTAGGACTGCAGAAAAAACAATTACTACCCACCTGCTTTCAATCGAGGACCTGTATACTGCACGAGGCAAAAAGAGGGCTGTGAAAATACTTACAGACCCCTCACATCCCGGACATAAACTGTTTCAACTCCTTCCCTCAAAATGATGCTATAGAGCCCTGCACACCAGAACAACTAGACACAAGAAGAGGTTTGTTCCTGAAAGCCATCACTCTGCTAAACAAATAATTCCCTCAACACTGTTCAACTATTACAAAGTCTGCACTACTATTACTGTTAACCTTCTCATCACTCCTTATCACCCATCCCCTCCCACTTGTGATTGTAGGACTGTAACTTTGTCGCTTGTATCCTTACGATTTATATTGACTGTTTCCTAGTATGATTTGATTGTTGATTGTACCCTATGACTATCATTAAGTGTTGTATGTTATGATTCTTGATTCTTAACAAATGTATCTTTTCTTTATGTATACTGAGAGTATTTACACCAAGACAAATTCCTTGTGTGTCCAATCACACTTGGCCAATAAAGTATTCTATTCTATTCTATTCTATTCTATTCTATTCTATTCTATTCTATTCTATTCTATTCTATAGAATAGATTCTCAGTCTTCCAGGTCATGGTTGTCCCAAAGGTGCTTTTTTCAAGAGGCAACTGGACTTTCTGGTGTTTCTTTTTCTTGGAAGATGTTTCGCTTCTCATCCAAGAAGCTTCTGTAGCTTGGAACATGGGTGCAATAAGCTGTGCTTGAAACTTCCATCTGGTTGTAGAAGACAGCCCTATCTAGAGTACATGGCAGCAGTCCAATCAGAAGGTAACTCAGGTTCAAGTAACTATGAGAAGGGCATCATGGTCCAGGATTGGAGCAACTGGCATACAAGATTCAAAAGATTGTCTGGATTCAGCTGCCACTTGCTCTTCAAGGGTCTCCTATGAGCAGAAGGTTAGACTAGAACATGAGTCCCCAAACTTGGCAACTTTAAGACTTGTAGACTTCCACGCCCAGAATTCCTCAGCCAGCAAAGCTCTGGACTAGAAGACCACCAAGGTCCCTTGCAATTTTATTATTATTATTATTAATGTCAGGCAGACTAGAACTTCCTAGAGTAGCAGCTCCCAACCTTTTGAGCATCAAGGACTGGTTCTGGGGTGGGGGGGAATCCAGAGATGTGTTGTGGTTAGCCGGCCGCAGGTGCAGACGGCTGAGGAGAGCGAGGACTCAGATGAGAGGCCAGGACCATTAGGGAGTAGACTGCTGCCTTCAGAGATTGTGGAGGCTGGCAGCAGCGATGAGGAGGTTCCCGAGGAGCCTGTGCCAAGTGTGCATGCATGCAGGATTGCGCACAGGAAAGAGCAGCTACAACATCATGGGCGACTTGGGAGTAAGGTTAAAAAGTAATGGCCCCTCCTTCAAGTAGTTAAAAGCCAGCTGTGAAGTGAACGTTCTTTGCAGGAAGCAAAGACATTTTGAAACTCAGCCTTGTGGACATTACAGTTGGTATTTGAAGATTCTTGTGTTGTAAACTATTGGCAGCCTTGTAAAAACTTGGCAAGGCTCTTTCTTTTTGGAGGTAATTACTTGGAAGCAGCCTTTTGTCTGTGAAGAAACAGAATCCATAGATGAAATATTCAAAGTTTGTGCTGCTGCCTTTGTCTTGTGTTTGCTTTCTTGGAACCAGGGTTGGGACAGAACAGCCTGGTTCTTAAGGGGCTCAGGAATACCTGTCCTATAATTTAGAAGGTCTTAGATGACATACCAGATCTGAATCATGCAGTACAACCCATCAAGAACAAAAGATGGAAATATCTACCATGAGTGCAGAGAAGAGCAACAAAATGATTAAGAGACTGGAAGATAAAACATATGATGAATGGTTGCAGGAATTGGGTATGTCTAGACTCTAGTTTAATGAAAAGAAGGACCAGGGGTGACTTGATAGCAGCATTCCAATATTTGAGGGGCTGCCACAGTGAAGAGGAGGTCAACCTATTCTTCAAAGCACCCGAAAGCAAGAAAAGAATCAATGGATGGAAACTAATCAAGGAGAAAACGAACCTAGAATCAAGGATAAATGTCCTGACAATGAAAACAGTTACCCAGTGGAATGGCTTGCCTCCAGATATTGTGTGTGCTCCAACACTAGAGATTTTTAAGTAGAGATTGGACAAAGTAACATTTGTCTGAAATTGTATAGGATTTCCTAATTGAGCAGGGAGGAAGACAAAAAAGACCTATAAGGTCCTTTCCAACTCTGTTATACTGATACTGTTGCCCCAGTTCCAGACTTTTGAGGAACCCAGAACCTCTCATTTTTGGCAGAATTCAGAACTGTTCATCCCATCCAGACCCTCTCAACAATGTTGGGACAGTACTGCCTAGCAACAAGAAAGTTACAAATGAGAAGGACCCGTTATAAGCATGCTCGCTAAGGCACGTAGATATATAAACTTTGGTAATTTGTAGCTTATTGTAATAGTAAAACACAACCCTTTTGATAAGAAAGCTTATTAACATAAAGAGGCAACATATGAAGAAAGAGGGTAAAGTAGAAGAATCCAGTCAAAAGAAATGTGTCGAAGAACCAATGTGTGATTCTTAGGGTGTTCACTTCCTTAATGATAACTCTATAAAATTTGTGTTTGTGAATTGTTTGAGGTCTTGGCTGCTTTAGCTGCTGAGACTCTTTTGCTGGAGTCCTCTGATAAAGGAAGATGAAAATACTGTTCCACATGTCTAGTGGTCTTTATTGGCATTGGCACTGTTGTTTTGGGAACAACAGTATATGGTTTCCTGTTTGAGCAGGGGGTTGGACTAGAAGACCTCCAAAGTCCCTTCTAATTCCTATTGTTCTGTTCTGAGTAGGTAAAGGTAAAGGTTCCCCTCACAAATACGTGCTAGTTGTTTCCACCTCTAGGGTGCGGTGCTCATCTCCGTTACAAAGCCGAAGAGCCAGTGCTGTCTGAAGACGTCTCCATGGTCATGTGGCCAGCATGATGAAACACCAAAGGCGAATGGAACGCTGTTCCCTTCCCACCAAAATGGTCCCTATTTTTCCACTTGCATTTTTACATGCTTCCGAAACTGCTAGGTTGGCAGAAGCTGGGGCAAATAACTGGAACTCACTCTGTTACGCGATGCTAGGGATTCGAACCGCTGAACTGCCGACCTTTCTGATTGACAAGCTCAGCGTCTTAGCCACTGAGCCACCGCGTCCGTGGGTTCTGAGGAGACTAACTCACAAATCTCAACTGCTTCTCTCCCACAAGCAGCCACTGGAACCAGCCTCAGAGTCGGTTAATTTAAATGTCAATTCAATAAAATGCAGTTTGGTTTTATCCTGGACGTGCATATTTATGGGTCTATGAATCCTCAAAGGCCAATGAAGTTGTGTTCAGGGCAGCGTTGGCTTTCTAGGCAACAGTGTCTCCATAATTATGTTTTCCCTACTCCTCCACAACCCAAAAGTCAGACTAATATAAAACGCTTGCAGGCTGTTCTTTGTCCTGATCTGTATAAAATGAAGCCTTGGACACAAAGGGAGCAGAATGAAAGATATTATACACGTTCAGGTCAGATTTCTAGATTTCAGGTTGCAATAAAGATTCATTCACTACATCCACTGTCAGAGCCAGAGGTCTTAAACAATAATATTTGCCTTTTAAAATATGAGAGATGAATCTGAAAATTGCTGCGGACAGTCATTGTACAATTCTTCATTTCAAGCTGCAGTTCTATCTTAACTCCTTTATCATTTTTTAATAGAGGATAATATCTGGGATATTCTCTCCCCTGTTGTCTTGTTTTCTGTTTGAGTGTATCTCCTTCTCCTTCTGTTCTCCATCTCCTTCTCTTCTCCTTCTCCTTTTGTTCTCCTTCTCCTTTTGTTCTCCTCCTTTTGTTCTCATTCTGTTTTCCTTTTTCTCCTCCTTCTCCTCCTTCTCCTTGTTTTCTCTTCTCCTTTTGTTCTTTTCCTTTTGCTCTCCTTCTATTCTCCTTCTTCTCCTGTTCTCCTTCTGTTCTCCTCCTTCTCTTCTTCTGTTCTTCTTCTGCTCTCCTCCTTCTCCTGTTCTCCTTTTCCTTCTATTCTCCTTCTCCTTCTGGACTCTTCCTTCTCCTTCTCCTTCCTTTGAACAGCACCTTTGGGACAACCATGACCTGGATAATTAAGAACCTCCATAGACCTTCACCCCTCTCAAGCTCAACCGCAAAGCAACAAAATTCAGTCCTCGCCTACACAACCGGTTGTCTATCTTTGTCCTACATTTTAACAGCAGCCCAAGACAGGTGGCATATTGCTTCAGAGTCTTCTGGAACCAACTGTGGACCTCCACAACTGTCTGCATAATTTGTGTGTAATTCCAGGAGCAGGAAAGCATCAGTTCATTCAAAGGCTAGCTCACTAACTCATTAGAAATCTGTTGCTTAACTACTTGGCTCTGTTTGGATCTTATTTCCCTTATCTGCCCTCTTGTGATTTCCCTTCCCTTGCATTACAGCCAGTGGAATTGAGTTTATGAGAGACGGCCAAAGGTCATTCAGCAGAAGCATCTTCTCTCCCTTCCCCAAGCATTCAATTCTTCATGGTACCTTTTGTCCGCTTCCCCAGAGGGAGGGAATGATGATCCAAGGCCACTATTAGCTTAGGCCAGCCTTTTGTCAAGGGGATGATATTTCCTCACCTTCTCTTGATCTTCCTGTGGTAATATTGCTTTTCACCTCTTCTCTTTCACAGTTTTATTCACTGCCCTAGAATTCTGTGTCCTAAAAAAGACAGCAAGAAGGGGTAGCTATTCAGAAAAAAATAATATTCCACCTAGAAGGTCAGCAGGTTGGCATGGCTGATGAATTTATCAGGATTTTTTTCCCTTTGTTCCTCTTTCTTTTTTCTTTCTTTCTTTCTTTCTTTCTTTCTTTCTTTCTTTCTTTCTTTCTTTCTTTCTTTCTTTCTTTCTTCCTTCCTTCCTTCCTTCCTTCCTTCCTTCCTTCCTTCCTTCCTTCCTTCCTTCCTTCCTTCCTTCCTTCCTTCCTTCCTTCCTTCCTTTCTCTCTCTGTCTCTCTCTCTCCTCCTCCTCCTCCCCTCCTCCGCTTCCTCTTCTTCTTCTCTTCATGTTTTCTTTCTTTCCTTTCTTTTTTCTTCCTCCCTTTCTTCTTCTTCCTCCTCCTCCCCCTTTCTTTCTTTTCTTTCATCTATACATATTAACTAACAAATGAAAAGAAAGAAAGAAAATGAGGCAGACATATAGCACTAAAAAAGTAGACCAAATTCAACCTACACTGAACAAAAAGTTATTGAGTTTATATAGTTAATGTTGGGAGGTATTCCCCAAATAGATCTTACAATTGGTTCCTGGTTATTTTTTTCCTTCCTGAAGGGAAGTCATATTGTTGATAGCTGGGATTTTCTCATCAAATGTCAACAACATAGCCCTGTGATGAAAGTGATTAAGGAATCCTTTGTCTTCTATCATAAGTTGGAGAGATAGTTTTTTCTTTTTCTTTTAAAGGTCTTTCCTTCCCTTTCTTTGCTGTACAGAAGCCAGCTGATATTTTTAGAAAGACAATACAGGTACTCATTGACTTATGGCCACAATCTGAGCCCAAAATTTCTGTTGCTAAGTGAAATATTTGTTAAGTGAATTTTGCTCCATTTTACGACCTTTCTTGCCACTGCTGTTAAGTGAATCTCTACAGCTGTTAAGTTCGCGACATGATGGCTAAGGAAATCTGGCTACCCTATTGACTTTGCTTGTCAGAAGGTTGCCAAAGGGGATCACATGACCCCTGGACACTGCGACCATCATAAATATGAATCAGTTGTCAAGTGTCATTTTTTTTAAAAAAAATGTATATATTGTTTTTCTTTAAAATATATAGGTGCTTAATAAACAGTGTATTTTTGGATCAATTTACTTATATAACGTACTTCTGAATCAATTTATTCATACAATAATACTAATAATACTGATAATAATACTAATAATACTGATAATAATACTGATAATAATAATACTGATAATAATAATAATACTGATACTACTATTACTACTACTATTATAACAATAACAATACTAATAACAATAACAATAACAATACCAATAACCATAATACCAATAACCATAATACCAATAACCATAATACCAATTCCAATACCAATACCAATAACCATAACTATACCAATACCAATACCCATAATACCAATAGCAATAACCATAACCATAATAATAATAATAATAATAATAATAATAATAATAATAATAATAAT
>NW_020716921.1:428955-452014 GCF_900518725.1 Notechis scutatus | reverse complement strand
ATAATAATAATAATAATAATAATAATAATAATAATAATAATAATAATAATAATAATAATAATAATAATAATAGTAAATTGACTGGGTTTCATGTTTAATGAATAAAAGTTTATAATATCAGCTGTAATAATAATATTAACATTTACTTAGGTGTAAAACAATTCTTCCATCCTTTACGTATACATATCGATAACCTTTCATCTTATAATTTCTACCTCTTTTATCTAATCATTGATAAAACAAACCCCACATTGAAAAATATTCTGTTTCTTCCTTATCAAGTGTCGAATTTTGATCACGTGACTATGGGGAGGCTTGCAATGGTTGTAAGTGCGAAAAACGGTCATAAGTCACTTTTTTTGTTGTTGCAACATTGAACAGCCATTAAATGAATTGCATTGGGCTCGTATGGTGACCGAAATCAAATAGCTGTGGGAGAAAATGACATTCTAGAGCTTATTGATAAACTCAGGTGGACCCAGTTGGTATTCACTTGTGAATGCTTTCAACGTTACAGCTCGTCTGCCTGGAACCCGCATTGTATATCGGACATTAACACGATTGCACTGCCTGTGGTCCGATCTAAACATAGTACACAAAATTGTCTGCTACAAAGTCTTGCTTGTCAGTGATTTGTTCAGCTTCAACCACAATAATGCCCGGGCAAACAATCGATACAAACGCAAAGTAAACTGCTCCAAACTTGATTGCAGAAAATACGACTTCAGCAACTGAGTGGTCTACGCCTGGAACACCCTACCCAACACCCTTGTTATAGCCTCAACCCCTCACAGCTTCAACCTCAAACTGTCTTCTGTGGACCTCACCCCATTCCTAAGAGGTCCTTAAAGGGAGCGTGCATAAGCGCACCAGCATGCTTACTGTCCCTGTCTTACTGTTCCCATTTATCTGTATTCATTTCCTATGTTCCTGTTTATGTTCGTACCTATACCTGTTATTGTGTACATGTTTAACAAAAAAAAAAAAAAAAAACCACACAGTACTTTTTGAGTATATAATAAAAAAAATAGCTAACGTATCCCTCAGATTGGCTTTTATACCAGATACTTGGAAGACAGACAAATTTATGCTGTATTTTTGCTTTTTCTTATCTTTTATTTTCTTTTTGTAAAAGGACCTGTGGGAATCTGGAAAAGTTACAGGCCGGTTAACATCACATCTTACAATTACCACCAACCTGCCTTCCTGCCAACCTGCCTTCCATGGAGGACCTGTATCCTGCACGAGTCAAAAAGAGGGCTGTGAAAATATTTATAGACCCTTCACATCCCAGACATAAACTGTTTCAACTCTTTCCCTCAAAACGACGCTATAGAGCAGGGGTCCCCAACCACCGGTCCCCGGACCGGTACCGGTCCGTGGATCATTTTTTACCGGGCCGCAAAGCTTAGGCGCCACCATCTTGTTTCGACGGCGCTTCCGGGTTTTCGGTTGCTTCCGGGTTTTCAGTTGGAAAGCAGCGTTTGGGTGCTCGTGCCTTAGTTTTGTCAAAGGGGGGGGGGCGGCTTCGAACGAAGAGCCGTCCCGATGGCGGTGGAGTCTCGCATTACTCAGGTACTGGTCCGTGGAAGAATAATCGTGAAACTGGTCCCTGGTTCAAAAAAGGTTGGGGGCCACTGCTATAGAGCACTGCACACCAGAACAACTAGACACAAGGACAGTTTTTCCCCGAAAGCCATCACTCTGCTAAACAAATATTTCCCTCAACACTGTCCAACTATTTACAAAGTCTGCACTACTATTACTGTTAATCTTCTAATCACTCCTTATCCCCCATTCCCTCCCACTTGTATACTGTAGACTGTATGACTGTAACTTTGTCGCTTGTATCCTTATGATTTATATGGACTGTTTCCTAGTATGACTTGATTGCTTATTGTACCCTGTGACTATTATTAGATGTTGTACCTGATGATTCTTTACTCTTGACGAATGTATCTTTTCTTTTATGTACACTGAGAGTGTTTATACCAAGACAAATTCCTTGTGTGTCCAATCACACTTGGCCAATAACGAATTCTATCTTCTATCTATCTGTTAATGATTTCATTGATGAGAAAGTATTGTCAAAGATGATACTATCAAGTACAGGTGGTCCCCAACTTACGACCTCAATTGAGCCCAAAATTTAAGTTGCTGGGTGAGGCAGTCATTAAGTGAATTTTGCCCCATTTTGCAACCTCTCTTGCCATGGTCGTTAAATGAATCCTTGCAGTTGTTAAGTTAGTCACACGGTTGTTAAATGAATCTGGCTTCCCCAGTGACTTTATTCATCTGAATGTCACAAAAGAGGATCACATAACCCCGGGACACTGCAACCGTCATAAATATGAGTCAATTGCCAAGCATCTGAATTTTGTTCACATGGCCGTGGCGATGCTGCAACGGTCATAAGTGTGAAAAATAATCATAAGTCACTTTTTCCAATGATGCTGCAATTTTGATCGATTTCCTCACAAATGGTTGGAGATTGGGGTTACCAATATTTGTCTACTTCGGTGTTTCTCATTTTCAGCATCTTTAGGATGATGGACTTCAACTCAGTGCCAATGTAACTTTGAACGGCCACTAAATAAACTGTTTTAAGTCAAGGACTGCCTATCTACAGCAATGTTAGTCTTGCTGAAGAGGAATCAAAGTGTCCTTTTGCACAAGTGCAGTGCGACTTATCTTTCAGAGTTATACTAGAATACAATACATCAGTCTGGAATCTGCACTGTATATTGGACATTAATACAATTGAGCAAGTCCAGAAGTATTTCATGAGAAGAGTACTACACTCCTCTGCTCGCAACAGAATACCCTATATCGCCAGGCTTGAGATTTTGGGCTTGGACAACCTTGAACTACACTGGCTAAGATTGGACTTAAGCGTAGTACACAAAATTATCTGCTATAATGTCCTACCAGTCAATGACTACTTCAGCTTCAAGTACAGCAATACAAGAGCACACAACAGATACAAACTCAATGTTAACCGCTCCAAACTTGATTGCAGAAAGTACAACTTCAGCAACAGGGTGGTCAATGCCTGGAATGCACTACCTGACTCTGTTGTTACATCCTCTAACCCCCCACTCCTTTAACCTCAAACTATCCACTATTGACCTCACCCCATTCCTAAGAGGTCTGTAAGGGGTGTGCATAAGTGCACCATCGTGCCTACCATCCCTGTCCTATTGTCCCCATTTATTTGTACCTATTTCCTGTATTCTTACTCATGTTTATACTTATACCTATTATCTTGTAAATGATTGACAAATCAAATAAATAAATAAATGTGTGTGTGTAAACAGTATGTTGCTGTGTGACTTTTTTTTGAAGTAGCTTTCTGTTGGGAAGACAATTCTGAGAGTGGTTTTCTTTAATTAACTCTTCTTTTACTGGTTTTCAGAGAAAAAGTTTTTTAATGCTTTTTTTTTTTTTTTTCAAATTGGTCTTGTTCTTTTGAGACATTCTTGGCTTCTTAATCAGATGAAGTTTGCCAAGTAGATTCAGTCTATTATTCACCACTTTAAAAACGCTATATAAATAAAACTGAGGCAAGGTACTCTCTTTTAAAGAACAAAACAAAAAATAAGTTATGAAGTTATTATTGCCAGATATTGCACCTCAACTCAAACATGAAATAAAGTACATGGCTCTTTTTGGAAATAAATAAATACAATTTTCATCCATAGAACCATAACACAATGTGAAATCTCCTCACAGAGACTGCCTGTTTTTCTTAGGAATGGAGTACCACAGGTTTTTCCCCTCTTCTTCTCAGAAACCATCGATCTTGAACACCAACAAACACCTTTCAGATATTTTGAGGTACGTAATGGACAAGATCTTCAGAGGGTAAAAGAATTGTGAAGACTTTTTGTCAAGGAATAGCATAGCAACTGTCCAGATGACGTTGGAAACACTGATGCAAACTCAATTTTGAAATAATATAAATTACTTGTGGCTCGGGTTTTAGATTTTGGCAGTAGTTTGATCACCAAGCTTGTTTCAATGTAGTTTCTGAATGTTTCATTACCAGACTAGGTAATATAATCTGTAGGATGTTCTTGTCCTATGCTCCTTAGCTTATATATGTCTTGTGTGTCAATATGGTCAGTTTGGTCATGTGATTGGTTGTTCATTTGGATATTAAAATTTATACTTAAATTCTCAGCAGCTGATTACTTGTAGTCTTTTATATCTCTATCTTTATTCATCTATCATCTATCTATCTATCTATCTATCTATCTATCTATCTATCTATCTATCTATCTATCTATCTCTATCTATCTCTATTTCTATATTTGAATTTATAGAAGTCTTTGTCAGAAAGGAAAAAAAAAACCTAAGATAGTCAGGAACACAGGAACATCATGAGGTAAATTAAACAATATACAGAACACACACAAGAAAAAAGGGTGGGAAAAAAGGAACACTCCCATTTCCTCCTTACAGCAACCAATCATAGCGTAGATTGCCTCATGCATGAGTCAGGAATCTCTAACTGATCAGCTACAACTATTATGTCCTGACCTATGCACATTTATCATTCCCGCTACTAAATTCAATATCCAAACACTTCTTTTTTTTCCCCTAGTGGCTATATAAAAATATAAATAAAAAATCAGTGTATTTCCGAAGAATGTGAGACTCATTTCTCATATTCAGATGCGAAGCAACCAATCATAGTGTAGATCGCCTCATGCATGAGTCAGGACTCTCTAACTGATCAGCTACAACTATTATGTCCTGACCTATGCACATTTATCATTCCCGCTACTAAATTCAATATCCAAACACTTCTTTTTTTTTCCCCTAGTGGCTATATAAAAATATAAATAAAAAATCAGTGTATTTCTGAAGAATGTGAGACTCATTTCTCATATTCAGATGCACAGAAGAGAAGAGAAACAAAAATGATAGAAACAGCGCAGAGAAGAGTAACAAAGTTGATTGAAGGAAGGCCGAAAAGAGCAACGAAGAAGATAAGAGGTGTGAAGGCTAAATCATATAATGAGAGATTGAGTGAACTAGGTATATTTAGTCTAACAAAGAGAAAGATTAAGGGTGACGTGATAGCACTCTTTTACTATTTGAAGGGCTGTCACAGAGAAAAGGGGGTCGATCTATCCCTCAAAGCACCTGAAGGCAGGACCAGAAGTGACCGGTGGAAGATCATTTAAGAGAGATCCAACCTAGACCTAAGGAGAAATTTCCTGTCAGTGAGAACAATTAACCAGTGGAACAGCTTGCTTCCAGAAATTGTGGGTGCTCCATCACTGGAGGCTTTCAGGGAGGGACTGGAGAGCCATTTCTCCAAAATTATTGATCAGGAATTGGACTAGAAAACCTGCCAATGTCCCTTCCAACCCTGTGATTCTATGTTCTAAAAATATTGGAAATATTTCTTCTTTGAAATAAGTTGCCTCAAATTATGAAAACAATGTGACATCAGGTAGAAAATTATTCCACCAGTTTTTTCCCCCCCAGATTGAATCAGAGTTGTATTAAAGTGAAGATAAATGCATAAGGGGAAAGAACCAGATCACCAGTGGTATCTTCTATCAGTTCCGACATTAGAGACAGCACCCTCACTAGAACCACCAAGAAGGAAATTCTCATGTCCCTGAAGTAACTTCCTTGTGAGGAAATTAGTGCTTTGTTTTTAAAGGAATATTCCAGGTAATTATGAACAGCAGAGTGGAAGATAGTTACTTCATTAAAACAAGAAACTAAAAAGAAGATCTTTAGGTGGCTGGAAAGAGAATGTCTGAGCTGAAAAATTCTAAAGGATCACTAGGTGGCGATAAAGACTAGCCCTCTGGTGCTCTCTACTGGTCATTTTAGATTTTGCAGCCAGGTCTTTTGGCCTTCAATTGGGAATTTATTAACCCCAAAGCAGCCTTAGACTGAAAAAGAAAAATATTCTTGACCTAAAAACCTGCTAGATTTGATGGTTAATTTATTCGTTCATAGAACTTGGGTGTTTTGGTTTTCCAAGTAAAAATTAGGAACCAGATTTTTTAATATATTTCTTAAAAGTTTCTGTTTTCATTGGTGAAGAAAGAAAAGGATGGAAATGAACAAAGCAAAGTCCTTGCTCACTGGTATAACAGAATAACAGGGTTAGAAGAGACCTTGGAGGTCTTCTAGTCCAACCCCCTGCTCAGTCAGGAGACCCTATACCTCTTCAGGCAAATGGTTGTCCCATCTCTTCTTGAAAACCTCCAGTGTTTGGAGCACCCACCATTTCTGAAGCCAAGCTGTTCCACTGATTATTTGTTCTCTCTATCAGGAAAGCTCTGTTTAATTCTAGATTGCTTCTCTCCTTGATTAGTTTCCATATATTGCTTCTTGTCCTGCCTTCAGGGGCTTTGGAAAATAGCTTGACTCCCTCTTCTTTGGGGCAGCCCCTCAAATATTAGAGCACTGTCATCATGTCACCCCTAGTCCTTGTTTTCACTAGACTAGTCAAACACAGTTCCTGCAGCCGTCCTAATTTAACAACAGAGTATCAGGAAATGTCACCTTTACTCCTTCTTTTCATTAAACTAGACATACCCAATTCCTGCAATTGTCTTTCATATTTTTTAGCCTCCAGAGTCCCCTAATCATCCTTGTTGCTCTTCTCTGCACTCTTTCTAGAGTCTCAATATCTTTTTCATATTGTGATGACCAAAACTGGAAGCAGTATTCCAAGTGTGGTCTTACCAAGGCAGTAGTAGGGATCCTACCTGTTCCACTACCAGTTCAGTTATCGTGCGTGCACATGCATGCACCTAACACACACACACCTAATGCGCACGCAACTTTCCAAACACCAACTGAGAGAGGATAAAGAACAGAAAAGCGCAGAGGTGGTTGGGAGGGCCAATCCTTTCGTTTTTCTCTTCTTTGTCCTTTCAGCTGATCATCCAAGGCTTTTTTTTTTTTTTTTTTACTTCTGGTTAAGGCGAACCGAGCCAAACCGGTAGCATCCTGCCACTGAATCAAGGCATTATAATGTGATACTAACACTTCACGTGATCTTCACCAACAGAGAAGAAGCCAATTCCCAACCAACCGTTGAAAAACCGAAGATCAATTGTGTTCTCTCTCTCTTTTTTTCCTTCAAGCTTTTTCCTTAAAAGGTATTCGTAACACATTAAAATGAGGAGCTACTCCTGGAAGTAATTTCTCCTTCCCTAAGCACGAAATTTCACTGCTTACATTTAGCATTTAAAGGAAACCATCCAGATAATTAAAATTCCTATAAATGAAATGTCAGAGTTAAATGTTCCTCCCCCCCTCCATATTTTTAATCCAGCACGAAACCTTTCTTCTAAAATAACATGTTTTAAATACCTGATATCTTTCTGAGAAAGGAGAATAATTAAAGTTCACTAAATAAAATGGGAGCATTGGTGCTCTTCGTTCGTCAGTAAGTAACCTTTTTACAGAATTATTTCTCTCCCCCTTAAAATTATTTCTCTCTTTTCTATAATGTGGTGATTATTTCTAACAGCAGAAATATAGTTTGGGGAGTGCAGAGAGAAGAAATTATGTGTGTATATATTAAAAAATGGAGGAAAATAATCAGATATAAATGTTCTTGCTCCAGGCTTCTTTTCATATGGTCTTTTATTTTCATTGATGTGCATGTGATTAGGGGCCTGGAGGATAAAATGTATGAAGAATGATTGCTGGAATTGCATATGTCTAGTTTAATGAAAAGAAGGACTTGAGGTACATGATAGCAGTGTTCTGATATCTCAGGGGCTGCCACAAAGAAGAGGGAGTCAAGGTATTCTCCAAAGTACCTGCAGGCAGGACAAGAAACAATGGGTGGAAACTAATCAAGGAGAGAAGCAACTTAAAACCAAGGAGAAATTTCCTGACAGTTAGAACAATTAATCAGTGGAACAACTTGCCTCCAGAAGTTGTGAATGTTCCAACACTGGAAGTTTTTAAGAAGAGATTGGATAACCATTTGTCTGAAGTGGTGTAGGGTTTCCTACCTAGGCAGGGGGTTAGACTAGAAGACCTCCAAGGTCCCTTCCGATTCTATTCTATTCTATTCTATTCTATTCTATTCTATTCTATTCTATTCTATTCTATTCTATTCTATTCTTATTCTTCTATTATAATTATATTATATTATAATATAATTATATTATATTCATGACTTGCTTAATCAACCTGCTTAAGTAAAGATCTCCTAACATTTAACCAGATTCTGCCTTCTGGTAATTTAAAAGAGAGTACCCAAATATGTAGGACGAGGAAGAGAGGATCATCCTATTCTCAAAGGCACCTGAAGGCAGGACAAGAAGCAGTGGGTGGAAACTAATCAAGGAGAGAAGCAACTTAGAACTAAGGAGACATTTCCTGACAGTGAGAACAATTAACCAATGGGACAACTTGCCTCTAGAAGTTGTAAATGCTCCAACACTGGAAGTTTTTAAAAAGATGTTGGGTAACCATTTATCTGAAATGATACCCTCTACTACAGAGGGTTTCTTGCTTAAGCAGAGGGTTAGACTCGAAGATCTTTAAGGTCCCTTTCAAGTCTGGATAATGTAAATGGCAAAAATACCAGGTTTTCTGTTAAAGTAGAACAAAAGAGTGAACCGAAATCTCAGCCATGAATTTGCTTGAAAATCTTGCAAAGTCAACATTCTTTCAGCCTTAGTCACATCAAAAGGAGGGGAAAAACATCTAGAGCCAAGAAGAAAAGGATTGGAAGGGACTGTGGAGGTCTTCTAGTCCAACCCTGTACTGTTTCAGATAAATGGCTGTCCAGTCTCTTCTTGAAAAATTCCAGTGATGGAGTACCCACAACTTAATCAAATCAAGTAGACATAAAGTGACCAAAATAGTCATTAAGCGAACACAGCAGTTATTAATTGAACATGACTGTCATTGAGTGAACCCTGAAGGCATTAAATGAATTCATTGTCTGCAATGGAAGTGGATGCCGGTTTCCGGCAAATAATCTCATAAATTGTGATCAAATGACCATGGAATGCTACAAACAGTCATCAATACTAGATGGTTGCCAAACATTCAAAATGCAATCAGGTGATCATGGCTGGAGCAGCCATTGGAAGTTCAAACCTACATCCTTGGTTTGGTCCATTGTAACTTCGAACAGCCACTAAGTAAACAGTCTTAAGTCGAGGATTATCTCTACTACAGAGGCTCCCATCTCTGATCCTTGAGATGACCTGTTTCTAGATAGATTTCCTAATAGCAGTAACTGTGAGAGGGATATCGGAGTCTTAGTGGACAGCCAACTAAACATGAGCCAACAGTGTGGGGCGTCAGCCAAAAAAGCCAATGCAATCTTAAGTTGCATCAACAGAGGGATTCAGTCAAGTTCAAGGGAGGTACTAATACCACTCTATAAAGACTTAGCAAGACCACACCTAGAATGCTGCATCCAGTTTTGGTCATCCCACTATAAAAAAGATGTTGAGACTCTAGAAAAAGTGCAGAGAAGAGCAACCAGGATGACGAGGGGACTGGAGGCTAAAACATATGAAGAATGGTTACAGGAACTGCTCATGCCTAGTCTAGTGAAGAGAAGGACCAGGGGAGACAGGATAACAGTCTTCCAATATTTGAAGGGCTGCCCCAGAGAGGAAGGAGTCAAGTTATTCTCCAAAGGACCTGAAGACCGGACAAGGAATAATGGATGGAAATTGATCGAGGAGAGATTTAACCTGGAAATAAGGAGAAATTTTCTGACAGTGAGAACAATCAACCAATGGAACAGAAGTTGTCTTTGGAAGTTGTGGGAGCTTCATCATTAAAGGCTTTCAAGAAGAGATTGGACTGCCCTCTGCCAACAATTGTGTAGGTCTCCTGCTTAGGCAGTGTGTTGGATTAGATGACCTACAAGTTCCCTTCCAACTATGTTAATCTGTAAATAGATGTCCAGCTGCCAACTTCTCTGAGGCTGTGAAGCATCAGGCTAGAAACTGGGAGAGTATGGGTTTTAATCCCACCTAAACCATGAAAGCCATTTGGATGACTTTGGGCCAATCACCAGGAGACAGTGAGTTCTAGTCACATCTAAGTTGGATGTCCTTGGATCAATCACCGGGAAACTCTGAGTTCTAGCCCAGCCTTGGGCATGAAAGCCAATTAGGTGACTTGGGCCTGTCACCAGGAGACCGTGAGTGCATGTTCCACATAAACCATGCAAGCCAGTTGGATGACTTTGGGCCAATCACTAGGAGACAATAAGTTCTAGTCCCACTTTAGGTATGAAAGCCAGTTGAGTGACCTTGGACCAATTCTGGAGACTGTGAGTTCTAGTGTTGCCTTAGGAATGAAAAACAGCTGGATGACTTTGGACCAATCACCAAGAGACAGTGAGTTCTAGTCCCACCTTAGCCATGAAAGCTGGCTAGATGACTTTGGGCCAGTCATCCTCTCTCAGCCAAACCAAAGCCACAGGTTTTGTTGTTCTGGAAAAAATAGGACAAGGGTGCATTGAATATGTTCTCCACCTTAAGTTATTTGTAAAGATAACAAAGGATATAAATGAATAAAAAGTAAAATAAATAAGGGAGTTACAGAGTTGTCATTTTTTCTCCACCCCCAGAAAAAAAAAAAAAAAAAGTCTAATGTTTACTGTCCAATTTCTTTCCCAGGAAGCTCAGTCATGAGAAAAAGGAGGAAATATATAAAAATTGTTGAACATTTTATTTATCCCCTCAACAAACTCAGATTTCACTTTATTTTAATTTCATTTTATTTCTTTTTTATTTTTCACAGACCCTTGTGTGTCTCTCCCTGAATATTTGGCAAGAATAAATTTCCTCCTAAAAAAAACAACCCCTTAAATTTGGGAAATTGCCAACAAGCTCTTAATGCTGACAGCTAACAAACTGTGGGCACTGGAAAGAATGGGAGAGAGTCCTAATGTTATGGATTTTAACATAATTATCAATGCATTCCTTTCAGCTATTATGCCATTTTAATTGCGCCGAGGTGATTTCTCTGGTTTTTTCGTTGTTTTTTTTTTTTTAATATGAGGCTACAGCCACGCGGGGAAAATGAAAGCACCAAATTGAAAATGAAAGAATTATGCTAAGAGTTCCCGCGCACAACATTTCCTACTTTATATATGATTCATTTTTGAGGCTCGGCTTTCATGTCACCAGGAATTGGTGAGCAAGAATGCTCCCGTCTGTTTCTTTTGTTTGCAAACACAGGGCCAGGCTGAATGCTTCCCTCTCCAGGGGAGAGTCCTTGTGAGTTTGGTTTTTATTTTTTCCCTTCCTTTGACCCTGCAAGACCCTGCATCATTTTATGGAGGTTTGAATGGCTACAGTCTGCTCCGAAATGAAGCCTCCTTGTTCCCGATAATGACTACAAGCCCTCTGTCCCTGAAAAACAACACAGGATGGAAGATGGCATTCTGCAGTCCTTGGGGCTCTCTGAGCTTGGTTGCTGTCTTGCAGACATTTCATGACCTAAGTGGTCATCAACATCAGTACTAGAAGGAGGTGGGAGATGTGGACAGGAGGAGGAGGAGGAGGAGGAAAACTATGGGGTCCTTGGAGCTCTCTGAGCTTGATTGCTTTCTTGCAGACATTTCATGACCTAAGTGGTCATCAACATCAGTGCTAGAAGGAGGTGGGAGATGTGGACAGGAGGAGGAGGAGGAAAACTATGGGGTCCTTGGAGCTTTCTGAGCTTGGTTGCTTTCTTGCAGACATTTCATGACCTAAGTGGTTATCAACATCAGTGCTAGAAAGAGGTGGGAGATGTGGACAGGAGGAGGAGGAGGAGGAGAACTTTGGTCTTTGGTGCTTTCTGAGCTTGGTTGCTTTCTTGCAGACATTTCATGACTCAGCTAGGTAACCTCAACTTCTGTCAACTTCCAATTAAAGAGACCCCTTAAAAATAAAAAGGAAACATAATATTACTCAACATGGGACATACTGTAAAAAAGATTAAATAACAGGTGCAGCGATTATTAACTTAATAACAAAAGAAGATTAACAAAACAGAAATAAATACAGGTAATACAGATATATGTAAGGATATATATTGTAAGCAATATCACTATCAGACTGTACATGACTACAGATTAAAACGTATTGAGTGATAAATGTATAAAGTGTTATGGTATAACTATGAAAACAGTAGTTATAATTATGACATACTTAAAAGAGACTACACTGTATGACGATGAGACTGATGGTTATAACCAGGGTGTATAATATGATGTATATCTGAAAAGGACTTTATATAGCCAGTACACTGACGTTGCAAAACTGGAAATGTGATGGAAAATGTACAATAAAAATGTTTTTTTTTTTTTTAAAAAAAAAGAGAAAGACCCCTTTCATCTTTGAGATTCTATAGATTGCAATGTCAGGATTCTGGCAGTTACTCTAATTAAATCATGAGCCTTGAGCCACATTCCCAAAACTTATTTTGATTTATTAGAAGTTAACATGATGGTATTTTGCCTGGGCGTAGACGACTCTGAGATACGTTATTCACTGTTACCCTTGATCCTGCTTTCCCCCCCACCCCACCCCTATGGGTGTATCATCCAACAAAACACATCCATAGCCAAGAGTCATTATCAGTCATGCTCTCCAATTAAATTTTTGTGTGGCAGACGCTTCAGTCATCTAATCAGTCTCTGACGATAATATGAATGGAATGTACTTTCGATTCCACACTGCCGCCTGCTCTTTGAAACTCCCCCCTCCTTTCTATTGACAACTATAAAATGTGTATACAATATGTTTTATGAGTTGGCATGCAACAGTAGAACAGTAACAGAATAACAGAGTTGGAAGGGACCTTGGAGGTCTTCTAGTCCAACTCCCTGCTCAAGCAGGAGACCCTAGGTCATTTTGGACAAATGGCCAGTCCGTCCTTAAAAACTTCCAATTATGGAGCACCCACAACTTCTAGAAGTAAGTTATTCCACTGATTGATTGTTTTCACTGTTAGGAAATTTCTCCTTAGTTCTAGGTTGCTTCTCTCCATGGTTAGTTTCCACCCATTATTTGTTGTGCTTTAGAAAATAGGTTGAACCCTCCTTCTTTGTGGCAGCTACTTAGATATAAGAACACTGCAATAATGTTCACCCCTAGTTCTTCTTTTCTTTAGACTAATAATTAGTAATCATCCTCTTTTAATGACCCCATAATCCCTTGCAGGTTGGAGTCTGGGCAACTGAATGGAGCTGAGTGTTTACTGGTTGGATGCCTCCCTGTCACCAATGTGGAGTTTTTTGCAGCAGATATTATTCTCAGTGTGCCCAGAGAGAGAAATATCTGCCTCTACCTAGGATCAAACTCACAGCCTCCTGATTTTGAGGTGAGAGCTCCAACTCTAGGACACTGCACCACTCAAGACTAATCATTAATAATCATTAATAATTATGAATAATTATCCTAGTAATGATTAATAATAGTAATAATGATTAACCCTAATTATGGTTGAACATTTGGGTTCTTGGTGTTCTCTAAATTTGTCTGTTTTCTTGCAGACATTTAATTACCAAGCTAGATAACATCATCAGTGTATAAGAGGTTGGAGTCGATTGGTTATATAATAGCTTCCTTGGGGTGGGTCTCTTTATTACGATATTGTTCATTCCCTAATTCTTCCTTCTTCACTACTTTCCATCATAGCAAGGTAGCCTGCTTTCCATTTTTACCTTTGTGATTTCCACAAGAGATTTGCATCCACAATTTTCCTTTCTTCCTTTTCTGAAAAATTTACTGCTTGTCCCAACCTCACACACATAAGAAATGAACAAGGAATGAAAAATAGAAGGCAGCACTTCCAATAATTCACTCCGTGTATTTCCTGTCCATAGTTCCTACCACAATGTGACCAAAAAAAAAAACAACAAGGCAACCCCCCCCTTCAAATTAATTATTTATCCTCAGATAAATATTTTAGAAGCCTCTCTCTCTGTCTCTCTCTCTGTCTCTCTCTGTCTCTCTCTGCCTCTCTCTCTGTCTCTATCTGTCTGTCTGTCTGTCTGTGTCTCTCTCTGTCTCTCTCTCTCTCTGTCTCTGTCTCTCTGTCTCTGTCTCTCTCTGTCTCTCTCTGTGTGTGTCTCTGTCTGTTTGTCTGTCTCTGTCTCTCTCTCTCTCTTTCTCTCTCTCTCGCTGTCTGTCTCTCTGTCTCTGTCTTTCTCTCTGCCTCTCTCTGTGTGTGTGTGTGTGTCTGTCTGTCTGTCTGTCTGTGTCTCTCTGTCTGTCTCTCTCTGTGTGTGTGTGTGTGTCTGTCTCTCTCTCTCTCTGTCTGTCTGTCTGTCTCTGTCTTTCTCTCTGCCTCTCTCTCTCTCTGTCTCTCTGTCTCTCTCTGTGTGTCTGTCTCTGTCTTTCTCTCTGCCCCCCTCTCTCTCTGTCTCTGTCTATCTGTCTCTCTCTCTGTCTCTCTGTGTCTCTGTCTCTGTCTGTCTTTCTCTCTTCCTCTCTCTCTGTCTGTCTGTCTGTTTCTCTCTCTCTCTCTCTCTCTGTCTCTCTCTCTGTGTCTCTCTGTCTCTGTCTCTCTGTCTCTCTCTCTCTCTCTCTCTCTCTCTCTCTCTGTGTGTGTGTGTGTGTGTGTGTGTTACCACAGAAAAATCAACTTGTTTGAACTATAAACAAGCATGTTGTGATTTTTATCTCCTTTGGTTTCTGAATGAGGCGTGATTCCCTTTAGTTTGGTCAACTGAATATAATAGAATAACAAAGTTGGAAGGGACCTTGGAGGTCTTCTAGTCCAAGCCCTGCTTGAGCAGGAGACCCTATACCATTTCAGACAAATGGTTGTCCAATCTCTTCTTTAAAAACCTTCGTGGATGGAGCACTCACAACTTCTGAAGGCCAGCCTGGTTAATTGTTTTCACTGTTAGGAAATTTGTCCTTAGTTCTAGGTTACTTTTCTCGTTGATTCGTTTCCATCCATTGTTTCTTTTCTTGCCATCTGGTGCTCTGGGGAATAGGATGGCTCCCTCTTCTTTATGGCAGCCCCTTAAGATATTGGAACACCAGATTCTGTTTAGTTTCTGTTTACAAACAAATCTTGTTAAATTTAAACAGATTTGTTGTTGTTCTGTCCCTAAGTCATGTATGACTCTTTGTCAACCCATGGACCATAGCATGCCAGACCATGCATCCTGCACTGTCTCCCAAGCTTGTCCAAATTCATACTGATTGTGTCAATTACACTACCTAACCAGTTCATTCTTTGCCACCCACTTCTCCTTTTGCCTTTGTTGGAAGAAATATCCATCTGGTTCAGTTCCAAACTGGGTCATGTAGAGGTCATAGCTGGCTGTATAGGCAAAAGAGAAAATGCAAATGATAGGTGCTTGTCTGAGTTAATCTGGTCAACTTCTGGCTTATTGTTTACCTGAGCTTAGTTGAAGTTTGGACTGCTGTGGGAATGGTGCAATGAAAGGGCTTGTGTTGTGAAAAGAAGTTGGGCAATTACTATTGTGTCCAATGGCTTTTGTCCTGTGTTGGATCTTGGGTGAGGGGCTGCTTCTAATTCTATCACTCTACCTTTGTTCAGATTTTGCTGCAGGGATTTTCAAAATATCTTGTCTTGAATGGATTTCTGTCTGCAGTGTTTGCTTTGCTTATGAACAGAGCTATCTAGATACTTGTCTTCCTCTTTCAGTAAGCTCTTTATCTCTTAAGTGTTGACATCTGCCATGGGCCATTAAGGAAAGTGGGGGTTGCTTTCTGCCTCTAAAAAACTATATTTTTCCATAGCTCATTTAGGGAAATATAACATTCTGCTTTTTTAATATTCTTCTAAATATTTCATTCTTCTAGGGGGTGGGAGGGGCTTCCCACATCTTCAGTATTTCCCAACATCAGAGTCTTTTCCAATGACTAATTAATCAATCAATCAGATTTATTCCTTGGCAAAGGTCTATCAGATTGCAATCTGAAAGTATTTCCTTATTCATTGCTGTTGTGACATAAACATAGAATGGAATGGAATGGAATGAAATGAAATGGAAGAGAAGAGAAGAGAAGGGAAGGGAAGGGAAGGGAAGGGAAGGGAAGGGAAGAGAAGAGAAGAGAAGAGAAGAGAAGAGAAGAGAAGAGAAGAGAAGAGAAGAGAAGAGAAGAGAAGAGAAGAGAATTCTTTACTGGCCAGGTGTGGTTGGACACACAAGGAATTTGTCTTGGTGCAAATGCTCTCAGTGTACATAAAAGAAAAGATACATTTGTCAAGAGTCATGAATCATCAGGTACAACACTTAATAAGAGTCATAGAGTACAATAAGTGATCAAATCATACTAGGAAACAGTCAATATAAATTGTTAGGATACAAGCAACAAGGTTACAGTCATATAGTTACAAGTGGGAGGGGATGGGTGATAAGGAGTGATGAGAAGATTAATAGTAGAGCAGACTTTGTAAATAGTTGGACAGTGTTGATGGAATTATTTGTTTAGAAGAGTGATGGCGTTCGGGGGAAAAAACTCTCCTTGTGTCTAGTTGTTCTGGTGTGCAGTGCTCTATAGCGTCGTTTTGAGGATAGGAATTGAAACAGTTCATGTCCAGGATGTGAGGGGTCTGTACATATTTCCACAGCCCTCTTTTGGACTCGTGCAGTGTACAGGTCCTCGATGGAAGGCAGGTTGGTAGTAATTGTTTTTTCTGCAGTCCTAATTACTCTCTGGAGTCTGTGTCTGTCCTGTTGGGTTGCAGAACCAAACCAGACAATTATAGAGGTTCTGATGACAGACTCAATCATTCCTCTGTAGAACTGCATCAGCAGCTCCTTAAACATAGTTAAGATTAAACATAGTTAAATGTAGAGGGATAACAAAAGGGACCGAGAAGAATCCATCGTTCACTCTCCGTTTCCTGTCCTTTTTTACCGTGTCTTCGGCTCTATCTTGTTTCCTAATGAATACAGACACCTTGGTTTGTGGTTATTGTTTTCTGTCTAGGTTCCTGGTATCCAGAAAACTCTTTTGAAATGAAATGGTACACACTTACACACACACAAAAAAAAAAAAACAGTGCAAAAAGAGTTCTGTAGTTGATGGGTTATTTTGACAGAAGTGAGTTTCCTCGGGCTTCCAATATTGGAAAGGCTGCCACAAAGAAAAGGGAGACAATCTATTCTCCAAAGCATCTGAAAGGAGGAACCAGAAAAAAATGGGGTTAATTTGTAGGGAAATGGAAATGTATATAAAATAAGGAAAAGAAAAAAGTGAAAGGAAAGGGAAATGGAGAGATGAAGGGAGAGAGGGAAGTGGAATGGGGTGGAGAGGGATGGAGGAGAGGAGAGGAAGGGAGAAAAGCGGAGGGAAAAGGAGATATATGGAGACGGAAGAAGAGGGAAGGAGAGAGGGGAAAGGAGAGTGGGAAAGGGATGGAAGAAGAGGAGCAGGAGAGAGGGAAGGAGAGGGAAGGAGAGAAGAGGAGAAAGGAGAGGGGAGAGGAGAAGAGGAAAAGGGAGGAGGGAAGTAGAAAAGGGAAAGATAAATATATAGAATGTTATGGTGTATGTATGAAAATAAAGGTTATAACTTTGAAGTACAACAATATGCAGTTAAAAGATACTATAAATGTAGGAATAAGAGAATATTGGTTACAACCAGGATGTGTAACACCATGTATACGTAAAAAGGATGGGATACAGCCAGTACACTGTCGTTGCAAAACTGAAAATGTGATGTACTACAAAGACAAATGTACAATAAAAATATACTATATAAAAAGAAATGGATGAAGATCATTAAGGAGAGAAACAACCTAGAACTAAATAGAAATTTCCTGAAAGTGAGAACAATTAACCACTGGAACTGCTTGCCTCCAGGAGTTTTGGGTGCTTCATCCCTGGAGGGTTTCAAGAACAGACAGGGCAGCTAATTGTCCAGAAAGGTTGGGCAGAGGCAGGGGTGGGATTCTACCGGTTCGCACCTATTCGCTAGAACCGGTTGTTAACATTCTAAGCAGTTCGGAGAACCAGTTGTTAGAAGAAATTACTGGTCTAATCCTGTAAGGAAGGCAGGAAGGAAACATTCTGGTGTTGCTTACAGAAACTGCCTCTCCATTAATCCTTATTACATTCTTGGCAGGACTGACTTCCTGTCTCAGGAACGTCTCTGGAGTTTCCCCCCCCCCTTTGCTGGTACTTTGCTTGTGTGGAGTGACCATTCAAAGTTACAATGGCACTGAAAAAAGTGACTTATGACTGTTTTTCACACCTATGACTGTTGCAGCATCCCCACAGTCATGAGAGGCCAGGCAAGGAGATGCGTGCCTTGATGTGAGTGATGTTGAGTTGGCCACACCCAGCCAGTCACATGATCACCAAGCCACACCCACCAACTAAGCCACACCCACAGAACCGGATGTTAAAAAATTTGAATCCCACCCCTGGGTAGAGGGTTGGACGATGATCTCCAGAGTCCTTGCCAACCAGTGGTGGGATTAAATTTTTTTTTACTACTGGTTCTGTGAGTGTGACTTGGTAGGTGGGGCCATGTGACTAGGTGGGCGGGGCTTTTTTCTTTTTTCTTTGCTTTTGTGCAGCCACTCGCCACCCATTTTTTGGGCCTTCTGGGCCTCAGAGGAGCCTCTAGTTTTTGCTTCCAGAGGCTCCCCTAGGGCTCAAGAGGAAAAAAAAAAAACAGAGCATGGGAGGGGCACGCAGCACCCCACCACGCTCCATTTTGTGACCTTTCTGGCCTCAGAAGAGCCCTTTGGGGGGGGGAGTTTTTGCTCCCAGAAGGCTCTTCTGGGAGCTCAGGAAGGGAAAAATGGAGGGGGGGCTGAGCCCCTTGTTAGGAATATAAGTAACATAACAGGTATTTAGGTAAGAAATATATAAACCAGAATAAACATTTTAGTACTATGTCTTTTAGAGATTGCAAAAACCGCAATTGGGTGTGGTTTTTCAAACGGCCATAAGATGGAGCCAGAAACCTGGTTTGTTTAGTCTGAGTCTCAGAAGAGAGTGTAAGTGTATCTCTGTTTCCTTCTGTTGGAAAGTATTGCCGTTGCTCCATTTCTTCTAATTGACTGATATTCCTGGATTTAATGTAAGTCTGATACTGAACTGTTTTTTGACACTGGACTTTGTTATTGAATTATCCCTGGATTGAAAACTGACTGATTTAACCTGTGAATGACTTTTGGACTGCTTATCTTGAACTTTGCTTAAACTGTCTGGAAGTAAAAACCTACATTTACTGTACAGTGTATCTGTGTGCTGTGTGTGTATTATTCAAACACTTCTCTCAAATACGTCTCCCTGTATGCGCTCATTCTCCTAACGGGGAATTACCTCAACACCCCTCCCTCCATTTTTTGCCTTCCTGTGCCTCAGCAAGGGGAATCCTGGCACAGCTGATCGTATGAACAGCTGATTGTCGGAAGGGAAAAAAAAAGAAAGAAATACCTTAAGGGGCAAGCGTCAGGTGGGCAGGGCAAGCAAGCCTGCAGCGACCAGGTCAGGGGCGTGGCCAGCCAGAACTTATTCCTGGTTTGGTGACCCAAGCCAAATCCTTGCTACCGGTTCACTCGATCCGGTGTGAACCGGCTGAATACCAACCACTACTTTCCAACTCTGTTATTCTGTCTTTGGAGATTCTTAACCATCCAGGTCATTGGTTGTCCCAAAGGTGCTTTTTCAAAAGGCAACTGGACTTTGTTTGCCCTTGAAGACATTTCGCTGCTCCTCCAATAAGCTTTGTCAGTTCTGATTGGACCATTCTGTTATTCTGTATTTTGTAATAGTCTGGAAGGGAAAGAGAGTAACCTGAATAAATATTTATGCCCTGATTTTTTTTCCCTCTTCAGCTTCCTGGGAGTTCAAAGAAGAATATGTGAGAATTTGCTATCAATCTTATCTCCAACAACCCGGTCTTGTTAGTTGGATGGAAGATAATCAGAGACCCAAAGAGATGAGGAAAAAAAAAACATCATTTTTTTGCCTAATTGACCACTTGTCCATGTTTTTGTGTGTGTTAAAAATGAGCTCGGGAGCCGGATCTGAGAAGGAAGACCGAGTTGCCCTTCTCCATTCGTTCTTTAGGTTCTTTTCTCTAAAACAACCCGGCTTTCTTGCTCATCTGAAGGTCCAACCCCACCCAACTTCGCTTCCCAGGAAATTCAACATGATTAATGGGCTTGCAAAGACTGCCAAAGGAATTAATAATAATTAGCGGCTTATTACTAAGTATGGCCAAGAAGACAGAGAAAACCACCTGCTTTCCACTTCAAAATTGATTCCTTTCCTTTGCTTAATCATACCGTGAAAAGGAAGAGCTTCTATTTTCGGCTAGCATCTCGTGAAAATAGGCAGGTTTCGCCAGGATTCCAGGAATGGACACGTAGTAGTTGTTGTATGAAAGAAATATATATATTCCTCCCTTTCGCTTCCTTTCCTTTCCTTTCCTTTCCTTTCCACTTCCACTTCCCCTTTCCTTTCCTTCCCCCTTTTGCTTCTTTCCACTTTCTCCTTCCCTCTCTCTCCTTTCTTCTCCCCTCCCCTCCCACATTCCTTCCCTTCCCTTTCCCCTTTCCTTTCTTTTCCCTCTTCCCCTTTTGCTTTTTCCCTCTCTCTCCTCTCCTCTCTTTCCCCCTCTCCCCTCCCACTTTCTTTTCCTTTCACTTCCACTTCCACTTCCCCTTCCCCTTCCCCTTCCCCTTCCCCTTCCCCTTCCCCTTCCCCTTTTCCTTCCTTCCTTCCTTCCTTCCTTCCTTCCTTCCTTCCTTCCTTCCTTCCTTCCTTCCTTCCTTCCTTCCTTCCTTCCTTCCTTTCTATTCTGGGGAGCATTTTGAAACATCTTTATGATACCACTGGCCAGAAATCAATCTGCTGTTTAGAAAGTAGGCATTTTTGAAAACGGTTGGGGAAAGGGAAGAGGGATTAAACCTTCCATGATCATAGTATGCCATTCAGCCTGGAATTAATCAGCCGATGGCAGGAAAAGGGACTCCAGAAGGAGCTGTTTGTGTCGCTTCAGTTCCCTTAATCCTCAACATAAACCCATTCTGGTAAATAATTTACATAGGTTTGCATTAGCTCAATTTGCAAAAATTGAACAAACCGCACCGTTTCCTGCAATCCTAACACTGCAATGAAAAGGGAGAAAAAAAATCCATCAAGCTGGCAACAGGGGAGCGACATGGAACAAGGAAGCATAAAAAACTTCCATTTGAATGGAAGAATGGAGTCCATAGAAACAGAGAAGGTTCGGCCAGAATGGGAGAATAAAGCCTTAATTTTGCTGGCAGCTTTTAGCAAGCCCAAACAATGAGGTGGTGTTGTTATTGTTGTTTTGCTTTGCGGGAAATCAGTGACAGATTTTTGAGGTCTACGAAAATAGGCATCTGCTTCAGATTAGCCTGGTTTGGATGTAACGCTAGACCTTAATTTAGAATTATTTGAATAAACAGCCTGAAGTTTTGAGTTTCCATTTATTGTACTAGAGTTCATTGAATGGATAAGAGAAAAACTGCATTTCCTACACTTTAGGTTAACCAAACTTCTCATTCATTCAGTCATTGACTTACTCAATTTGTACAGCTGCCCATCTCCAAGAAAAGTCTCTGAGACAAAAGAAAATTTGTATTTTATATATTTTATTTTATTTTTATTGTGCTTTTTTCACATTTACATACCTCATTCTCATCTTTAACAATACTGCGGCATCGTTGTTACATATACAGATCTCCATATATTTATATTCATTTCTATACCTTTCTATACATTTTTCTTATCTCTACTATTCTTATTCCTACTATTCAACCATTCATACCAATTATCCCACACTGCATAGTACTCTGACTCTTCTTTGCCTTTTAGCTCTAGAATAAGTTCATCTATTTCAGCACATTCTAATACCTTTTGGATTACTAATTCCTCTGACGGCGTACTATCTTGCTTCCAACATTGTGTGAATAAAATCCTCACCGCTGACGTTATGTGTAGTATCATACAGTATATTTAGTCTTTTTACTACATTTCTCCTTAATTATCCCTAAAAGGAACAATTCAGGTTTAAACTCTATTTGACATTTCGTTATTTCTTGTAACCAACTCTGTATTTTGACCCAGTATTTTTTTGGCTTCGGGGCATAGCCACCACAGGTGGAAGAAGATACCCTGGCTCTGTTTACATTTCCAACATCTTGGATTCATATTGGGATACATCTTTGGCAATCTCATTGGTGCCAAAAGCCAATGACAAAACATCTTATACTGATTCTCCTTATAAGCTGCAGATCTTGTTAAGGAATAATTCTTGCTCCATAGTTTTTCCCAATCTTCTAGTTCTACGTTGTGTCCAACATTTTTGACCAAGCTATCATGGGCTCTTTTACTACTTTTTCTGCCATATCAAATCTTAGTAAGTAATAATATGTTCTTGTTATAAATTTCTCCTTTGGGCCTATTAGAATTTTATCTAATTGTTGTAATTCATTGTCAAATCCATATTCTTCTGCTTCTTTTTTGTATCTTGCTTGCAAATGAAGGTAATCAACCAATCTATATTTATTCCTTGGGTTTTCCTTCCCCTTCCTTCCTTCCTTCCTTCCTTCCTTCCTTCCTTCCTTCCTTCCTTCCTTCCTTCCTTCCATCCATATCTATCTATCTATCTATCTATCTATCTATCTATCTATCTATCTATCTATCTATCTATCTATCTATCATCTATCTATCTTTATCAACTCTACTTCTACCTCTATATAACTATATCCTCATCCAGGTATAAACTTCAGACATTTTTTTTCACACTTTCAGTGAGAAAACGTAAAATTCAATCCATAGCTCTTTGGCACTTCCAACCTATGAGAAATTCACTTACTTTGGAATTTTTTCCCTTTTTCTTTTTGAGCTTGCCTACATGCCTGATTTCATTCTCTTCCAGCTCACATTTTTAATGCTTTTCTTCTTTCTGATGATGAAATATTTGACACAGCTCATTCACACATGCAAATCATCAACCCTGAATTTTTATGCATGAAAAATAAATGCAGAAAGACTTTCTTCCTCACTTTCACTTCCTCCTCCTCCTCCTCCTCCTCCTCCTCCTCCTCCTTCCTCCTC